>VZQC01007785.1:1308489-1345171 GCA_009823505.1 Rhizomys pruinosus | reverse complement strand
AAAAAAAAAAAAAAAAAAAAAGAGTCCGGAGACCTGGCCTTGAAGGCTGGCTCTTTTAGGGCAGCCTTGGACAAGAGCACCACCTTGCTGGCCCTGAAGTAGATTTGAATTAGGTTTGTTGGGGCCCTGAATGAGATGAGGGATGCCAGGGGCTAGTTCTCAAGGCCCTGGGCACCGAGTGTGGGCAGGTCCCCTGTGCTCTGCCACCATTCCTGACGCCCAGTTCTCCAGCAGTCTAGCCCGTAGCCTTGTCCTGACTCAGCTGGGCTCCCCTTCCACTGAGATTATACTCTGTAGATCCTACATACCAGGTCCCACAGGCAACTTCAACTCAGTGTCCCATCCCTCAGGGGTGCTGGGCATCCCTCACTTCTTCCCCCAACCACAGATTTAAATTAGATTCTGTAAAATGTTCCAGTTAGCAAAACCTCTCTGAAGAGAGGGGCAGCTGAAGCCGAACGCGTTCTGCGGAGGGCTTTCAGGTCAGCAGTGGCAGGTCTAGAAGCTTCCGAACGCGTTCTGTGGAGGGCTTTCAGGTCAGCAGTGGCAGGTCTAGAAGCTTCGATGGTCTTTTTACCTCGCGATTACATTCATCTCGGAATATTAATGTCTTTTCTAGTTTAATGCAGTAATGCAGACACTGACTGAGGCTCTGGGCCAGACCTAGGCCAAAGGATAAGTCTAGCAGCGCAGCATCTATGGGAAGAAGATAAGCTGTATCCTATCTGGTAAATTCTAGAAGAGAGGTAGGAAGAGTGTTTTAGGAAAGGCTGCAGACAGGGTTTCTTTCTGGAGGACACCCACACAGGCTGTACACTGTACAGCTCCAAGGCACCATCTATATGGACCAGAGTACCCAGGATCAGATATGAGGTGTCTTCCAGAGTGCTCATGGGTGGAAGGCTTAGTCCCAGATGATGGGGCTGACTGTTAAGAGGTGATTGAACTATAAAGATGCTGTCGTAATCTTTGGATTAATCCACTGATGGAATTGTAGTTTGGTGGCATTGTTGGAAGATGGTAGAGACTTGCAGTGGAGGAATGGGTCACTAGGGGCATGTTTTGGTGGGCTATATCATCCTGGGCTCCTTCCTCATCCCCTCTCTGCTTCCTACTTGTGGGGCACGCAGGTCTGCTCTGCCACACCCTCCCTCTACCATGATGACCTTCCTCATCACAGGCCCCTAAATACAAGAACATAGAAAGCTGGTCACAGGTTGAATCCCCCAAAACCATGTGCCAAAACAAATTCTTCCCCCTTTTAAGTTTACATACACACACACGCACAGACACGTCAGACTTTCTGTCACAGCAATGACAGGCTGAGCAACACACAGGGTTTGGCAAACTCTATGCATGGCCATGTAGAAGTAATCAATGCTCTGTGGGCCACTGAGCTCAGCCCTCATAGAACAAAAGCTGATGTAGAACATATGTGAGCCAGTGTGGCTGGTTCCAGTAACAGTGCTCTTACCTGTGGGCACTGGCATTGGATCATGAAATCATCTATTTTTTAATCAAATTAAAAAAATAATTCTTAATTGGCACAAACAATATAAACAGGTGCTGGGTTGGATTTGGCTCTTGGGCCACACTTGGTTGGCCCTGACACAGAGCACCATGGAAATGCTCTTCCCTAGAGGCATGCATCATCAAGGCCATGCCTGGAGGTGACATTAGGCAGCTTTCCCTAGGAGGATTCTTCCTTTTGGGGGTTGGGTATCTGAGACAGTGTTTAGTTTTGTGGTTCAGGCTAGCCTCACACTGGATGTCCCCTTACCTCAGCCTCCAGCTGCTAGGATTACAGGCACGTGTCACCACACTCAGCTAGAAGATTCTTCTTTGCACTAGACCTCAAAGGGTGATGCCAGTCAGGTAGACATCTCAAGGAAGAGGTTACAGGCAGAGAGAACAGTATAGGCAAAAGCATAGGGTACAGGGTCTTGAAGACCACGCTCAGAAGCACAGATTCTGTTCCGTGGAAAGCAGGAGTCATTCCAGGTGGAAGTGACACAGTCTGAGACTGCATTTCAGGGAACAGATTGGAAGAGGCCTTCTAGAAGGCTATAGACCAGTTAGAGGAGAAACAGCGAGGGCCTAGGTCAGCAAGGGCAGGAGACTTAGAGGAGAGAGAATTCAAGATGCTCAACATCATTAATCAGTAGAGGAATGCCAGTCAAAGGTTCCCTGAGATGCCATACACACCCACTGGGATGGGTACAATGAAAAAAATAGATAATAAGTACTGGCAGGGATGTGGAGTACTGGAGAAGTGGGAAATGGAGCAGCCTCTCTGGAAACCATTCTGGCAGCACAAGGGAGCTGTCACATGACCTGACAACCCACTTCCTAAATATGTACCAAGAGACCTGACAACATAAGTCCACACATATGTGGATGTGTGGGGAAAATTTGCTCATAATAGCCCAAAAGTGGAAAATCCATCAGCCAATATGCAGATTTTTAAAAATGTGGTCTACCCATGCAACAGAATAGTCTTCATTATTAATGACAAAAAAGCACTATGGGGCTGGAGACATAGCCTAGCAGTTAAGAGCACCGACTGTTCTTGCAGAGGACCCAGGTTCGATTCCCAGCACCCACATGGCAGCTGAGAACCGTCTGTAACTCCAATTACAGGAGAACTCCAGTTCCAGGGGAATCCGACACCCTCTTCTGATCTCTGCTGCATTGCACGACACGGGTGCACAAACCTACATGCAGACAGTACATTCATACACATAAATAAATAAATAAAATTTAAAAAAGCACTATGAAGCACAGATAAACCTCAAAGACATTGTCTAAGGAAAGACGCCAGTCACAAAAGACCACACATTCCATGACTCTATTCTGTGAAATGTCCAGAGTCAGCAGACCTAGAACAGAAGATCAGCGATGCCTTAGGTTGGGGGAGAAGGCTGGAAGGAGAGTGGTTGAGAGGTGACTGCTGCTCAAAGGTCTGGGGTTTCTTCTGGGGGTAAATAAAATGTTTTGCAATTGGTCATGTTGATGGTCTCACAACTTTGTGAATATGCTAAAAACTTGAACTATTTACCTTAAATGGGTGAAATATGTGTTTATATCTCAATACAGCTGTATAGCAAGACTGCATTAATGTGACCCAATAAGGGACATTTTCTCTTGGCATCTCCCTAAATAATCTGTCAAGTGCAGTCAAAACCAGCACATTTGGTTATAAAATACATGCAGGTTTTTGTAATTTAGATTTTTGTATTTTGTTAGGGTTTTTTGTGTGTGTTACTGTCTTAGCAATGCTATTCTGATAGGTACTTTTTCTTTTTTCTTTCTTTCTTTCTTTCTTTCTTTCTTTCTTTCTTTCTTTTTTTTTTTTTTGGTCTTTTTGAGACAGGGTCTCCTTGTAGTCCCAGCTGGTCTGGAACTCCCTATTTAGACCAACCCAGCAGGCCTTGAATTCAGAGAGATCCCCCTGCCTCTGCCTCTTGAGTGGTGGGATTAAAGGCATGCGCCACCACTTCTGGCCTAGGATTTTTTTTGTCTTTTTGAGACAGGGTCTCCCTATATCCCCAGCTGGCCTGGAACTGTCTCTGTAGACCAGGCTGGCCTTGAACTCACAGAGACCTGCCTGCCTCTGCCTCCAAAGTGCTAGGAGAGTTTGTTTTTCAAGAAAAACTCATTGGGGCTAGAGATGGGTCAGCAGTTAAGAGCACTGGCTGCTCTTGCAGAGGACCTGGGTTTGATTCCCAGCACCCACATGGCAGCTAAGAACCATTTTAGGCCAGGCAAGGTGACACATGCCTTTAATCCCAGCACCAGAGGCAGGCAGATCTCTTGTGAATTCAATGCCAGCCTGGCCTATATAGCAAGTTCTAGGCCAGCTGGGACTAAAGGGAGACCTTGTCTCAAAAAAACGAAAACAAAAAAACAAAAAAAAAAACCAACTCATTAAATCTATTTTTATCATGGAAAAATGTTCTTTTTTCTTCAATGATGAATGATAGTTTTGCTGTGTATAATAACCTAGGCTGGTACCTCTTGTCTTTAAGAACTTAGAGAACTGGAATTCTCCCAAATTCCTTCTATGAAGCCAGCATCACTCTATTCCCAAAACCAGGTAAAGATACAACCAAAAAGGAGAACTATAGACCCATCTTATTAATGAACACAGATGCAAAAATTCTAAACAGGATACTTGCAAATCGCATACAGACCCACATCAAGAAGATCATCCATCATGACCAAATTGGATTCATACCAGAGATGCAAGGATGGTTCAACATACAAAATTCAATAAATAGCATCAAGCATATAAATGGACTGAAAGACAAAAAACACACAATTATCTCAATTGACACAGAAAAAGCCTTTGACAAAACCCAGCATCCCTTCATGTTTAAAGTCCTAGAGGGAATTGGATTGGAGGGATCATTCCTCAATGCAATCAAAGCCATATACAGGAAACCCACAGCCAATATCATCCTAAATGGGGAAATGACAGAAGCATTCCCTTTAAAGGTAGGAACTCGGGCTGGAGAGATGGTTTAGCGGTTAAGAGCGCTAACTGCTCTTGCAGAGGACCTGGCTTCAAACCCCAGCACCCACATGGCAGCTGAGAACCGTCTGAAACTCCAATTCCAGGAGAACTCCAGTTCCAGGGGAATCCGAGACCCTCTTCTGACATCCGCGGCATTGCACGACACGGGTGCACAGACTTGGATGCAGACAGTACATTCATACACATACAGAAATAAATAAAATTAATAAAAAAAAATAAAGGCAGGAACTCGGCAAGGCTGCCCACTGTCACCACTCCTCTTCAATATGGTGCTTGAAACACTTGCTAGGGCAATAAGGCAAGAAAAGGAAATTAAAGGAGTACTAACTGGAAAAGAGGAAGTCACCATCCCTTTTTGCTAATGATATGATTGTTTACTTAAAGGATGCTAAAAACTCCACCAGAAAACTCCTAGAAAGGATTAAGAGCTTCAGTAAAGTGGCAGGATACAAAATTAACCTAGAAAAATCAGTAGCCTTTCTTTACACCAACAACAAGCACCTGAAGAAGGAATTCAAGGAGACCTTCCCACTCACAATAGCCTCAAAAACAATAAAATACCTAGGAACAAACCTAACCAAAGACACCAAAGATCTCTACAACAAAAATTTTAAACCCTTGAAGGAGGAAATTGAAGACATCAGAAGATGGAGAAACCTCCCATGCTCATGGATTGGGAAAATTAATATAGTAAAAATGTCCACTCTACCCAAACTCTTGTATAGATTTAATGCAATCCCAATTAAAATCTCCAAGAGTTTCTTCACAGGCTTGGAAAAAAAGTCTGTAATTTCATTTGGAAAAACAAAAGACCCAAATACCCAAAGCAGCCCTGAGTGAAAAGAGCAATACAGGGGGGGATTTCTATACCAGACTTCAAACTATACTACAAGGCTATCATCATAAAAACAGCCTGGTACTGGCACAAAAACAGACCTGTTGACCAATGGAACAAAACTGAAGATCCAAACTCGGGCAAATACAATTTCAGCCATGTCATATTTGACAAGGGGGCCAAGAAGACACGATAGAGGAAAGACAGCATCTTCAGCAAGTGGTGTTGGCAAAACTGGATCACCACTTGTAGAAGAATGAAATTAAACCCCTACCTCTCCACCTGTACAAAAGTCAACTCCAGATGAATTAAAGACCTCAACATGAAACCCCAAACTCTGAAGGCAATAGAAGAAAAAGTTGGCAGCAGACTACAAGACATAGGTGTAGGAAAAGGCTTCCTCAATCAGACAGCAGCTGTGCTAGAATTAAGGTCGACAATTGACAAATGGGACCTCATCAAACTCAAAAGCTTCTGCACCTCAAAAGAAACAATAAAGGAAGTGAAGAGAAAACCCACAGAGTGGGAGAAAACCTTCACCGCAGATACATCTCACAAAGCATTGATTTCTAGAGTATATAAACTACTCAAAAAACAAAGAAGAAAGCTGGGTGTGGTGGCGCACGCCTTTAATCCTAGCACTCGGGAGGCAGAGGCAGGTGGATCTTTGTAAGTTCAAGGCCAGCCTGGTCTACAGAGTGAATTCCAGGACAGCTGGGCCTGCAGGGAGACCCTGTCTTGAAAAGACAAAAAGACAAAAAGACAAAAAAACAAAAAAACAAAAAAACAAGAAAGAAAACAAATGAATCACTCAAAAGATGGAGGAAGCTGTGTGTGGTGGCGCACACCTTTAATCCTAGCACTTGGGAGGCAGGGGCAGGAGGATCTTTGTGAGTTCAAGGCTGGCCTAGTCTACAGAGCAAATTCCAGGACAGCTGGGGCTACAGGAGACCCTGTCTCAAAAAGACCAAAAACAAAACACACAAAAAAAGGATAGAGCAAAGAGCTGAACAGAGACTTCACAAGTGAGGAACTAGAGATGGCTGAGAAACATCTTAAAAAGTGTTCAACATTGCTAATAATTAAGGAAATGCAAATTAAACTATCATCTCAGTCCAATAAGACTGGTAGGATCAAGAAAACAAATGATACCAAGTGCTAGAGAGGTTGTGGGGAAAGGGGAACACTCATCCATTGCTGTGTGGAGAACCCTTGGAAGACTCAAAAAGAGCTTACCACCTGACCCAGTCATACCACTCCTGGGTATGTACCCCAGAGATACATGCACGGCCATGTTTATTTCAGCTCTCTTCACAATAGCAAGTAGCTGGAACCAACCAAAATGCCCCTCAACTGATGAATGGATAGAGAAAATGTGGTACATCTACACAATGGAGTTCTATGCAGCAGTAAAGAAAGATGACATCATGAACTTTGCAGGTAAATGGTTGGAGCTAGAAGATATCATGCTAAGTGAAGTAACACAGTCCCAGAAAAACAAACAATGAATGGTGTGATGGTTAATCCTGGGTGTCAACTTGACTGGACTAAGGAACAAATAAGAGAAAAAGGATCTTCGGATTGTACTGCCTCAACCCAGATGGCCCACCCCAAATGTGGGTGTTACCTTCTGTCAGCAGGCAGTAGGCCACGGCAGAGGGAGCTGGTCCATTTTTTTTCCTGTGGCTTGCCTCTCTCTCACTGGTGAGTTTGTCTTGCTGCTGTGATCAACCCTTTGGATCCCAGTGTGTACTGAGACCGGCAGATCTCTTGGAATCCACCGGGCCTTCAGCACCAGATTGGGACTACTAAGACATCCAGCCTTGCAGACTGAGCAGTTCCCTGGATTCTCAGCCTCTCCAGTGCGGTGCAGCTACTGTTGGACTCCTTGAACTCTGTCACGTGAGCAAATCAATAAATTGTACATAGCTATATATTCATCCTGTTGCTTCCGTTTCTTTAGAGAACACTGACTAATACAGAAATTGGTACCAGAAGAGTGGGGTATTGCTGTGACAGACCTGACCTTGGTGTTTTGGGGAAGGATTGTGGAGGCGATTGGAACTTTGGGCTGGGAAGATCATTGAATGCCTAAAGATTGTTGCTGTGGAGCTTGGAGCAGTTTTGCTGAAGGATTTGTAGAAGATGGAGGTCTGGCTTGTGAAGTTTCTAGTTTCAAAAGGAAGCAGAGATAATCAGGACTGTTTAATCTGTGGGTTCTGGTCAGCTAGGGCTGAAGAATCGGCTGTAAGTAACAAGAGACCAGAACCTGGAATGAAATCTTTTTTATACTAGGACAATTGATGCTGGTTAACTGGGGCTGAAAAATCAGCTGTAAGTAACAAGAGACCAGCATCACTGTGGTGAAATCTTCTGGGAAGAATTTCTTCTGGGAAGAATTTCTTCAGGGTCAGCACACAAAAGCTGTGTTCCAGAAGGGGCCTGAGCCTCCATTTCAAGCCAGCAGCAGGACTTGGTAGTGTGTAAGAGTCTCCTATATAGTTCTGGTGTTGAAATTTGAGGGGGTCACAGAGAGCAGCCGAGGCTTGGCACTGTGAGAGGTCAAGAAAGACCATTGGTGGAAGTGCTCTTTGGTTGCAGTAAAGACCCCAGGATTGCAGGGGTCATGGAGAGAAGCTGAGGCTTTGCACCAGGAGAGGTCAGAAGAGACCATTGAAGGTGCTGCCTCAGTTTTAGTGGTGACCCCAGCTTTTTGGAGATGCCAGGACCATGGGACGACCACCAAGAGCAGCGGCAGGTGTGGAATGGAGCTGGCCTGGGCCTGTGAGATGAGCTGTGTGTGCCACAGATGGCAGAGTCATAGAGGGGGAGCTGCTGAGACCCTTTGGAGCCCAGAAGATCGTGAGCGAATCCCAGGTGTCCAGCCTTGAGCTACTTTGCTGGACTTAGGTTCTGTTTGAGAGTGCCTGATTCTTCCCTTTGAAATAAGACAGTACTTGTTTTGGATTTTACAGCAGCCCACAGTTAAGAGACTTTTAATTTTTAATAGACTGAACTTTTAAGTGTTTGGACAATTTTTAGGGACTGTGGGGCTTTTAAGGTTGTACTGTCTTAGGTTGTAGATTATTTTTTTGTATTTTAATTAATTATTTTATTTATTCTGTATGTGTACTGAAGGTTTGTAACATGCGTGCATGCAAGTCTGTGCACCCGTGTCGTGCAATGCCGCAGAGTTCAGAAGAGGGGCTCGGATTCCCCTGGAACTGGAGTCTCCGGAATTGAGAGTGTTCAAGACGGTTCTCAGCCGCCAATGTGGGGTGCGGGGATCGAACCCGGGTCCTCTGTAAGAGCGGTCAGCCCTAACCCTAGGACCATCGTCTCCAGCCCAGGTGTGATTAATTTTAACATCACTTTGGGGATAAGAACTGGAAGGTGGTGGTTTAATAGTGATGTGTATTTTGTGTCAAGTTGACCACGGGGTCAATGTGCGGATAGCTTTAGGTCAACTTGACACACCTGGGATGAGGGAGCCTCAAATTGGGGAAACTGGCCTCCACTTGGATTGGCTGTGGCCACATCTGTGGAGTAGTGTCTTGACGTCGAGCAGTGTAGGAGGAGGGGTGACAGCCCAAATATGATGTGCCACCCTGGGCAAGTGGTTGTGTAACGGTAGATAAGAAGGCAGGCTGGGCATGACCAGGGGAGAGCAAGCAGTGAACAGCATTCCTCCATGCCTTGCGTCAGGGCCGCCTCCAGGTTCCCCCCTGATTCCTCCTGGGCTCCCTAGAGTAAGAACGTGTGACGAGGAGAGTAAGCGTGAATAACCCTTTCCTCCCCAAGTTGGTGTTCGTCCAAGATGGTTTTTGTGTCACCAGGCAATGAAAGACAAATGACGAATGGTATCCCCTCAGCTGTGGATGCTAACAACAATTACCATACCCTAATTGTATGGCAAACTGAGCAATGTCCAACGTCAATGTGATCTGAAACAACTGTGCTCTTATTGTGAATCCGCTTAAAAAAATAAGAAAAAAAAAAAAAAAGAACTTATAGAAATGAAGACCATGCCTTCCTTCCTGGCTTTCAAACTCTTCATTGAAAAATTAGATATTATTCTGATGGACTGGCTTTTACTTGTGATTCAGCCATTCTCTCCTGCAGTTTTCAATATCTTTTCCTCCTTCTGTACATTTAGTGTTTCAATTATATGTGACACGAGGAGTTTCTTTTCTGGTCCTGTCTATTTAATCTTCAGTTCACCTCTTCTTTGGTAGGGATTACTTTCCTTAGATTTAGGAAGTTTTCTTCTATAATATTGTTGAAAATATTTGCAGTGCCTTTGACTTGGGTTTCTGTTCCTGTGTCTATGCCTATGATTCATAGATTTGGTCATTTTATAGTGTCTAAGAGTTCCTGCACATTCAGTTCCTGGGATTTTGTAGATTTAAATTTTTCTTTGAGTGCTCCAATTCCTCTAATATCTCTTCAAGCCTTGGTATTCCCTTTTGCACTTTTCTTTTTTTTTTTTTTTGAATTTTTTTTTATTATTTATTTTGTGTATGTGTATGAATGTATTGTTTTGCATGCAGGTCTGTGCACCCGTTCGTGCAATGCCGCGGAGGTCAGAAGAGGGTCTCAGATTCCCCGCTTGGAACTGAGTTCTCCTGGAATTGAGTTACAGACGGTTCGTAGAGCCGCCATGTGGGGTGCTGGGGAGCGAACCCCGGGTCCTCTGCAAGAGCGTCGGTGCTCTCATCACCCGCTGGGCGATCTCTCCAGCCCCCCTTTTGCACTTTTCCACTGAGATTCTATTTCACTGAGTTTCTCATTTCAAGTTCTATTTAAATTTGGCTTTTCAAAGTTTAATTTTCTTTAATTAAATTCTCTTTTTCGTACTTGGGCTGTTTGTTTCTTTCATGGCCAGCATTCTGGTAGCTACGCACACTGCCATAAACTTCCAATCAGGTGATCCGAGCGTCCACTCTGCTTTCTGATCTCGTGGCACTGGCACAACCTGGTGCACTTACAAGCATTCATGCAATACACTGAAAGTTTTCAGAAGGTCAGAAAGTCCTCTGAATACAATCCAAAATAAAGTATGGTGAATTTCCACAAGTGAGCCTATCCAGATCAATATACATATCTCACCAGCAGCTCAGAGCCTCCTCAGTGCCTTCCTCGCCTGTGGCTGGAAGCCCTGCGACATTGTATACCCTTTTGCTGGCAGCACAGTGGTAGATCAGAATTTATAAAATATTTTATTTATAACTGGGCATGGTGGCACAACACCATTTAATCCTAGCACTTGGGATGCAAGGCAGGCAGATCTTTGTGATTTCAAGGCCAGCCTGGTCGACAGAGTGATTCCAGGACAGCTGGGGCTAACAAGGAGACACTGTCTCAAAAATTTTTTTTTTATTTATAAAAAATATTTTTTAAACTTTTTTAAAAGTTTTATTTATTTTGTTAGTTATTTATTTTTTATTTAATTTATATTATTTATTGATTTATTTAGTATATGATGTCTGTCTGCATGTAGGTCTGGTGCAAACCGAGGTCCCGTTCAATGCCCGCTGAGGTCAAAAGAGGGCGTACGGATTCCCCTGGAACTTGGAGTCTCCTGGAATTGGAGTTACAGACAGGTCTTCAGCTTGCCATCTTCAGATGGCCTAGCGGTTAGACCGCCGACTGCTCTTGCAGAGGACCCCGGGTTTGATCCCCACACCCACAATGCGGCGGAGAACCGGCTGTAACTCCAAATCAGGAACTCCAGTTTCAGGGAATCCGACGCCCTCGTCTGACCACCGCGGCATTGCAGGACACCGGTGCCAGACCTACATGCAGACATAACATTCATACACAAAATAAATTAATTAATTAAATTTTAAAAAATTTAAAAATATTTATGTATAAAAACATTATTATTTATACAACATTTTTATTATGAAAATTTTAAAAACAAAAATAAAAAAATTTTTTTTAACATTTCTATTGTGAGTGTACTTGCCCTACATGTGTTCCAGAGTACCCATCTCTGAATGCCCCGGACGGAATCACACGAGAGCCTCAATCCCCTGGCATTGGAGTATAAAACCATGGTTATCCACAGAGGGTGCCGGAAATCCAGTCCAGTTCTGCTTCTGCCAGAGTAAGTCCCGGGCTTCTTAACTGATGAAACAATAGTTATCTAGCCCCAATAACTATTCCTTAAAAATTAGATCATGGGTCAGGGGCTGAGAGATGGCTCAGAGGTTAGAGCACTGACTGCTCTTGCCAAGAGTACCAGGTTCAATTCCCAGCGCCACATGGCTGCTAACAACCATCTTTTAACGCAGTAACCAGGGGAATCTGACAACCCTCTTCTGACTCTCCGTGGGCAAATTGCCACGACAATGCTACATGCAGACAGTACACTCCCACCCACAAAAATATAAAATTAAAAAAAAAACTAGATCATCGGCTGGAGAATGACTCAGTGGGTAAAGCACTTACGCTCTTAGCAGAGGACTTGGTTTTGATTCTCAGCACCACCCACATCGTGGCCTAAGAAGAAACCCATCGGTGACGTCCAGTGTCCAGGGGAATCTGACTCCTCTTCTGACCTCGGAACATTGCAAGCAACGACATGGGTACAACCAACTAACATCACAATGCGGACAGTACACTCATTCAAAACCTTAAAAAAAAAAAAATTTTTTTTTATTATGATTGGGTCTGGAGAAAAGGCTCAGCAGTTAAGAGAACTGGATGTTCTTGTAGAGGACTGGGTTCCGTTCCTATGACCCACATGGTGGCTAACAACTGTCCATAACGCCAGTTCGACCCTCTTTGGATTTCTTTTGTTTTTTTGGTAATGTGTATGAATGTTCTGGCTGCATGTAGGTTTGTGCACTCATGTTCTGCAATGCTGCGAAGGTCGAGAGGGTGTCGGATTCCCGTGGAATTGGAAGGTTCTCCTGGAATTGGAGTACAGGCCGTTCTTAGCTGCCCATGTGGGTGCTTGGGAATTGAACCCAGGTCCTCTGCTAGAGCAAATCGGTGCTCTTACCGCTAGGCTATCTCTCCAGCCCTGGCATCTTTGGATTTCTATGGGCATTGCGTGACGCAAGTGCAATCACATGCAGGCAATACACTAATAACACATAAATAAAATATTAAGTATTCTAGGAAGTTTGGAGTTGCTAGCGCCATTGTGAAAAAAAGATTGTCTGTCCTAATGACTAGTTTTGTTGGTATATTTTCATGTGCTTGGTAGCCATTTCTATAGCTTTGGATTAATGTCTGTTCAAGTCCTTTGCCCATTTGTTTGAGTGTGTGGTGTGTGTGTGTGGTTTTTTTTTTTTTTTTTTTTTTTTTTTTTTTTTTTTTATGTGTATATGTGTGTATTGTTATGCATACCTGGTGCAGAGATGTGTGGAGGCCAGAGGTCGATTTTTAGGTATCTTCTATTAGCCTCTATAATACCTTTTTTTGAGGCTGGGTCTCTCCCTGAACCTGGAACTGGTCAGCAAGCTAGTGTCAGACTGGCTGGCCAGCAAGTTCCTTAAACCTACCTGTTGCCATACTCCATTTCCCTAAATGCTGTGTATCTTAGATTTTTTCCATATAGACTATCTCTCGTTTCCTATAGTTTTACTTCCCCACCCCACAAAGGGTCTCACTAGAGCCCCATCTGTTTTGTAAATCACTGTGTAAACCAAACTGGGCCTTGAATTTATAGAGTTCCACCTGCCTCTCCTTCTCCAGTGTTGGGGTTAAAGTATGTGTTCCCATGTCTAGCATACCTTTTGCTTTCTTGATGATGCCCTTTGATACACAAAAGCTTTTCATTTTTATTTCAATCCCATGTGTCTATTATTTGCTTTGTTGATTGTGATTTTGTTGACATAAGAGTCGAGTGCCAGGGCCTGAAGGGATGACTCATCAGCAATTAAGAGCACTGAACTCTCTTGCAGAGGACTCAGGTCATTCCCCGCACCCATATGGCAGTTAAAAACCAATTCTATATCTCTAGTTCCGGGGATCCAACACCAGGTCTGACCTATGTGAGCACTGCACCACACAGATACAAAAACACCATAACATACATGCCAGCAGATACACTCTTACCCATGAATAAGAAAAAAAATGTATTAGTATTTTAATTTTTTATTTTTAATGGTTTTGTAGGAATGTATTGCCCTGTGTGTGTAAGTGCACTGTGTCATGGCAATGCCCAAAGAGTCAGGAAAAAGGTGTCAGAATTTCCCCGGAACTGAGTTATAGACATTTGGTAGTTGCCATGTGGGTTCTGGTAGTCAAACCCGGTCCTCTGCAAGAGCAGTCCCAGTACTGTTAGCCATTGAGCATCACTCCAGCCCCCAATAAAATATGTTTTAAAAAAGCCAGTTTGCCACCTCATGACTCTGATAAGGGAGGCAGGACACAGATGGCTCATGAAAGAATAAACAGTCAGCTGGCCATCATTATATATAGACAATATTTGCAAAGCTACATATTTATACTGAACTTTAGCTAAAACATTTTTATTAGGTAATTTTCACCTTTAACAAGGTTGTTTCATATTTCATTAATCACTTGAGTTTCCAACAGAGTGGGCAGTTTGAAAGGTGTTTGCCTAATCCAGAAACCATCATTCTTGACCTACCCACACCATCCAAGCCCACACAGGTAGCCTCTGGAAAGCCACATCTATACTTCACAATTCCAAGCCCAGCCAGGACTCAAGCTGGGCAATCTGTCTCTTTCCTGAAAATAAGTATTTGAGACTAAAATTGATGTGTTGTGACTGTGGGGGACTGGGAGGAAATCAGTCGTCTCCGCGTTTCCTGTTCCAATGTTTGCCCTGTTGGGGCCATGTTGAGAACCCAGTATCTGACAGTAAAAATGTTTTTTCCTGTGGTGCCAGTATAGAGTTTGGATAACGTTTATAGAGGGAAGAAGGGTAGCTTTGGGGTCTTGGGGGGGCAAATTCTAGTTACACCCACCCCAGAGCAAACAGGAAGCCAACCTATTTTTCCCCAACAAAAGATTGTTGAAAAGAAGGGAGTGGGTTTTTGTTTGTTTTGCTTTGCTATGGTTTTGTTTTTGAGCCAGGCTGTCCCAGTGGCCCCAGCTGGCCTGGATCCGCTAAGTAGACAGCTAACCTGGAACTGCCTCTGCCTCCTGAATAGCTGGGGTTACAGGTATGACACCACAATGCCTGGCTAAAAGAGAGGTTGGTTCTTCTTGTTCCTTTTCCCTTGGGCCTATGCCTCAGTGAGGAGGAAGGGGCTGTGTGTCATGGTGCCCAAGAGCTCCAGGTTTTATGACCTCTGCACGTGATCTGGGGAAGGGCCAGTCCAGAGGACAGCCCTGCCCAGTGGTTTGGCCCCATTTTAAAAAAAGTTAATTTTAGTTTTAAAATTTTGTTTAAGAGAAGAAGCCGGGCATGGGTGTGCACAACCTTTAATCCTAGCACTTTTGGGAGGCAGAGGCATAGGATCTGTGAGTTCAAGGCCAAGCCGGTCTACGAGCGAAATCCAGGCCACGGGGGCTACAGGGAGACCGGTCTGAAAAAAGACAAAAAAAAAAAATTAGTGTTCCAAAATAAATGAAATTTTGCTACTTTTCTTTTCATACATGCACACCCTTGCACTTTGCTCATAATCGTGTCCCATTAACCTCTTGCCCCATGATTCTCCACATGTGATATTTGTCTCTCTGAATCTGGCTGATTTTTCTTAACATAATGATTTCCAGTTCGCCATTTCCCTGTAGAGGTATGAATGTCCAGTCTCTCTGCCGGATAAAATGGCAGTGTGGGTGTGTTGGTGGTGGTGGTGTGTGGTGTGTGTGTGTGTAAGTGTGTGTGTTATANTTTATTTTTGTATGTGTATGAATGTATTGTTTGCATGCAGGTCTGTGCACCCGTGTCGTGCAATGCCGCGGAGGTCAGAAGAGGGTCTCAGATTCCCCTGGAACTGGAGTTCTCCTGGAATTGGAGTTACAGACGGTTCTTAGCCGCCATGTGGGTGCTGGGGATCGAACCCGGGTCCTCTGCAAGAGCGTCGGTGCTCTCAACCGCTAGGCTATCTCTCCAGCCCCCCTTTTGCACTTTTCCACTGAGATTCTATTTCACTGAGTTTCTCATTTCAAGTTCTATTTAAATTTGGCTTTTCTTCAGAAGTTTAATTTCTTTATTAAATTCTATTTCGTATCTTGGGCTGTTTGTTCTTTCATGGCCATCATTCTGGTAGCTACCACCCATCCATAACTCCAATTCCAGGTGATCCGACGTCCTCTTCTGATCTCCGTGGGCACTGCACAACCTGGGTGCACTTACAAGCATTCATGCAATACACTGAAAGTTTTCAGAAGGTCAGAAAGTCCTCTGAATACAATCCAAAATAAAGTATGGTGAATTTCCACAAGTGAGCCTATCCAGATCAATATACATATCTCACCAGCAGCTCAGAGCCTCCTCAGTGCCTTCCTCGCCTGTGGCTGGAAGCCCTGCGACATTGTATACCCTTTTGCTGGCAGCACAGGTGGTAGATCAGAATTTTTAAAAAATATTTTATTTATAAGCTGGGCATGGTGGCACACACCTTTAATCCTAGCACTTGGGAGTGCAGAGGCAGGCAGATCTTTGTGATTTCAAGGCCAGCCTGGTCTACAGAGTGAGTTCCAGGACAGCTGGGGCTACAGGGAGACCCTGTCTCAAAAATTTTTTTTTTATTTATAAAAAATATTTTTTAAACTTTTTTTTAAAAGTTTTATTTATTTATTTATTTATTTATTTATTTATTTATTTATTTATTTATTTATTTATGTATATGAATGTACTGTCTGCATGTAGGTCTGTGCACCCGAGTCGTTCAATGCCGCGGAGGTCAGAAGAGGGCGTCGGATTCCCCTGGAACTGGAGTTCTCCTGGAATTGGAGTTACAGACAGGTCTCAGCTGCCATCTTACAGATGGCCTAGCGGTTAAGAGCGCCGACTGCTCTTGCAGAGGACCCGGGTTTGATCCCCAGCACCCACATGGCGGCTGAGAACCGTCTGTAACTCTAATTCCAGGAGAACTCCAGTTCAAGGGGAATCCGACGCCCTCTTCTGACCACCGCGGCATTGCAGGACACCGGTGCACAGACCTACATGCAGACAGTACATTCATACACAAAAATAAATTAATTAATTAAATTTTAAAAAATTTAAAAATATTTATTTATAAAACATTTTATTTATAAAACATTTTATTTATATAAAATTTTAAAAACATTTTTCTTTTTTTAAAATTTTATATGTGTGAGTGTATTGCCTACATGTGTTACATGTACCCATCTCATGAAATGCCCATGAAGGTCAAAAGAGAGCATCAGATCCCCTGGAATTGGAGTTATAAACCATTGTTAGTCACCAAGAGGGTGCCAGGAATCCAGTCCAGGTCTTCTGCAAGAGTAGTCAGTGCTCTTAACTGATGAAACAATAGTTATCTAGCCCCAATAACTATTCCTTAAAAATTAGATCATGGGTCGGGGCTGGAGAGATGGCTCAGCGGTTAAGAGCACTGACTGCTCTTGCAGAGGACCAGGTTCAATTCCCAGCGCCCATGGCCGCTAAGAACCATCTTTAACTCCAGTACCAGGGGAATCTGACACCCTCTTCTGACCTCCGTGGCATTGCACGACAATGCCTACATGCAGACAGTACACTCACCCACATAAAATAAATAAAATTAAAAAAAAACTAGATCATCGGGCTGGAGAGATGACTCAGTGGTTAAGAGCACTGACTGCTCTTGCAGAGGACCTGGGTTTGATTCTCAGCACCCACATCGTGGCTAAGAACCATCTTTGACTCCAGTTCCAGGGGAATCTGACATCCTCTTCTGACCTCTGAAGCATTGCACGACATGGGTACACCAACCTACATGCAGACAGTACACTCATTCACCTTAAAAAAAATTTTTTTTTAATTATTATTGGGTCTGGAGAAATGGCTCAGCAGTTCTGAGAACTGACTATTCTAGCAGGGGACCAGCACCCACATGGTGGCTAACAACTGTCCATAACTCCAGTTCTACCCTCTTTGGATTTCTTTTTTTTTTTGTATGTGTATGAATGTTCTGTCTGCATGTAGGTTTGTGCACTCATGTCATGCAATGCTGCGAAGGTCAGAAGAGGGTGTCGGATTCCCCTGGAAATGGAGGTCTCCTGGAATTGGAGTTACAGGCCGTTCTTAGCTGCCATGTGGGTGCTGGGGATTGAACCCAGGTCCTCTGCAAGAGCAATCGGTGCTCTTAACCGCTAGGCTATCTCTCCAGCCCTGCATCTTTGGATTTCTATGGGCATTGCGTGACGCAAGTGCAATCACATGCAGGCAATACCCTAATACACATTAAATAAAATATTAAGTAATTCTAGGAAGTTGGAGTGCTAGCCCATTGTGAAAAAAAGATTTGTCTTTTCCTAATGACTAGTTTTGTTGGTATATTTTCATGTGCTTGGTAGCCATTTCTATAGCTTTGGATTAATGTCTGTTCAAGTCCTTTGCCCATTTTGTGTGAGTGTGTGTGTGTGTGTGTGTCTGTCTGTCTGTCTGTCTATGTGTCTATGTATGTGTATATGTGTGTATGTGTTATGCATACCTGGTGCAGAGATGTGTGGAGGCCAGAGGTCGATTTTTAGGTATCTTCTATTACGCTCTACCTTTTTTGAGGCGGGGTCTCTCACTGGACCTAGAGCTGTTTTGGCAAGACTGGCTGGCCAGCAAGTCCTTGAAACCTACCTGTTTCCATACTCCATTTCCATCAATGCTGTGTATCTGTATATTTTTCCATATATACTATCTCTCGTTCTATAGTTTATCTTCCCCACCCCAACACAGGGTCTCCTATAGCCCCATCTGTTTTGTAAATCACTGTGTAAACCAAACTGGCCTTGACTTCATGGAGGTCCACCTGCCTCTCCTTCTCCAGTGTTGGGGTTAAAGGTATGTGTTCCCATGTCTAGCATACCTTTTGCTTTCTTGATGATGCCCTTTGATACACAAAAGCTTTTCATTTTTATTTCAATCCCATGTGTCTATTATTTGCTTTGTTGATTGTGATTTTGTTGACATAAGAGTCTATTGCCAGGGCCTGGAGGGATAACTCAGCAATTAAGAGCACTGACTGCTCTTGCAGAGGACTCAGGTTCAGTTCCCAGCACCCATATGGCAGTTAACAACCATTCTTTATTTCAGTTCCAGGGGATCCAACACCCAGTTCTGACCTATGTGAGCACTGCACCACACAGGTACACCTAACATACATGCAAGCAATACACTCTTACCCATGAAAATAATAAAAAAAATATATTTAGTATTTTAATTTATTATTTTTATTTTTTTTGTAGGAATGTATTGCCCATGTGTGTGTAAGTGCACCTGTGTCATGCAATGCCCACAGAGTCAGAAAAAGGTGTCAGATTCCCCCGGAACTGGAGTTATAGACATTTGTTAGTTGCCATGTGGGTTCTGGGAGTCAAACCCTGGTCCTCTGCAAGAGCAGTCAGTACTGTTAGCCATTGAGCCATCACTCCAGCCCCAATAAAATATTTTTTAAAAGCCAGTTGCCACCTCATGACTCTGATAAGGGAGGCAGGACACAGATGGCTCATGAAAGAATAAACAGTCAGCTGGCCATCATTATATATAGACAATATTTGCAAAGCTACATATTTATACTGAACTTTAGCTAAAACATTTTTATTAGGTAATTTTCACCTTTAACAAGGTTGTTTCATATTTCATTAATCACTTGAGTTTCCAACAGAGTGGGCAGTTTGAAAGGTGTTTGCCTAATCCAGAAACCATCATTCTTGACCTACCCACACCATCCAAGCCCACACAGGTAGCCTCTGGAAAGCCACATCTATACTTCACAATTCCAAGCCCAGCCAGGACTCAAGCTGGGCAATCTGTCTCTTTCCTGAAAATAAGTATTTGAGACTAAAATTGATGTGTTGTGACTGTGGGGGACTGGGAGGAGGATCAGTCTTCTCCTGCTGTTTCTGTTCCAATGTTTGCCTGTGGGTCCCTGTGAGACCCAAGTATCTTAACAGTAAATGTTTTTTCCTGTGTGCCAGTATAGAGTTTGGACTAACGTTTATAGAGGGAAGAGGGTAGCTTGGGGCAAATTCTAGTTACCCAGAGGCAAACAGGAAGCACCTATTTTCCTCCACAAAAGATTGTGAAAAGAAGGGAGTGGGGTTTTTTGTTTGTTTTGCTTTGCTATGGTTTTGTTTTTGAGCCAGGCTTTCCCAGTGGCCCCAGCTGGCCTGGAATCCGCTAAGTAGACCAGGCTACCTGGAACTGCCTCTGCCTCCTGAATGCTGGGTTTAAAGGCATGCACCACAATGCCTGGCTAAAAGAGAGGTTGGTTCTTCTTGTTCCTTTTCCCTTGGGCCTATGCCTCAGTGAGGAGGAAGGGGCTGTGTGTCATGGTGCCCAAGAGCTCCAGGTTTTATGACCTCTGCACGTGATCTGGGGAAGGGCCAGTCCAGAGGACAGCCCTGCCCAGTGGTTTGGCCCCATTTTAAAAGTTAATTTTAGTTTTTAAAAATTAGTGTTTAAGCCGGGCATGGTGGTGCACACCTTTAATCCTAGCACTTGGGAGGCAGAGGCAGGAGGATCTTTGTGAGTTCAAGGCCAGCCTGGTCTACAGAGCGAATTCCAGGCCAGCTGGGGCTACAGGGAGACCCTGTCTCAAAAAGACAAAAAAAAAAATTAGTGTTCAAAATAATGAATTTTGCTACTTTTCATACATGCACACCCTTGCACTTTGCTCATAATCGTGTCCCATTAACCTCTTGCCCCATGATTCTCCACATGTGATATTTGTCTCTCTGAATCTGGCTGATTTTTCTTAACATAATGATTTCCAGTTCCAGCCATTTCCCTGTAGATGTAGGAATGTCATTCTCTCTGCCTGAATAAAATTGCAGTGTGTGTGTTTGTGTGTGTGTGTGTGTGTGTGTGTGTGTGTGTGTGTGTGTTAATAGCCTGGCAGAGCATCACGGCTCTCTCCAAGGTGTGGCATTCAGGGACTCTGTGTTTCCCCATGTCCCAGTGAAGAGATTCAGAGTCTGTGCATCATCAAAGGCCTGGGCTGGGTGAAGACACCATGGTCAGGACCATGCAGTAGCAGTGGAGGCCTGAGGGACAGTGATACTTCAGTGGTCAGTGGAGGCCTGAGGGACAGTGATACTTCAGTGGTCAGTGGAGGCCTGAGGGACAGTGATACTTCAGTGGTCAGTGGAGGCCTGAGGGACAGTGATACTTCAGTGGTCAGTGGAGGCCTGAGGGACAGTGATATTTCAGTGGTCAGTGGAGGCCTGAGGGACAGTGATACTTCAGTGGTCAGCAGTCTGAAGGACAGGCAGACAGTAGCTCTGACCCAGTTGTGGTCAAAGAAATTCCTTCTGCAGAGCCTGGTTTGCTTTGCACTTTGGACAGAACTAGTTCATATCAGATTTTCCCAGTTGTCTTGCCTTGTGGATATGATGCCTGGGACTGCGGACCCAACTTGCACTTACTATGAGGAAAAGTCAAAGTGGTAAGACAGTTAAGAGGAAAGGCAAAGAACCCAGCTTCTCACTGGGCTGTGGCCAAAGCATGGGCCTCCCTCCAAAGTCTTCACATGGAAAAAGAAAACAAGTCCCTGCTCACTGACTATTTTTAAAGGAATTACTAAAACCACATCTAACCAACACTGCCTCAAAGGAAAAACATGCTTAATCTGCGTTTGGAATCCAACTGCCTGAGAACTGGATTTCTTCTTTCTCACTGTGAAAGACCATATGCCCAGATACTGTTGTGGAACTGCATAATTCCAAATTCATGTGTTGGACTCTTTAACACCCCCATCCCATGACCATATTTGGAGATATAGATTTTAAGAAGGTAATGCAGTTTAAGGCTAAGTTTGGTGGTACACAGCTTTGATCCCAGCACTTAGGAGGTGGAGGCAGGCAGATCTCTGTGAGCTCAAGGCCAGCCTGGTCTATATAGAGAGCTGGGGCTATAGGGAGACTGTCTCAAAAAGTAAAAAAAAAAATCAAGGCCAGGCCTGGTGGCCCACGCCTTTAATCCTAGGACTCAGGAGGCAGAGGCAGGAGGATCTCTGTGAGTTTAAGGCCAGCCTGGTCTATATCGAGAGTTCCAGGACAGCTGGGGCTGCAGGGAGACCCTGTCTCAAAAAAAAAAAAAAAATCAGATAATAAAACAAAGACACCTCTGAAAACATGAAGCAAAATAAATTCGTTGTGCTTTGTTCTAGTCTTCTTTCTGTTGTGATAAACACTAACTAAAAGCAGTTGAGGAACAAAGGCTTTACTTAACCTTACAGGTTAGAGTCCATCAACAAGAGAAGCCTGGGCAGGAGCTCAAGGCAGAACCTGGAGGCAGAATCTGAAGCAGAGGCCACAGAAACAGTGCTTGCTGGCTGGTCCCCTTGTTTGCTCAGCTGTTCCTCTTATACACTGAGGCCTACCTGCCCAGGGGTGGCACCACCCACAGGAGGCTGGGTCCTTTTAGATCAATTAGTAGTCCAGATAATGCCCCACAGACATGCCCATAGGCCAGCCCAATGGAGGAAATTTCTCAATTGAGGTTCCTTCTTCCAAGATGTGACAGACAACTGCAGTTAATTATGACACTCTACACCTTGTCAAAACTACATTTCCTATACCTTGTCAAAACTACAACATTTCCTACACCTTGTCAAAACTACAACATTCTATACCTTGTCAAAACTACATTTCCTACACCTTGTCAAAACTACATTTCCCATTTATTTATTTTTTGGTCTTTTCGAGACAGGTTTTCCCTGTAGCCCCAGCTGTCCTAGAACTCACTCTGTAGACCAGGCTGGCCTTGAACTCACAAAGATCCACCTGCCTCTGCCTCCTGAGTGCTAGGATTAAAGGTGTGTGCCACCATGCCTGGTCCTACATTATTTTTTTTATTTTTTGGTCCTACATTATTTTTTTATTTTTTTATTTATTTTTTTTATTTATTTATGTGTATGAATGTGCTGTCTGCATGCAGGTTTGTGCACCCGTGTCGTGCAATGCCGCGGAGGTCAGAGGAGGGTCTCGGATTCCCCTGGAACTGGAGTTCTCCTGGAATTGGAGTTTCAGACAGTTCTTGGCCGCCATGTGGGTGCTGGGGATCGAACCTAGGTCCTCTGCAAGAGCGGTCGGCGCTCTTAACCGCTAGGCCATCTCTCCAGCCCCCCCTACATTATTTTTTTAAAAAGTCCAATAAGGGAGCTGGGCGTGGTGGCACATGCCTTTAATCCTAGCACTCGGGATGCAGAGGCAGGCGGATCTTTGTGAGTTCAAGGCCAGCCTGGTCTACAGAGTGAGTTCCAGGACAGCTGAGGCTACAGGGAGACCTTGTCTTGAAAAGACAAAAAAAAAAAGTCCAATGAGGGGGATAGAGAGATGGCTCAGCAGTTAAGAACACTGGCTGCTCTTGCAGAAGACCAGAGTTTGGATCCCAGCACCCACATGGTTAACAACCATCCACTACTCCAGTTCCAGGGAATGTGATGCCCTCTTCTGTCCTTCAAGGGCATTGCATTACAACACTGGTACACTTGTATACATCCATGTAATATAAAGAGTCACATAAAATAAAAATAAAGCAAAAAAAAAATGTAAATCAATGTAAAATCTAAACTTTTAAATCAAAAAGTGCAAATTATCTTTAAAAATCCAAAGTTCCAAAGTCTTGATGACTCAGTAGTTAAAGAGTACTGGCTGCTCTTTCAGAAGACTCAGGTTCAATTTCAAGCATTCACATGGCAGCTAAAACCATCTGTAATTTCAGTTCCAGGGCATTTTTTGCCCTCTTCTGCCCTCCATGGACATTGGACAACATGGGTGCACTTATGTACATGCAGGCAAAATACTCATACACATAAAATAAATTTTAAAATCCTTTAAAAAGGGGCTGGAGAGATGGCTCAGTGGTTAAGAACACTGACTGCTCTTGCACAGGACCTGGGTTTGATTCCCAGCACCCACATGGTGGCTAAGAACCATCTTAGGCCAGGAGGGTATGGTGGTACATGCCTTTAATCCTAGCACTTGGGAGGCAGAGGCAGGCAGATCTCTGTGAGTTCAAGGCTAGCCTGGTCTACACAGTGAGCTCCAGGCCAGCTAGGACTAAAGGGAGACCCTGTCTCAAAAAAACAACAACAACAAAAAAAAAAACACCAGAAAATACTTTAAAAGGCTTAGAATCGACCTACTCAGCTCAGCCATCTGCAGCACACACATGTGTCTCATAGTCTCAGGTAGGCTCCACTCCATACCTGCCACTGTCCTTGGTGGTTATCCCATGTTCTTGGCATTTCAAATATGGCTTGGGTCTCTACTGTAACTCAGGCTGTATCCTCACCAATGACCTGTCCTGGTCTCTCTTCTGACCCTGTCACTGGTGCCAAATCTCAGCTGCTTTCCATGACTTCTTCAATCCTGCAACTTTCATTCTACCAAAACCATCACCACATGGGACATTCTTACACATTGCTAAATTCACCTTCCAACTTGAGATGGAGCTTCAGGTTCCCTCTAAATTCTGAAGAAATGCCAGGCGTGGTGGTGCACGCCTTTAATCCTAGCACTTAGGAGGCAAAGGCAGGTGGATCTTTGTGAGTTCAAGGCCAGCCTGGTCTACAGAGTGAGTTCCAGGACAGCTGGGGCTACAGGGAGACCCTGTCTCAAAAAGACAAAAAAAATTCTGAAGAAATACTTTCCAGAAGATTTTACCCCAGAGATGTTGGTCTCTTCTTAATCATAGCTGATTCTTCAGTCCCAGCTACCCAGAAACCACAGATTCATAATTCAAAATATCACAAGAATAGCCACAATAGATCCTTTGAGAACTCTCAGACTTCCTTCTGAAACTTCACAAGCCAGGCCTTTGTCATCCACATATCTCTCAGCATTATCCTCCAAGTTCTCATGAAAGCTCTGAACACTCAATGGCTTCTCCAGGCCAAATTTTCAAAGACATCCACAATCCTCTCTCACACCAACAGACCATTTTCAGGTCTGTCACAGCAAGATCTGTACTAGTTTGCTTTCTGTTGCTGTGATCAAACATTGACCAATGGGCTTGAGAGGTGACTCAGGGGTTAAGAGCACCAGCTACTCTTGCAGAAGACCTGGTTCGGTTCGCAGCACCCACATGGAGGCTAACAACTATCCGTAACTCCAGTTCCAGGCAATCCAACACCCTCTTCTGACCTCCTCAGGCATTGCATGACATGGGTACACTTCTATACGTGCAGCCAATACACTCATACACATAAAAATAATAACTAAAACATAAAAAAAAACACTGACCAAAAGCAACCAGGAAGAGGAAAAGTTTATTTCACCTTATGGGTTACAGTCTACCATTAGGGAAGCCAAGGCATGAAATGGAGGCAGGAACTGAAATAGATACCATGGAGGAACACTGCTTACTGGTTTACTTCCCTTTCTTGCTCAGCTACCTCTGTTATAACCCCAGGTCCACATACTATAGTAGGCTGGACCCTCCTACATCAATTAGCAATCAAGACAATTCCCCACAGACATGCCCACAGGCCAGTTCAATGGAGAAAGTTCCTCAGTTGAGGTTCCATCTTCCTAAGTGTGTCAACTTGACATCTGAAGTTGACTATGGAGTCCTTTAAGTTGTTGTCTTAGCTATTTTGTCACATCAACAAAAACTAATATAAATTCTTTTAAAAGCCAAGCATTAGGGGCTGTAGAGATGGCTCAGTGGTCAAGAGCACTGGCTGATCTTGCAGAGGACCTGGTTTTATTCCCAGCACCCACATGGCAGCTAACAACCATCCGTAACTCCAGTACCAGGGGATGCGATGCCACCTTCTGACTTCCTCGAGCATTGTATGACATGGGTGTACCTACCTACATGCAGGGATACACTCAATACACATAAAAGTAACAAATAAAAGTTTTTCAAAAGCCAACCATTAATACTGGCATTACTTAGGTCAGCTTTGAGATTCTTCTAGCACTAATTTAGGTATTTCTAGGAAGCTCATGTTTTATTTCTTGATCTGGTACTGATTACATAGGTGTGTTAAATGTATTAAAAATCCACTAAACTCCCTAAAACTAGAGAGATGGCTCAATGGTTAAGAGCACTGGCTGCTCTTGCAGAGGACTATGGTTCTGTTCCCAGTACCACCTACATGGTAGATAACGACCATCTGTAACTCCAGTTCCAGGGAAATCCAGCACCCTCTTCTGACCTCCATGGGCACTGTACAACACAGGTACACTTACATACATATAGGCAATACACTCATACACTTAAAAAAATACAGCCTGGCATGGTGGCACACATCTTTAATCCCAGCACTCAGGAAGCAGAGGCAGCTGGAGCTCTGTGAGTTCAAGGCCAACCTGTTCTACAAAGAGAGTTCCAGGACATTTGGGGCTACAGGGAAACCCTGTCTCAAGAAAGACCTCCCCCCCAAAATCCATCAGGTTATGGGCTGAAGAGATAACTCAGTGTTTAAGCTTACTGGCTGCTCTTGCAGAAAATCTAGGTTTGGTTTCCAATACTCACAAGGTAGCTCACATCCAGCTCACATCCTATTATAACTCCAGTTCCAGGGATCCAATGCCCTCTTCTGATCTCTGTGGGCACCAGGCATTTGCATTTGTGCACTTACATACAGGCAGGCTTTAAACACACACATACAAATAAAATCTTTTTAAAAATCCATCAGGTTGCCAGGCGTGTTGGTGCACGCCTTTAATCCTAGCACTCAGGAGGCAGAGGCAGGCGGACCTTTGTGAGTTCAAGGCCAGCTTGGTTTACAGAGTGAGTTCCAGGACAGCTGGGGCTACAGGGAGACCCTGTCTTGAAAAAGACGAAAAAATAAAAATTAAAATAAAAAAATAAAAATAAAAATAAAAAAAAAATAAAAAAATAAAGATCCATCAGGTTGTATGTACCCTTAGGATATGAGGACATTTCTTACATTGTACTATAAGTATTGTTTTTTCCTTTTTAGAATATAACTGAAATGTTGCTCTTGTACCATGAGCCATGGGCAGCTGTGTGACAGTGGATGATGCTTTACCTCTACGAGCCCTTCTGTCCTCCTCTGTAAAATAGCAAATAACAATAATATCTGATTCCTTCTGGGGCTGCTGGGATGATCAGAAAAAGCAAGGCTTATAGAAGCTTCTAAAGAAAGGCCAGTGACATGGGCCTGCAGGTCAAAGGGCTTGTATGGTATTTTTTGTTTGTTTGGTCTTTTTGAGACAGGGTCTCTTTATAGCCCCAGCTGTCCTGGAACTAACTTTGTAGACCAGGCTGGCCTTGAACTCACAGAGATCCACCTACCTCTGCTTCCCAAGTGCTAGGATTAAAGGTATGCTCCACCACTACCCTGGCGTGATGGTTAGTTTTTTTTTTAATTTTTAAAATTTATTTATTATTTTTTATGTGCATGAGTGTACTGTCTGCATGTAAGTTGGTGCACCTATGTCATGCAGTGCCACAGAGGTCAGAAGAGGGCGTCAGATTCTTCTGGAACTGGAGTTAAAGATAATTCTCAGTTGCCATGTGGGTGCTGGGGATCAAATCTGGGTCCTCTGCAAGAGAAGTCAGTGCTCTTAATTGCTGAGCCATCTCTCCAGCCCAGATGGTTAGTTGTTTTTTGTTTTGTTTTGTTTTGGGGTTTGTGTGTGTTTTTGAGACAGGATCTCCTTGTAGCTCTGGCTGTCCTGGAACTCACTCTGTAGACCAGGCTGGCCTTGACCTCACAGAGATCCACCTGCCTCTGCCTCCCAAGTTCTAGGACTAAAGGCATGTGCCACCACACCCAGCTCAGATGGTTAGTTTTAATTGTCAACTTGATACAACCTAGAATCACTTGGGAAGAGAGGCTCGGTGAAGAACTGTTTAGATCAGGCTGACCTGTGAGCATGTCTGTGGGAGGTTGTCTTCATTTGATGTGGCCAGCACCTGGACTTGGGTCCTGGGTTATATGAGTGAAGAAAGCGAGGTGAGAAGTGTCATGCCTGCACCGATTCATTTCTCCCTCCTCCTGGATGTGGATGTGATGTGACTGCTGCTTCGTGTTCCTGCCTCCTCGACGTCTTTTCTGATGGACTGTAACCTGGCACCATGAGCTAAAAAAATAAACACTTACTCCCCTCAGCTGTTTTTATTGGGGAAATGACACCAGTTTGATCCTTGGAATCCATAGAAAAGTAGAAGGAGAGAACCAACCCCACAAAGTTGTCCTTTGACTTCCACACACATGCCATAGCATGTACACCCACACACATGCACACACACACATACATACACACATGCACACAGACACATGCACAAGCACATGTTCATGTGTATAGGCAGAGTTTAGGAGAAAGGAAGAAACCCACTGGATTATTTATGCTTTCCATCTTGTCAAGCCTGGCTCCAGGCCTTTTTCCACTTCATTGTTTGAGGAGTTCGTCCTTCTTGGAGTCATTTTACAGTTTTTCCTGCCAGGAGAGGCCTCGGTAGTCTTCATCCTTGACCATCCAGGCTCCTGTAAAAGTGAGGATTCAGGAAGAATGAGGCCTCAGCATGGCAGGGTCCCAACCCCCAGTCATTGCACCGCCTCTGCCCAGCCTGTGGGCAAAATCTGCACAGTGTCAGATCTACAAAGTGTTCATTTTTTTTTTCAAACAAAGTATTTGTTACAAACAAGACCAAGCTGAGGGAGCAGGGCCTGCTTTCTGGGAAACTTCCCTGCGTAGCTGTTTGGGATCAGCCACCTGCTCGCAGGCACCTGCGTTGCCCCAGTTCCAGGCTCCCCTGCTCCTTGGCCTGCTCCCTTTGGCATCCTCTAATCTTGGTCCATTTCCAAGGTTGAAATGGCTACCAATTCCTTGTTGGCACAGCTTCTGAGTGTCAGCTTCAGTCCTAACTCCTTCATTCACTGTCTCCTCCAGACTCAGTGCAGCTGATAATAGTTATGGTGTGCAAACCTCCAAATTCTCACTGGCACCCTCAGAAATAGCCTACAGGAACTAGGCCTTATATGCAACCATCTACTTAAGTGGCTCTAGATTAAGTCCTGTTGTGGTTTCTCTCTGGCACTTTATATCCTGGTTGTTAATGGGAGGAGAGGCCAAGTAAGACAAGTGAGAAATTATGTGTTTTATTAAATAGTTTATTATTAGTATTTTATGTGTGTGAATATATTGCCTGCATGTGAGTAGCTGTACGTATGTCATACAATACCCAAGGAGGTCAGAAGAGGACATCAGATCCCCTGGAACTGAGTTATGGATGGTTTTTAGCTGCCACATGGGTACTGGGAATCAAACCTGGATCCTCTGCAAGAACAGCCAGTGCTCTTAACCACTGAACCATTTCTCCAGCCCCCAAGTTTTTTTTTAATAAGCCAGGTGCTATGGTATGAATATGAAGCATCCCTACAGGCCCCCATGTGGACCACTTGGTCCTCCACTGGGGCTGCTGTTTTAGAGTTTCAGGAAGTAGGATCTGGCTATAGGGAGTAGGTCACTGGGGCCAGGCCCTTAGAGGTAACTTGATGTGCTATCTGCTTCTTGCCTGCCATGACACACTTCCAGTACCATGATGTTCTGCCTAAGTGCTTGGGGCCAAGGAACTGTGGGCTGAACACTCTGAGATTATGGGCTAAAGTAAAAGTTCTTTTATTTATTTGTTTGTTTATTTATTTATGACAGAGAATCACTATGTAGTCCCAGCTGCTCTAGAACTCACTATTTAGACCATCCCAGGCTAGCTCTATCTTATAGCCATCTGCCTATCTTATAGCCTCTGCCTCTGCCTCTGCCTCCCAAGTAGTGGGATTAAAGGTACGTATAAACAGGGCTGGCCGGGTGGGGTGCCGCACGCCTTTAATTCTAACACTTGGGAGGAAGAGACAGGCGGATCTTCATGAGTTCAAGGCCAGCCTGGTCTACAAGGTGAGTTCCAGGACAGCTGGGGCTACAGGGAGACCCTGTCTTGAAAAGACCAAAAAAAAAACAAAAAAAAAAAAACAAAAAAACAAAAAAACAGGGCTGGAGCAATGGCTCAGGCTCCTCTTGCAGAGGACCCAGTTTTGAGTCCCAGCACCAACATGTTGGCTAACTTCCAGTTCAAGGGATTGATGCCCTCTTCTGGCTTCCATGGGCATTGCACAACATGGTGCACTTACATACACACAGGCAAAACACTCATACACATAGTATTTTTTTTTCCTTTTTGAGACAGAGTCTCTCTCCGAGGGTGACCTGGAACTCATGATGTAGACTAGCCTGGCCTCAATCTCACAGAGATCCACCTTCCTCTGCCACCCAAGTCCTGGGATTAAAGGCATCCTCCACCATGTCCAGCCACATAGTATTTTTGTTTTTAAAGGTGTGCACCATTACACCCAGGCTCCTGACAGGAGGTTAGGTTTACAAGAGAGGGCAAGTGGTACACTTAACTAAGCTGTCCTGATCAAGGTGTGATCCCACCCATCGAGCCTGCACTGCCTCACTCCAGAACTGTGTGAAATCTCTTCCTAGGAAACAAATGCCTTCCTCTTCATTCTTTTCCTTGTCCTAGTGTGAGATTCCTGAGGAAATTCCAATTTCTTGGAGACCACTGTTTTAATAGTCTGATAGAAAAATGGAGGAGCATAACTGTCTCTTGGGAGTACCTTCACTCCTGCTAAGCCAGTTAGTGAACCAATGCACTAGGAGAAAGGCACTGGTCCTTCTGAATGACCAAGGCAGAAAGAAATGGAGGGGACACTAGTTTGAGGGGAGGAAGAAGGGAACGAACAAGGCCAGGACTGTTAACACCTTTAGATTTCTAAGAAGCATGTGAGGAGTTGATTCTTCTGGTTCTTATATCTTATCTAGAATTCCAACAGGGAAAGCCAGGATGTTGACTGTGGGTGGGTGACTTTAGCATGGGGCCAGCTGATGGATTTATGTAGGACTTCTTAGTGGTGACTGTACACACTTGTCATGGTCAGCCTGTTGTTTGTTTGAGACAGGGTCTTGCTGTGTAGCACAACCAGGCTTACAATCCACTTTGTAGCCTAGGCTGGCCTTGAAGTTGTGATCCTCCTGCCTCAGCCTCCTGAGAGCATGGATTATAGGATTATGCTGCCACACCGAGGTCTAGCTTGCCTCTTCTCTCAGTGGGTAGTGAAACAAGGATTCTAGGTTTCAGATCAACAGAGACAATCTAACAATGAATTGCTTATGCAGAGAGTGGAAGAGATAGCAAATTCAACAGGGCAGAGTGAAGAACACATCATAGGGAAACAGGAAGCAGATCCCCTGGCTAATGCAGTGCTGGCTAGCAGAGGCTAGAACTGTATCAAGGGCAGGTCCCGGAGTGGGCTCTGTGGTGGTGAGAGGGGTATGAAGGAGGTGGGCCACAGAATGTGCCATGGTGACCTAGCAGCAGGGAAAATGGTCCTGAGTCCTCTCTTCCTTCAGTCTCTTTCTCCATCAAGCACAGCTCATGGAACCCTTTGTGGGGAGCCTGGGAGTGCAGCCTTTGTGGGGGAGTCTGGGAGTGCAGCCTTTGTGGGGGAGTCTGGGAGTGCAGCCTTTGTGGGGGAGTCTGGGAGTGCAGCCTTTGTGGGGGAGTCTGGGAGTGCAGCCTTTGTGGGGGAGTCTGGGAGTGCAGCCTTTGTGGGAGTCTGGGAGTGCAGCCTTTGTGGGGGAGTCTGGGAGTGCAGCCTTTGCAATTCAGAGCAGAGCGCTGGGAAGCAGGAAATACATCCTGGTGCCTCTTCAACAAAGCAAGGCTTCTAGATGAAATCTGTGGGAAATGGGAGACTTTTGAAGGGAGGGAGAGTGGTGCAGGTAGCCCAGGAGCTGGACCTATTTATCAGAACACAGAACACATGGCTGGGGTGCCCAAGAAGTGCTGAAGACGTGACAAGCAGCCTAGCAGAACACTGAGTAGCAGTTGATCTGTGAGTGACGAACCAGTCCCTTTCCAATCCCCTTTCTCCTCATCAGCTGGCATTAAGGAGAAAGCCTCCAGTGCTGGCAGTGCTTTCCCTGAAAGCTCTTATTGCTGGAAACACAGTCCCTGGTATGGCCATGTCCACGTGGCCATGTTGACATGGCCATGTTGATGTGGAAGAGCCTTCAAGATATAGGGCCAGCAAAGGTAATGAAATCACAAGGACATTGCTCTGAGATTCTGAGGCTGGCTTCTCATGAGTTTGAGTGACAGTAACATTTTGGACAGCAGAGTCACTTTTTGTTTATGTGTGCATGGTCGAGGGAACCCTGACCAGGGCCACAAAGAGCCACCCATGTGCCAGGGGAGTTAGGATGGGAAAAGTGCATCGAGATTTCTGTCAAAAAAAAGAAGGTGCATATATGTTGGATCTATGCAGGTGCAAACCCCAGATAAAAGACAGGCACATCAGGCTTAAGTTCACTCTGGGAACATATTTACTTCAGGAATTGTCAGGGCTGACACGCCTGTTGGCACAAGGCAGCTACCAGCAAAGATGGAGACTGCGGCAAGCCCATTTAAACCCATTAGGCAGGGGCCTCAGGTAAAGGGGAAGAGGTCACTAACTGACAGCTTCTAGAGGAACTAGACATCTGTGTGTCCCTTGGAATCCTGGGAGACTCAGACCTAACGACTAACATATTTAAACCAGTTTGCAAAAGACTGGAAACTTCCCTGCCCTGGCTACATGTAACTAACAGAGCATGCGCTAGGAAGGCCCACACCATATAAGAACTGGAGAGGAGGGGGCAACGAAGATGCCCCAGAAAGGCCATGAGCTTAGCAGCCAGGGCTCTTGAGTAGACAGGCTTTCTCAAACTTTCTTAATAAACTGTCTCTATGTTTCCTACTTCACCACTTGTCCCTGATATAATTCTTTGTCCCATTCATGTCCCCACTACCTAGCAATGCTACAAGTCAGTAATAAGAGTCATGTCCGTCTACGGGGGTGGGTGGAGTAGAGGGGCACTCCAGCATCCTTCACTGACGGGAAGGAAGAAGTTCGAAGTTTTGCAGGATGGGCGGACTTGCTGGCAATGCTGTTATTTATAGATTAAGTTCAGTCATTCTACCTCCTTCCTACTACCGGAGCCTTGTGGGCCCCTTTCCAGTATGTCTCCGCCCTCTTTTCCTCTGTCTTCCCCGCTTCACAGATGGGAAAGCTGAGGTACAGCATATGCAAATCACCTCTCCTAAGCTGTCAAATCACCTCTCCTAAGACACAGAGCCCCATCCTTCAGTTGCAGAGAGAATCTCAGAAGTACAACCCTAAAGATGACAGAACTGTTGGGGATTTTTTTGTTTTGTTTTCTGAGACAGGGTCTCCCTGGAACTCACTTTGTAGATCAGGCTGGCCTTCAACTCACAGAGATCCGCCTGCCCCTGCCTCTGAGTGCTGGGATTAAAGGCCTCCACACTCCGTGTGGAGAACAGAACTGTTGGTTTATGGGTAGAGGGTGACTACTGGATGAGATGATTCTTGGCATATGGAGAAAGTGCTTTCATGTCAAAAGTGAACCTGAAACACTGCTTCATTTTGGGCTCAAATGACAAGTCAGACAGTTTTTCCCATCGGTGATGTTCCATTGTTCTAGGGGATAGAATCCAGATAGTGGCCGAGGGCATACGATCCCTGCTGGCCCATTCCTGTCCTTCCCTTCCCCCTCCCCAACCATGGCAGCAAGGACACCTGCAGAATTTCCAATTCCCAGCCAGCCAGGGAACAGCAGGGCCAGGGCTGCAGAGGCCGAGGTGGTTTGGATTACTTGTTCTCATCATCCTGGCAATATCCAAAACAGACAGTGATTCTTTCTGCCCATTCCACCAGCTGAGCCCAGAGCCCTTGCTGCTTCAAGGGGAGGTGATGAAAATGGAAGAGAAAGTCCTTTTTCTTGGGTTTTGGACTTCAAAGGCTATACTTTTGTGAATGCAAAAAGGATTATTCTATTGCTTAATGATGGCGACACTCTCCCCAGGTGGCATAGAGCCCTGGGGTGTAGAGGAATACCTGCGAGAGGAAACCTTGAACCCTTGTAAGATGGGAAGCTGAGCCTCAGGTTAGAGGCAATTCCTCTCCTTCCAAGGGTGGGGAAAAGCTGGGTGTGGTGGCACACACCTTTAATCTTAGAGGCAGGCAGATCTCTGTGAGATCCAGGCTCACCTGGTCTACATAGCAAGTTCCAGGCCAACTGGGGCTACAGGGAGACCCTATCTCAAAAGAAAACAAACCCAGGGTGGGGAGAAGAGACATGGGTATGCTCATTATCTCCCCCCAACCCCTCAACAGGGCTCTAACCCTAGAGCACTGAGTCAAGGGGGTGGGGACAAAAAGCAGAGGTCCTTGATACAAATCACTAGGTCCTTGATCTGATACGAACCCTCTGTAAGCCCCCTCTTCTTGATCTGATAAACTCCTGGTAAGCCCTCCCATAAATCATAGACAACCCTAAGAAAAAAGTGAGTACCCTAAGTTGCCTGACATGACTTTTTTCCATCTAGTATAAACTCAAATTTCCAGAAATAAAAAGGGCACACCTGTATTGAAGATTCTAAAGGCTGGTAGACAGATTAGAACTTCCTCACTATAGAAAGTTGGAATATTGCAGATAGTGAACCAAATTATCTTGGTCTATCTTTAGTCCCCATGATAGCCACTTGCTACCCGCTTCTGTGTCTGATCTAACATGTTATTCACTAGCAGATAAAAATCATTGAAATACATTAATTTAGGAGATCTCCTGAGGCCAGCAGAAGGAAGAGCAGGAGACAGGTAGGAACTGGGTGCCTCATCAAAGCTGATTGTTGATCCCTTAATCCAGCTGTCTTTGGCTTGATTGGCTTTTGTGGCTGTGGGGTCAGAGTTATCCTCCCAGCTGGGATTAAAGGTGTTGTCTTTGCCTTGACTGGATTTTGTGGCTGTGGGGGCTGAGTTTTCTTCCCAGCCAGTATTAAAGGTGGGTTTGTGTGACTCTTGAGATCTGAGATTTCCTGAGGCCAGCGGAAGGAAGAGCAGGAGACAGGTAGGAACTGGGTGCCTCAGCAAAGCTGATTGTTGATCCCTTAATCCAGCTGTCTTTTGCTTGATTGGCTTTTGTGGCTATGGGGTCAGAGTTATCCTCACAGCTGGGATTAAAGGTGCAGTCTTTGGCTTGATTGGATTTTGTGGCTGTGGGGGCGGAGTAATCCTCCCAGCCGGTATTAAAGGTGGGCTTGTGTGACCCTTGAGATCTGAGATCTCCTGAGGCTAGTGGAAGGTACCCCCTGCCCCCCCCCAACTGGGATTACAAAGAGGCATCTGAAGGAGGCAAGCAAAGCAAGCATTCAACACAATGAAGAGGCATTTAGGACTCACATTGGAACACAGGCAAGGAGAAGCCCATATGCCAGGATCAAGAAGAAGAGACAACACTGGAAAGGGGCAGGATAATCCTGTGCCAAGCGTTACCAACCCTATGGAAGACTCCTGCAGTGGGATCCCTCTGGGGATGCCCCAGGACACAGACATCAGAAACACAATTGGGAACATATTTAAAGAACTACAAGATTATAAAGAACAAATCAAAGAACTAAGAAAAGAGAATGAAGAACTCAAGAAGGACCTAGAGAGAGAGAATGACAAGCTCTGGAAGGAAGTAGAAACACTGAAAAGATCCCATGCTGAAAAAGATAAGGACCTAACCAAAGACCCAAAGATCTCTACCAACAAAAATTTTTAAACCTTTTAAAGAAAGATATTGGAAAAGAAGGACATAGAGATAGGAAAAACCTCCCATGCTCATGGATTGGGGAAAATTAACATTGTTAAAATGTTCATTACCCAAAACTCTGTATAGATTTATATGCATTCCAATTCAAATCCCCAAGAGTTCTTCACAGGCCTGGAACAAAAGTCCTTAACATTCATTTGAGAAAAAAATCAGACCCCAAATAGCCAAACACACCTTGAGTGAAAAGAGCTACATAGGGGGTATCTCTATTCCAGACTTCCAAACTATACACCGGGCTTTAGTCATAAAAAAAACAGGCCGTGTTACTGGCACAAAAACCAGACCTTTGGTCAATGGAACAAAAACCGAGATCCAAACTGAGCACATACAATTTTAGTCATCTTATATTTGACAATGGAGCCAGAAGCCACAATGGAGAAAAGACAACATCTTCAGCAAGTGGTTTGCAAAACACTGGGATCAACCACTTGTAAAAATGCAATAGAATTATGAAAAATCTAAACCCCGTACCTCTACCCTGTACAATAATCTAACCCAGAGGGATCAAAGACATCTCACGATGAAAACCCCAACACTCTGAAGGAAGAAGATAAAAGTTGGCAGAGACTACAAGACATAGGCATAGGAAAATGACTTTCCTAAATCAGACAGCCAGCGCAGGGAATTAAGATTGACAATTGACAAATGGGGACCTCATTAAACTCAAAAGCTTCTGTACATCAATAAGAAACAATCAAGGAAGTTGAAGAGAAATCCCACAGTGTGGGAGGAAACCTTCCACTGCAGATACTCTGACAAAAGCATTGATTCCACAATATATAACTTACACAAAAAACAAAGAAGAAGAAAAACAAATTGACCCACTCAATAGGATGGAGCAAAGAACTGACATAGAGACTTCACAAGTGAGGAATAAGAGATGTCTGAGAAACACCTCTAAGAAGTGTTCAACATCACTAATCATAGGAAATGCAAATCAAAACCACTTTAAGATATCATCTTACTCCATAAGACTGGCTAGGATCAAGAAAACAAATGATACCAAGTGCTGGAGAGGTTGTGGGAAAGGGGAGCACTCATCACTGCTGGTGGGAATGTAAACTCGTACAGCCACTATTGGAAAGCAGTGGGAACCCTTGGAGACTTGGAATGAACTTGCCACCCAACCCAGCCATACCACTCCTGGCATGTACCCTCAAGACTCACTCCACCACATAGATACATGCACAGCCATGTTATTGCAGCTCTCTTCACAATAGCAAGGAGCTGGAACCAACCCAAATGCCCCTCAACTGACGAGTAGAGAAAATGTGGTACATCTACACAATGGAGTTCTATGCAGCAGTAAAGGAAAAGACAACATCATTGAGCTTTGCAGGAAAATGGCTGGAGCTAGAGGACATCATGCTAAGTGAAAAGTAACACAGTCCCAAAAAAACAACGACGAATGGTATCCTTCATATGTGGATGCTAGTGCCAATTACCTGTTGTAAGTATTTCTTGTGTAGGGCCCCCTGAGCTTTTGTCCAAAGCAGTTGGGAGAGATGAATATTGGA
>VZQC01007785.1:969560-1307386 GCA_009823505.1 Rhizomys pruinosus | reverse complement strand
AACAACAACAACAACAACAACAACAGAAAGGACTGCATCAAAGAACTGACTGAAACAGTGAACTTCTGCTCAAAACAGTCAACTTCCTCGTGGAGAATATTGAGAAAGACTTAGAAAGAGATGAAAAGCATGTTTGGCAGAATGCATGAGCTCTGGCGGGGTGGGGAAATGGGTGGGAACACGGGTCTAGATTTGTTAAAAAAATAAATTTATGTGAAAAAAAAAAAGAAACAGCCTGGGATCAGTGTTACATCATAATTGTATTATCTTTTTGGAATACATATTATATAATTGGTTTAAAAAAAAAAGAAATACATTAATTTAACAGACTAGTGACTTCCACTAACCCTAAGCAAAGACTTGTCCAGCCTTGGAGCCCTTTCCCCAGTTTGCTGTACCCTGCCAAATGCATTTGGTATGAGTGCATTCACTTGTGCCTTCTTTTTAGTAACTAATAAAAGCTCATGTAACCAGCCAGGCGTGGTGGCGCATGCCTTTAATCCTAGCACTTGGGAGGCAGAGGCAGGTGGATCTCTGTGAGTTCGAGGCCAGCCTGGTCTACAGGATGAGTTCTAGGACAGCTGGGGCTACAGGGAGACCCTGTCTCAAAAAGATTAAAAAAAAAAAAAAGCTCATGTAACCACTTCTACCCTGAAACATATTATTGGGGCAAGGTAGGGAACAAGGAAGCCACCTGTTGTTTCTTTTGTGCTAAATTACCTGCTTGTCTGTTTACACTGAAACCTGGCCTTAGGCAGGATTTGACTGTGTATTAGCAAAGCTGTGACACCTTGGGACCAAAGGCACTCACGAGTTCTTGTGCTCATGGTGATGCTAGTACTCCTGATGTTATGGAACTTGAGATACGGGGTCTGAAACCAGGCCCTGAGATATGATGTCACTCTGGGTATAAAAACAGAATGCTGTGAATAAAAAGACGAGTCCTTCTTACCAGCAGACAGGGACTACTGGCTGTTATTTGTGCATGTAATCTTAGCCCATGAGGCTTGTGTAGTAGTGACTAGTGGGTTGGATGGCAGTCAATCAGGCCACCAATCCGGGAAGCTGGTGTGGACCCAGTGGGTTGGATGGCAGTCAAGCTGATCACTAACTTGGGAAGCTGGTGTTGGGCTGGAAGGAAACCTATCAGGTGGCCAGCTGCACTGTGTGGTGAGTGCCCAGGTGGGAATTAGACTGTAGAGCACCAATCAGGTGGCAGTCTGGGAATTAGACTGTAGAGTGCCAATCAGGCAGCAGTCTGGAGGATCTGGGAGTGCCAACAGGACATTGCCTGGTGTAGTTGCTAGATGAGACAGGCGGGCAGTGGAAAGATTGTCAGCCTTTGGTCCCACGGTTTAGGACATCTACTGGCGGCTGTCTTGCATCTTCCCTTTTCCCTGTAATCCAGTGGACGGGGTTTGAGGGTCCACCTCTACGAGTGTCGGAGTGATACCACAGAGCAACATGAATCCAGGTTCTGGGGCCATGAATCATTTTATGATATTTGGCTCAGAATCATCTATGAATATATTCTAGTTGAGGTGAGAGCTATATTTGTGTCAATATAAGCAAAAGAAGGGCCCCAATAAAGCTAGTTTAAAAGAAGGAACCCATAGGTCTCTTTCCATTCAACAGGGGGTCCCCTAAGACACCCCAGGTTGGCAGGCAGAGAGCCTGGCTTCCTCTCACCCAGTGTCATCACCATCATTCTAAGCATGCAGCTGCTTTACTCTGCAGAATAGAACATTGCCCTGAAGTTTGGGGAAGATGGGTTTATGCACACTGGGTACAAGAAAGCTTCCCAAGACGAACTCAACAGCCTGTTCCGGTATGTGATTCCCAGCTGACAAGTCACCTGATCCACCCACTGTTGGGAGTCTTACATCTCAAACAGCAAATACCTGCAGCCGAGTGTGTCAGTTCTGGCGTGCGGAACTCCTGGGTTGCTCTTGTGTTACCTGGGCTTGTTCTGATGCTTCTGCTTTGCTGACTCCCATGGCTCTTCTCCTAGGAGATACTCTTGATATCAACTTCTCAAACCTGGCTGGGTTGGCACACTTTTCCCATGTCTGTCTCTGCGCCTCCCCCTCGTATCTCCCACACATGCTCTGGCAGTTCAAGGCTTAGCTGAAATGTCACCTCTTCTGTAACATTCTCTGGTAGAGCTTTGTTCTGTGACATCTGTACCAGGTGCACTATGTCACTATGGTACCTGCACCACTCTAGACAGCTTGCTTGATTTCTTGTTTTTTTTGGTTTTTCAGTTTTTTTTTCTTCTATCACACTACTTTTTTGTTTGGGGATCAGAGAGAGAATTGCTAACTACTATGACATGAGACACATATTTGTAGACAGGTCACGATACCATGGTCCTTCAAAGAAAGGAGCTTTATTTATCTTTATTTTATGTGTATGAGTGTTTTGCCAGCATTATGTAAATGTACCCATGCATGCAATGTACACAGAAGTCAGAAGACTGTGTCAGATCCCTTGGAACAGAAGTTATGGATGATTGATTGTTAGCTGCCATGTGAGTGCTGGGAACTGAACCTGGGTCTTCAGCAAGAGCAGTTAGTGTTCTTAACTACTCAGCCTTCTCTTCACTGCCTAACTTCTTTTTTTGTTTTGTTTTGTTTTGTTTTTGTAACAGGGTCTCCCTGTAGCCCCAGCTAGCCTGGAACTCACTCTGTAGACCAGGCTGTCCTTGAACTCACAGAGATGCACCTGCCTCTGCCTCCTGAGTGCTAGGATTAAAGGTGTGTGCCACCACACCTGGCTTAAAGACGGTTTTGAGCTGCCATGTGGGTACTAGGAATCAAACCCGGGTCCTCTGCAAAAGCAGTCAGTGCTCTTAGCCGCTAGGCCATCTCTCCAGCCCCCTATTTTTAAATATACACAAGTTACCTTCATTTGCCCTCGGGATACAGAGATCTTACTATTTAACCCAGGCGGCCTCTGCCTCTTGGTTCTCCCGTCTCCACCTCTGGCTTGCTGGAATTACAATTACTATTTCCAGACTTTCAGCCTGGGAACCAACTTTTGGAATGTTTTGTCATAGGATATGAGCTCCAGCAGGGATGCCTAATGGCCCCGGAGATCACACTCCAGTAGCCACAGTTGCCCTGGCAACCATAACCCCAGGGATGCACTTCAGATGCTTCCTGAGGTCCTTTCCCCCTCCTCTCTTGCCTTGGTTTGAGCTGAGTCCCACTGGAAGCCATTGAGGCTAATAGCACCATCAGGAGACTCCCTGTTTGCTGTGTTGGCTTTAGTTGAACAAGGGGTTTTCTCAGCTGGGAAATTCCACTGGGCCCTGAGCCTTGCACTTGAGAAGCTCCTGGCACCTTCATCTTTAAACAAGATTTTTGGGAAGGAGGGCTCCTGAGTCTCACTCAAGGACCAGGGAAAGCAGGGATGTAGCTCATATCTGAAATCCTGAAGTGTGATTATCAGTTCTCAACCCATACCCCAAGGCTGCCTCCTCCCATGCTTGATATAATTATTAATGTCCCCATTTTATAACAAATACTTTGAAAATTTCATTAAAGTTATGAAGTGAAATGTGTACATAACTGACCTACATGCCCCAGTAAAGAAGCAAACTTGTTTTTCCTTTACAATCACAACAGATTTATGTGATTCCAAAGATATGGGGGTTGGATTCAATGATAGAGCAAGGCCCTGGATTCAGTCTCCAACACTACAAAAAAATTTTCTTTCTTTCTTTCTTTCTTTCTTTCTTTCTTTCTTTCTTTCTTTCTTTCTTTCTTTCTTTTTCTTTCTTTTTTTGGTCTTTTTGGGACAAGTTCTCCCTGTAGCCCCAGCCCTCCTGGAACTTGCTATGTAGAACGTGGACCAGGCTGGCCTTGAACTCACCACAAAGATCCACCTGCCTCTGCTTCCCAAGTGCTGGGATTAAAGGTGTGCACGACCACATCTGGCTATTGTTTTCTTTTTCTCCTTTTGGTGCTAGTGTGTTGCTGTGTAGTTCTGGCTGGCCTGTAACTTGCTCAGAGCCCATATGGCCCTTGGGATCCTGCCCTTACTGCTTTAGCCTCCAGTGTTGTGATTATAATTGTTTGTCCTGGCCTGGCTTCTTTTTAAAATAATTTTTTTGAGACAGGGTCCCCCTGTATCCCTAGCTGGTCTGGAACTCACTAGGTACACCTGGCTGGCCTTGAACTCACAGAGATCCACCTGCCTCTGATCTAATCCTGACTAATCCTGAGTGCTAGGATTAAAGGCATGCACAGCCACATCTGATTTTAAAATAATTTTTTTTTATTTTGAACAGTATAATTTTTTAAACACCACCTTTTTTGGCTACACATTTTTATTTTCCTCACCTTTATGAAGGCACAATTGACAAGTTAGTTAGGCAGAATTTAGAAATACAAGATATTTCCCATGTGTACAATATGTGTACATCATGAATTAATTATTAAAATTATAATCATTAGGTTACCTATTTCCACATATAGCTGCTTTTTACAGGGAAACACTGAAGATTCTCTTTGTGCACTTTAAATTCATAGTACATTATCATAATTATAGTTACCTTGCTATACTATAGATCTCTAAAATTTATTTGTTTTATAACTGAATGTTAATGCCCATCAGCAACCCCTCACCCAATTTCTATCTAAAATAATTTTTGGAAAATGAAAGTTGCATTTATTATTTAATTTTCAAATTATTTTTATTTTATATGTATGAATGTATTGCTTGGATGTTTGTAAGTGCACCTGTGTCATGCAGTGCCTACAGAGGTCAGAGGGGGTATCAGAGCCCCTGGAACTGGAGTTACAGACAGTTGTTAGCCACCTATGGGTGTGGAAATGAAGCCTGGGTCTGCTGCAAGAGCACCCACTGCTCTTAACCACTGATCCATCTCTTCAGCTGCAAAAGTTACATTTATTTGTCATGTAAGATGTGTTTCAAAATATATACACATTGCGGAACTTAGAAATCTAGATAATTAACATATGTCTTATGTCACATTTAATTTTTGTTTTAACATGATTTTTTTTCTTATTTCTACAAACAGGGTCTTTCTATATGGCCATCTTGTCTTTGAACTTTTAGAAAAATATTTTATTTATTAATGTTTATTTTATGTGTGTGGGTGCGTTGCCTGCCTGTGTGCAGTGCACCTGTGTAGCACAATGCCCTCGGAAGAAGGTGTTAGATTCCTCTGGAACTGGAGTTATAGATGATTGATAGCTGCCATGGGTGCTGGGATTCAAACCTGGGTCCTCTGCAAGAGCAGCCAGTGCTCTTAACTGCAGGGAAATCCAGCTTCAATTGCAGGCTAGCTTTCCAATTAGCATGCCTCAGGGCACCTCGAGGCTGAGGGTCTGGCCCCACCCCAAGGAGGAGCAAGCAGCATGGCCTAGGCGCGTGATGCTGGGTGGGGCAACGATGAGCAGTGGCTCGGAATTGGAGGACTTACGATTGGCTCTGGGAACTGACGTCATTTAGTTAATAAAAGCAGGCTGTAGCAAGGAATAAATTTGAATTTCATAGTAGCATCATCACGGAATTCCTGGCCATTTTAAATTAATTATTGCATGCATACAGGCTAAGGTAGGCCTGCATTTCATTCGGTGGCCAGTGGATTGGAAAGAGATTCCTTTTTGGATCACCAATCTGGGTAGCTGGTGTCGTGAGTGGGTATTGGCTGAAGGGAGGCAATCAGCCATCAGCCTGAAATTCTTGTCCAGGCTCTGGGCAGGTGAGAAGTCTCGGCCAAGAGTGGAACATGTGTCTCGTGGGTCCAGGCTAAGGGCCTGAGTTGGAAGTACCACTAGGGCTGGACTACAGGAAGTAGCCAGCTGGCCTCTGTGCTGAGGGGTCAGCTCCCCACAGTGTCCACAAAGTTGGCACTGTGTCCCCATCCCCCTTAGCAGGGCCACGTGGTCCCTGTTCGGCATAAAAAGAAAGCTTCAGAAAACGGACCGAAATGGTGAATTGGGAAGGGGGGAGGGGTGGGAGAGGGACACGGGTGTATATTCTATTAATGCATATTTAATTGACGTGAGTTCAACAAGTACCCAGTTTTGCCTAGACACTGTCTACAGGATACATGGTGTTTTAGGACTTAGTAAAAGTAAATATGTCGGGCTGGAGAGATGGCCTACGGTTAAGAGCGCCGACCGCTCTTACAGAGGACCCGGGTTCGATCCCCAGCACCCACATGGCGGACGAGAACCGTCTGAAACTCCAATTCCAGGAGAACTCCAGTTCCAGGGGAATCCAACACCCTCTTCTGACCTCCGCGGCATTGCACGACACGGGTGCACAGACTTGCATGCGGACAGTACATTCACACACATACAGAAATAAAAATTAATAAAAAAATTTAAAAAAAAAGTAAATATGTCTATATTAAACAACATTGGTTTACAGACTCGGATAAAAACAGTAATGCATCTGAGTTAAATGGAGATATAAATTGCTGTTGTCCACATTTGTTTTACATAAAATTTGTAGAGCAATAACTCTGGGACTGGCACATACAAATGTTCTCTATAGTCTCTCTGTTGTACAGAATCACCTTGTAGCATTCTCTTTAAGATGATTTAACATAAAAATTAAGTTTGCTCCCCAAGTTAATCATATATAGTCACCCAAAACAACATGGGTGAATTTGATGAAATCTGAGCCTTGATTCCACCCTATAGTTATGTATAATACAACTGTCTTCTGGAGACTCATGGGTTAAAAAAAAAAAGGGGGTGTACAGATAGACATGAAACCTTTTCATCAAAAACCTTGCAATTCAAATCTTAAAACTAACTACGGGAAAAGATTTGTGTGTTCCAACAGGACAAAATGTCACCAACTTAACAGCTGAGAAAGAAAAGATACAGCTCTGCATTGAGTAGGATGTACCAGAAAGTGCCAACTGAAAGGTTGACCTGTCTGAACATTGAAAGGAAGAAAAGCCTCAGATTGCTACAAACATTGAACCCCTCTGTGGATCCTACTTGTAACAACTATTTATAATGAGTCCTAATGAAACTTACCTTCTAGGTGCCGCAAAGGTTTTGATATGAGAGACTTTCTTGCCTCCCCCCCCAGAACAAGGAGAAATATGACAATGATGAGGTCACTCTCCAACTGTAAATTGGAGACAACTATTATAGAGGTAATCTCTTATAAAATCGGTAAAACTGCCTTCTTTGACTAATAGACATAAGAACTGTGAAAAGGATTATTCTCTGTTCAGAACCAAATATAATACTAAAGTCCTTAAACTATGCACTTAAGCAAAATATATCAATACAGGAGCTCTGACATCAGTAATGGATTATTCTACCAGGGAGATGTTGGCCAGGGGATCTAAGGCCGCACAAAAGGTAAAGGCTTCTCGCCTCTAAACTGGGATACCTGCAAGAAGAGAGGCAATAAGGCCCTGCTGCTGAAGATCTGATGTTAACATGGGAAAGATGTATTGAGACCACACATGCAAGTGTACAGATGGCCTCTGGAACACCAGAGAGTGTTACCAAAGGCCACTAAACCAATAAAGCAAATACGGGTCTCCTTGAGTCAAGCAAGACTCCACCGTCAACACCAGCTACACCTCACCTGCCTGGAAATACTGTGCAGCAGAGGCAGCCATATGCCTGTATATCCCAAATCTAACTGGCTATTGGCTCTCTCCTTGGAGGAATAACCCATGGCTGATGCCACAAGCTTACATCCTCTACAGGTTAGGAGATGTCATAAGCCACAGTAAGACCCTGTCATATTTAACAGGAAAAAATGTAATTCATGGATCAACATATCATCTAAACATATGTGTCTATACCAAAGTAACTTACCATAACTATTAATGCTGTTTAAATACCTATATACCTAATTGCTTGTGCTTCATTAGTAGGATCGAAAGGTTATTCCTGGACAAACTGTCAACCCATGAAAGGAAACAGCCAGAATTGACCAGAGTCCAAGACAACAGCTCCAGAGAGGGTGGACTGTTTTGCTTCTCATCCACCTGTGCCCCTTTCCTTAGCCTAGGGAACAATCTGCGGATGAGGGGGCATGGTAGAATGTAAGGGCTGTGATTGGGGTGAATGGTGAAACCACAGCAATGTAGTCTGGACACTCATTTGATCAACCTGATTGAACATACAACCCCTCACCCCCCGCTGGAAGGTGGGGCTGTGGGGGTTTGGGCACAACAGCCTGCAAATTGGTTTTACCTGAAGGATGCTTGAAAAATGAAAAAAAAAAAAACTGAGAGAAATATGCAGGACAGTTATGGCAGAATGCATGATCTCGGTTGGGGTGGGGGTGGGGGGGAAGGGAAAGGGAAATATGCCTGAACTGAATTGAAAACGATGTATGAAATGCACAAAGCATTAATAAAAAAAAAGTTAAAAAAAAAAAGAAAGCTTCCTACACTTAACCACTGAGCCATCTCTACATACCCCAGCCTTGAACTTTTGACAACCCTCCTACCTCAGCCTGTACTATGTTTTGAGAAGTCAAATACCATCAGATCTAAGCCCAGTGTGGTAATGTACACCAGTAATCCCAACACTTGGAAGGCAGAGGCAGGGGTATCAAGAGTTTGAGGGCAGTCTTGGCTATTCAGCAAGTTCCAAATCAACCTGGGCTATATAATGAGACTTTGTGTGGAAAAAAAAAAAGCAAAATAAAAATATGTAAGCTATGTTGCCATCTGTGATTTGAGTTTCTGAAATCTCTTGGTGAAGCACTGAGCCAAACAGCACAGTCATCCACTGTATTTGCCCCTGAGAGGTGCAGTATGGTGGTGCATACCTGCAATCCTGGGACTTGGGAGGCTGAGGCAGGAGGAACTTGAGTTAAAGGATGAGGACTGCCGAGTTCACCAGACAGAAATGGAGAGTTAATAAGAGCCTCGTGATTAAAGAAGATTCACGGAGTTGTTGGTAAATGAGACACGTTTTATTTTCTCTGGGTGCTGGGCAGGCAGACGCTGGGTAAGAGCACATGACCTTGGTTCCAAAGACTTTTTATAGGAAGTCATATAAAGGTGGCTTCCTACCGGGCGTGGTGGCGCACGCCTTTAATCCTAGCACTTGGGAGGCAGAAGCAGGCGGATCTTTGTGGGTTCAAGGCCAGCCTGGTCTACAGAGTGAGCTCCAGGCCAGCTGGGGCTACAGGGAGACCCTGTTTCGAAAAGACAAAAAACAAAACAAAACAAAAAAACCCCCAGCTATATAACAGGTTACATCATTATTTACTTTTGTGCTGACTTGCAATGTTATCCATTTTGGCTCAAGCTGGAAATCCACATCAGCACCATATTGTCTAAACAAACACAGGCACTCTCAGCCTTGATTCCCTCCAAAGGGAAGCCATGTTACACAAAGCAAGACCCTGTTGCAACAAAATAAAACAACAAAAAAAATCACCAAGAGCTGTAGGTGTCAGTTCAGTGGTAGAGGGCTTGAATGCACAGGCTCTGCAATGGTCTCTGATGTTACAAGAGAAATGAAAATGTGTGGGACAGTGTGGGAAGCTCTGTGCAAACACTGCTATTCTACACAGGAGACTTTGGATTTCCGTGTTTGCAGAAGGTCCTGGTGCCAACCTTCACTCCTTCAACCCCGGATGCAGAGGGATGACAGGACATTTGCCTCGATTTATAAGCAGTTGTAATCCTAGAAATGTAGTACAGGTAATCCAGTAAAAAAATATTCGATTGTTTATATATAACATACAGAACTATATAAAGTGAACCATCGAACATAATTATTAACAGTGTTTAATCTGCAGGCTGTTTAGAAAAATGGTTAAAAATCTCACTGGAAGAAACCTTCAACAACCTTGTACGACTGGAGTACAGCCCAGTGGTAGAGCGCTTGCCTAAGCACCCCCAACATGGCAGAACAAAACCACAAGAGTAGTTGTAATAAGCCAAGATCTGCCCTTGGCTTTGAGCCAGTTTTTCACTTTCCTACTGATGAGCTGGTCTGCAACAAAGCCTAGGCAGAAAGACAAAGTCATCTGATTATGACCAGCCTCTAACACCTGTGTCCAACCCAGACCCATGACCTCCACACCGCAGCTCATTGCCACCTCCACAGCCTGCTCTGTGGAGCTTAGTGCTCTGTGGAGCTTTGTGCTTTATGGAGCTTAGTGGTCCTCCCTATCCCCCAAGGCCTCTACCTAACATCAAGGGAGTGCTTTTAGCCAAAGCAATTCTGCCTTTGAAAATTTAACAGACTGTGTAGTAAACATTTGAGGGGCATCTACTGTGGCACGCGCTGCTTCTGAGAGTACACTAAGTTAAAGTGACCACACGGCAGGGCAGCAGTTAGCATCCCGTTCCACAGATGAAGAGCTGGAGGCTAAAGGGCCCTTCTGAAGCTCTGGGCCTTTCTGAAGCTCTGAGCCCAAACCCCTTGCCTTGCACAGGGCCTGGAACCCACTAGGTAGCCCAGGCTGGCCTTAAACTTGTCTGTCTCAGTCCTAAGTACTGGGATTACAAGGATGAGCCATTTTCTTTTTCTTTCTTTTTTTTTTTTTTTTTTTTTTTTTTTTTTTTTTTTTTTTTTTGTCTTTTTGAGATAGGGTTTCCCTATAACCCCAGTTGGCCTGGAGCTTCCTATGTACACCAGACTGGCCTTAAACTTAGAGAGATCCAAGGTGTGCACTACCACACCCAACTTACTTTCATTTTGTGAGACAGGGCTATGCTGGATAGGTTCAGTTGTCAACTTGACACACCTGGGAAGTGTGTGTCAAATTAACAACTGAGCCTATCCAGCATAGGTTCTGTTCCTGTTCACAAAACACTGTGCTTCCTTGGCAGATTTCTTTGAAAAAAAGGTTTTGCTGGGAAACTGAAAACCCAGGGAAGTTGCATCAGCAGAGTCTGAGTCATTTGACCAGAAAAATTTAGACAAAACCAGGGTTGAGTAGTCTCCACAGTGCTGCCAGGCCACAGTGCTCTATAAAAACCACCCAAGCAGGGCTGGAGAGATAGCCTAGCTGTTAAGGGCGCCGACTGCCCTTGCAGAGGACCTGGGTTCGATCCCCAGCACCCACATGGCCGCTGAGAACCGTCTTTAACTCCAGTTCCAGGAGAATCTGACACCCTCTTCTGACCTCCGTGGCATTGCACGACATGGGTGCACAAACCTACATGCAGACAGTACATTCATACATGTAAAAAAATAAAATAAAATAAAAACACCCAAGCAAGCAATCATTGCAAGAAAAAGAAAAAGAAATACTGATAAGTAAAAAATAATTTAAAAAAGAAATGCTACTATAGCCACTATGGAAATCAGTATGGAGGCTCCTCAAGAAACCCAAACCAGAACTACCATAAGATCCAGCTATTCTACTCCTGAATCTCAGTCTGCATGCTAGACATGCTGATACTGGCACATTTCTGTTTACTGCTGCACTATTCACAATAGCCAAGATACAGAACAGCTCAGATGTCCCTCAACAGATGACTGGATGAAGAAATGTGGCATTCATATGGAATTGTATTCAGCCATATTAAAAGAATAAATTTTTAGGGCATGATGGCTCATCCTTGTAATCCCAGTACTTAGGACTGAGACAAGTTTAGGGCCAGCCTGGGCTACCTAGTGGGTTCCAGGCCAGCCTGCATAGTAGAGCCCTGTGTTCTGGTTAGGTTTCCATTGCTGTGATGAAAAATATTCTGACCAAAACGAACTGGGGAAAGAAAGAGTTTATTTGGCTTATAGTTTAGCATTGAGGGGAGTCAAGGCAAGAAGTCAGGGCAGGAACCTGGAGGCAGGAGCTGAAGCACAGACTGAAGAGGAATACTGCTTACTGGCTTGTTCTTCAGCCTGCTTTGTTATATAACCCAGGGCCACCTGCCCAGGGGTGGTACCACCTACAGTGGCTGAGCCAGAAAATGCCTCACAGCATGCCCCCGAGTCAGTCCAATAGAGGAAATTGCCCAATTGAGGATCCCCCTTCCCAGGGTGTGTCAAATTGACAACGGAACCTATCCAGCATGGCCCTGTCTCACAAAATGAAAGTAAGCTGGGTGTGGTAGTGCATGCCTTGGATATCTATAAGTTTAAGGCCACCCCGGTCTATATAGGAAGTTCCAGGCCAACTGGGGCTATAGGGAAACCCTATCTCAAAAAGAAAAAATAGAAAGAAAGAAAGAAAGAAAGATTGAATTATATAATTAGTAGGAAAATAGATATCATCATGTTAAGTGAAATGAGCCAGATTCAGAAAGACAATTATTGCATGTTTCCTGTCAGGTGTGTAGTCTAGATTTTAAGAAATGACTTGAAAGTAGAAGGGGCTTGATTAGGGATATATTCAGTGATAGAGCACTTGCCTAACATGCATGATGCCTTAGGTTCAATCCCTAGTCTTTACATACACACACACACACACACACACACACACACACACACATGCATGCACACACAAGTAGAAGCTACTGTGGGGAAGATCAGCAGGAGGGAGGAACAAAAGAAGGAAATAGTGCATATGACCAAAGTACATTATATACATGTATGAAATATCGTGACCAATAATTTTCTACAGTTCATACATACTAATAAAAATTAATTTATGTTGCTGGATGTGATAGTGTAGGCATTTAATTCCAGCACTCATGAGGCAGAGGCAGGTGATCTCTGTGAGTTCAAGGCCAGCCTGGTCTACATAGTGAGTTCCAAGACAGCTGGGGCTATAGGTCTCAAAAGACCGAAAAAAAATTTATGTTAAAAAAAAAAATCTACCCATAATCTCCTCTTAATGAAGTTTTTAACAGATTATGCATAACTACAAACTTTGAAGCAATTTACTCATACAGTTTATGTTTATGAATATTATATATTAAAGATTTATTTTTTATTTATGTACTCTGTGTCTCTATGAATTTTTATGTACCACATGCAGGTAGGTCCCCCGAGGCCAGGGGTCTTGGGATCCTCTAGAATTGGAGTTATAGGTAGTTATGAGCTCCCTGGTGTGATGGGAACTGAACCCAGGTCCTCTGCAAAATCACCAAGCACTCTTAACCACTGCTGAGTCATCTTTCCAGGCACCCATGAAGATTCTGTGTAATAAAATACATATTCTGGAAGATATCTTATTGTATATTTTTATTAGGATTTGCTAATAAACACACATATTTTCTTTCTTTTTTTTTTGAGACAGGGTCTCCCTGTAGTCCCAGCTGGCCTGGAACTCACTCTGTAGACCAGGCTATCCTTGAACACCCAGAGATGCGCCTGCCTCTGCCTCCCGAGTGTTAGGATCAAAGGCATGTGCCATCACACCCACTTAAAGAGGGTTCTTAGCTGCCATGTGGGTGCTGGGAATCAAACCCAGGTCCTCTGCAAGAGCAGTCAGTGCTCTTAACCGCTGAGCCGTCTCTCCAGCTCCATATACACACATATTTTTATAAAAGAACGAGGTAAGAATGTACAGTAAACTTCATTTGGTAAGCTGAGTTTGGCTGAGTTGGTGTGTTGACTTCTTTCTTGGGTCCCATAACCTCAGGTTGTTTATTTTGTCTGAGACAGAGCCTCACTGTATAAATCAGGAAACATGGAACATGGACATGGAACTTTTGATCTTCATGCCCCAGACTCCAAAATGTTGGCGTCACAGACGTGTACCACCATGTCCAGACCTCCAGTGCTTTCATTGATGGTGACAGTGACTGGGATGGAACTTCACCCAACCAGTCACTGAACTCTCTCCAGCTCTTATCACTTCCTTTAAATTATGTATTATAATGGGGGGCAGTACACATACCAGGACATAGGTGGAGGTGAGAGGACAACTCTGTCTACCTTTACATAGGTTCCAGGGATCAAACTTAGCTCTCCAGGTTTGTGTGGCAAGAGCCTTTACCTGCAGAGCTAGCTCACCAGCCCTATCACCACTTTCAGGCCTAGCAATCACATTGAGAAGCCAGTTGATCAGTCATCCTCATTTTATAGAGAAGGAAGATCAACTTCAAAGAGGTCCTTGACTGTCCAGCTTGTCCTCCCCCCTCCCCTCCCCTGCTTCTCTGAGGACTGCTGGGCCCAGTTCCATACTCCAAGCAAGTGATTTCTCAGAGCAGCCACTGGCTCCTGGCTGAGACCTCTGGCTCCAGAAGAGTGACAAGGGTGTGTGTAGAGCCCCAGGCAGCTGCCAGGCCTGGGCTCCACATAGCACTCTGGGGATCCCCTCCTGTCCTGCCGGTGGCTGCAAACCTGCTTCATCTCTTAGCAACTGTTGATGATATCAACAATAACGGAATTACAAGAACCAGGCTGGCAATCATTTCAGAGCCTCTGAGGTTTTCAGAAGGGATTTGCTCTTTTTCTTGCCAGTAGGTGCCCTTGAACTCAAGATGAGCCTTACAGCGCACAGGCAGACGCTGGGTTTCTCAGCATCCTCCATTTCCCTGGCCTTAGTGGACCTTGCTCTACCCTTGGGCCTCAGCTCTGAGCACACAGGCCTTCCGCTCCTCCCAGGCCTCTTTCTTGGGGCTGGAGGTGTTGGATCTCAGGCACCCCTGGTATTTTGATCCACCAAAGATGCTGGCATGTGCCAAGTCTCTGCCTTGGGAGTGGGGGAAGAATGACCTCAGAGCTTAGAAGTGTCTGCAAGGCTGTCATCTAGACTGAAAGCTCCCACTGCAGGCACCTGTCACCCAAGCTGGTATGTTTCCATCCTTTCTTGCCTCAGGCGTTTAAGAAGGGGTCTGGGTCTTGTGGGAAAACAGACGGACTTTTAGGACTGGGAGAGACCTCAGAATTCCAAAGTCCCCTTCTTCAGTGGTCCACTCCCGGAGTCTAAAAGTGCAGCTTGAGCCAATGGGGGGGGGGTCTGCTGGTACAGTTTGAAGCTAGGCCTGAACAAGAAGTCAGCTTGCCCCCAGGGCTGATAGCTCACAGTAGAAGAGTGATGTGGATTGGGTGTGAAGTGTTCTCCCAAAGGCTCCAGTGTTCTGGGTCTGCTGCCCTGCTAGCAGTGCTGTTTGGGGAGGTTCTGGAAATTTTAGGAGGTGTGTATGTGTGTGTGTGTGTGTGTGTGTGTGTGTGTGTGTGTGTGTTAGGGCTGGCTGCCCTGGTTTCTCCTGTGCCCCAGTTTCTTCCCTAATAACGCTACTTTGTAGGTCAGGAAGTAGGAGGTGGGGAGGACCGGAGGGGGAATCACAGAAACTCACCTTGTGATTTTGAATAATCACATTTAACACAGTAGGACCCAGGGCTCAGGGATTTTGGTGGATGTGCAGCCAAGGGAGCCTGGATTGGTGGGATGAAGCTATCTCTGGACAAGACCATCTTTGCCACATCCTGGCTTTGGACAAGTCACTTAGCTTTCTGAACTTCAGCTGTCTCATAAGGTGGTTGGGAGTTGATTAAGTAGCCTGCACGGGGTACTTAATCAACTCCCTAGAAACAGCAGCAGCACCTGATCAGGTAGATGACAAGAGACTAGCACTCAGAAAATGAATCAAACACTTTTCTCATTTTTTTAATTTAATTTTATTTTTTTTTTATTATTTTGGTCTTTTTGAAACAGGGTCTCCCCTGTAGCCCCAGCTGGCCAAGTCTCACTTGAGAATATGGTTTGTTTTTTTTTTGGTCTTTTCAAGACAGGGTCTCCCTGTAGCCCTAGCTGTCCTGGAACTTGCTCTGTAAACCAGGCTGGTCTTGAACTCATTAAGATCCGCCTGCCTCTGCCTCCCAAGTGCTAGGATTAAAGGCATGCATCACCAAGCCCAGCTGGAGTATATGTTTTTTTAAGCCTATAAAGATGTTTGGAAGCTGAGTGGTGGTGGCACACACCTTTAATCTCAGCACTTGGGAGGCAGAGGCAGGCAGATCTCTATAATTCAAGGACATCCTGGTGTGCACAGTGAGACCCAGGCCAGCTGGGAATACAGAGAGACCTTGTCTCAAAAAGAATGTTCTTATGCTTGGGGCTGGAGAGATGGTTCAGCAGTTAAGAGTGCTGACTGCTCTTGCAGAGGACCCGGGTCCCAGCACCCACATGGTGGCTAAGAACCATCTTTAACTCCAGTTCCAGGGGAACCTGATGCCCTCTTCTAACCTCCGGGGCATTGCACGACACGGGTGCACCAACCTGCATGCAGCCAGTATGCTCATACACATAAAAAATAATAAATAAATTTTAAAAAGTGTGCACTATCGTACCCAGCTAAGATTCATTAAAAAAAAAGAAGAAGAATGTTCTTATGCTTAGAAATAAGAACTAGAAGAGTCTGGGTTAGGGTGTGTGTGTGTGTGTGTGTGTGTGTGTGTGTGTGTATGCTGTGTATTCTTGTTTTAAGGGATTGCTCTGACTGAGCAGAGTTTGAGGCTTCAAGGCTTCATAACTTAATCTAGAGAGCTCTCCATGGGCCTGAGCTGATGGCTTTTCAGTTATTTTTCCTTCTTAGTATATTCATATTTTAAAAAGTAAATTGGGTTTCTGTATTAGTTACTCATCTGTTGTGATTGCCCTGAGCACGGACTAGCTCCAAAGGAATCCAGGACACAAATATTATAATAAAATCTAATTTTGTTAATTCCCACGCAGGTTAATCCTATAACTCTAATTCTGTCCTGTCCCAGCCTGTCTCCCCAAGGCTGCTCACCTACATGGCATTCTCTTAGCCTCTTAGAAGTGGCAGAGGAGGTCCACACTAGGGAGTTCTAAGAAGCCATCTGATTGGCTGAAGCAGATCTTTCTCAGACTGGGGACTGTGGCAGCTCAGGCAGGCTGGTCTGGGCAGCATCAGTGGCCAGTAGGGTCAGCATGCACTTCAGGCAAACTGGGTGTGAGCTGAGAGGTTCGAAGCAGCATCTCACAGCAGGTCTCCCAAGGGGGAGCAAGAGCAAAGTTATTCTGCACTTCCCAGTTTAAGTAGCTTGTAGCTAGGCAGGAGGAGTGAACTTGGTCTCAGATGTTAATCTTAGGCTTGTGCCTCGGGGTCCCCATTCACAGCCAGGTGGTTATCTGCTATGTGAGTTCATGCTCCGGTCCTGGGCAGGCAGGATCCGGCTTCTGGACTTTCTCTGGCCACCTAATCAGCTGTGTACAGTCAGCTTTGGGCTCTAATGGGTCCATTCCCTTGCTGGGTTCAGGGCCCTGCTGGTGCTCTGGTCTGGTTATTTGAACAGCCTTGGGTTAGTGCAGTTTCTGACTAAGCTAAATTAACTTTCCTATTCTCTAAAGTTACAGCATTTCAAATCCACACATTTACTAATGTTGTTAAGCTCCTTACAGTGATAAAACATCATGACCAAGGCAACTTACAGGAGAAGAGTTTGCCGGGCTTATGGTTCCAGAGGGATGAGAGTCCATCCTGGCTGGGAGGCACGGCACCAGGCAGCAGGCACAGAAAGCCGAGAGCTTACATCCTCGAGTACATGGAGGAAGCAGAGAGCGAAACCGGAAGTGGAGAGAGGCTATGAACTCCCAATGCCCACCCCCAGGAGTGTGTTTCCATGACCCCCGTTCCATCAGTGCCACCAACTGGGGACAATATACAAAGTGTTCAATACTTGATGTCCCAGTTTGTCTTCCATTGCTGTGACAAAACACTCTGACTGACACCAACTTGGGGAGGAAAGGGTTTATTCAGCTTACATCTCCTGGGTCACATTTCATCACTTAGGGAGCCCAAGACAGGAACTCAGGGCAGGAACCTGGAGGCCATGGAGGACTGCTGTTCACTGGCTTGCTCTCTACTGGCTTGCTCTCTGGCTCATGCCCAGCCTGCCTTCTTATATTGTCACTGCTCAACAATCAAGACAATACACTACAGATGTGGCCACAGGCCAATCCAATGGAGCCAATTCCCCAACCGAGGCTCCCTCAACTCAGGTGTGTCAAGTTGACACCAAAGCTAACCAGCACAATTGACCCCTTGTCAACTTGACACACAAACACATCACTATTAAACCACCTTTCCAGTTCTTATCCCCAAAGTATGATGTTAACACTAATCACAACCTAAGACAGTACATCCTTAAAAGCCCCACAGTCCTTAAAATGTCCAAACACTTAAAAGTCCAGTCTATTAAAAGTCTCTTAACTGTGGGCTGCTGTAAAATCCAAAACAAGTACTGTCTTATTTCAAAGGGAAGAATCAGGCACTCTCAAACAAAACCTAAGTCCAGCAAGTAGCTCAAGGCTGGACACCTGGGATTCACTCACGATCTTCTGGGCTCCAAAGGGTCTCGGCAGTTCCCCCTCTCCGACTCTGCCGTCCGTGGCACACTCATCTCGCAGGCTGAGGCCGACTCCATTCTACACCTACCGCTGCTCTTGGTGGTCGTCCCAGGGTACCGGCATCTCCAAACAGCTGGGGTCGCTACTGAAACTGAGGCAGCACCTTCACCAATGGTCTCATTCTGACCTCTCCTGGTGTAAAGCCTCAGCTTCTCTCCATGACCCCTGCAATCCTGGGGTCTTCACAACAACCGAGGTGCACTTCCACCAATGGTCTTTCCTGACCTCTCACAGTGCCAAGCCTCGGCTGCTCTCTGTGACCCCCACAAATTTCAACAACGGAACCATATAGGAGACTCTTACACGTTACCAAGTCCGGCTTCTGGCTCGAGATGGAGGCTCAGGCCCTTTCTGGGTCACAGCTTCTGTGTGCTGACCTTGAAGATATTCTCCCCAGAAGATTTCACCTCAGTGATGCTGGTCTCTTGTTACTTACAGCTGATTTTTCAGCCCCAGCTAACCAGCATCAATTGCTCCAGTACCACAAAAGTTTCACTTCAGGTTCTGGTCTCTTGTTACTTACAGCTGATTCTCCACAGCCCCAGCTGACCAGAACCCACAGATTACAGAGTCCTGATGATCTCTGCTCTCCTTTGAAACTAGAAACTTCACAAGCCAGGCCTCCATCTTCTACAACTCCTTCAGCAAAACTGCTCCAAGCTCCACAGCAACAATCTTTAGGCATTCAATGATCTTCCCAGCCCAAAGTTCCAAACGCCTCCACAATCCTTCCCCAAAACACCAAGGTCAGGTCTGTCACAGCAATACCCCACTCGTCTGGTACCAATTTCTGTCCCAGTTTGTCTTCCATTGCTGTGACAAAACACTCTGACCGACACCAACTTGGGGAGGAAAGGGTTTATTCAGCTTACATCTCCTGGGTCACATTTCATCACTTAGGGAGCCCAAGACAGGAACTCAGGGCAGGAACCTGGAGGCCATGGAGGACTGCTGTTCACTGGCTTGCTCTCTACTGGCTTGCTCTCTGGCTCATGCCCAGCCTGCCTTCTTATACTGTCACTGCTCAACAATCAAGACAATACACCACAGATGTGGCCACAGGCCAATCCAATGGAGCCAATTCCCCAACCGAGGCTCCCTCAACCCAGGTGTGTCAAGTTGACACCAAAGCTAACCAGCACACTTGAGCTTATGGGGACATTCTCATTCAAACCACCACATTCCATCCCTGGCCTCCATAAAAATGAAGGCCTGTCGTAATGGAAAATGCATTTAGTCCAACTTCAAAACTCTGCATAGTCTTTAACAGTCTCAACACTGTATGGGACTCAAGGCAATTTATTTATTTATTTATTTTTGGTCTTTTTGAGACAGGGTCTCCCTGTAGCCCCAGCTGTCCTGGAACTCACTCTGTAGACCAGGATGGCCTTGAACCCACAGAGATCTGCCTGCCTCTACCTCCCAAGTGCTAGGATTAAAGGCATGTGCCACCACCCCAATAATTTCTTAAGTGTAACCCCTGGTAAAATAAAAAAACAAATTACATAGTTCTAACATACGATGGCACCAAATATACATTCCCATTCCAAAAGGGAGAAATGGGAGCATGAACCAACTGGACCAAAGCAAGACCAGAAACAGCAGGGCAAGCACCCCATCCTGCAGTTAAATGTCCAATGTTTGGGACTTTAGTTCCAGAGGGCTTAGATAGCTCAGCCCTTCCAGCTTTGCTGCCTGCAATATCCATCTGTCTCCTGGGCTGGTTCTACTTCCCATTTACAGCTCTCTTTGGCAGATGTCTCATGGCTCTGGCATCTCCAGCATCTTGGGATATTCACTGCAACCTCTGCTTCACATTCACAGCTTTACGACCTTCTTCATACAGGGATTCCTCTGCCACTTACTGCCTGGCCTCAGTGGCTCTTTGAAACCATGGAGCAAGAATAGATGACCCTCCACACACACTTTCATCTTTCATGTCTCTGAAGCTAGCACCATGTGAATGAGATTGCAAAGTTCTGCTGCCAGTTTGGGATGGGTCTTGGCCTCTTTGGCAGATTTATTTATTTATTTATTTATTTATTTATTTATTTATTTATAATTTATTATTATTTTTTATTATTTATTTTTTATGTGTATGAATGTATTGTGTGCATGTAGGTTTGTGCACCTGTGTCATGCAATGCTACAGAGGTCAGAAGAGGGCGTCAGATTCCCCTAGAACTGGAGCCAAAGACGGTTCACAGCCCCCATGTGGGTGCTGGGGATCCAACCCGGGTCCTCTGCAAGAGCAGTCAGTGCTCTTAACTGCTAGGCCATCTCTCCAGCCCCTAGGCAGCTTTTGTATGCTGAAGTTTTCTAGGAGCAAAAACCCCCTTGGGCTCTTCTTCACAATTTGGAATCTTATGAGGGTGGGGTCTTGCCCTGAGGTACTCTTTCCCTTGTTCAAGTGTAGATCAGGAGGCCTCTCCTTAATGACTTTAATCTCCTTAACAGTGAGAGCCTCTCTTCCAAGACAGTCCTTGGCTGCCTATGTTACAACATTAAGCATCCTAATGTGCTCCTCTTCACACTGTACATTTGTGCTTCTTTCTGCCACACTTACTCTTTTTCATTGGACACCTGCATAAAATTTATCAGGGATAATCAAACCACAGATTCAATGTCAGGCTATCTTGAAATTTCCTTTGCCAAAGAAATCAGTCCATTACTTTTATTTTTTATTTATTTATTTTTTTAATTTTATTTATTTATTTTTTATGTGTATGAATGTAATGTCTGCATGCAGGTTTGTGCACCCGTGTCGTGCAATGCCTCGGAGGTCAGAAGAGGGTCTCAGATTCCCCTGGAACTGGAGTTCTCCTGGAATTGGAGTTACAGACGGTTCTCAGCCGCCATGTGGGTGCTGGGGATCGAACCCGGGTCCTCTGCAAGAGCAGTCGGTGCTCTTAACAGCTAGGCCATCTCTCCAGCCCAGTCCATTACTTTTAAATTTAGCCTCAAATAAGTTCTTGAGCTTCAGGTAGAAGGCAGCTAAATTCCTTGCCAACACATCACAGGAATGGCTCAGGCCAGTTGTGTTTTAAGTCCTGGCTTCCCTCTCCCTCTGAAACACTTGAACCAGACTATAAGACCAAAGTCAACTTGGACCTGGAAATGAGGGGAAGGTAGGGGAGGAGAAGTGGGGGGAGGGGGACAGAAGAGAAGGTGGTTGTAACCTTGCTTGGCTGCGAGAGAGAGAAAAATGCCCTGTTTTTCTCAAGCTGTTTGTCCTAATACGGACCACAAAGCACCCATGCCCAATTGCCTTCTTCCCCTAAGTCATCCATACCTGTATTAATTAGGGTTCTCTAAAGAAACAGAAGCAACAGGACAAATATATAGCTATATACAATTTATTGATTTGCTCATGTGACAGAGTTCAAGGAGTCCAACAGTAGCCGTGGCGCACTGGAGAGGCTGAGAATCCAGGGAACTGCTCAGTCCTCAAGGCTGGATGTCTCAGTAGTCCCAATCTGGTGCTGAAGGCCCATTAGATTCCAGGAGATCTGCCAGTCTCAGTACACACTGGGATCTGTAGGGTTGATCACAGCAGCAAGACAAACTCACCAGTGAGAGAGGCAAGCTGCAGGAAAAATGGGACCAGATCCCTCTACCATGGCCTTTCATACTGCCTACCAGCAGAAGGTAATGCCCACATTTGGGGTGGGCCATGTGGGTTGAGGTGGTCCAATCTGAAGATCCTTTTTCTCTTATTTGTTCCTTAGTCTAGTCAAGTTGACACCCAGGATTAACCATCACAAGTCCACCCCCTTGTAACTTGACACCCCAATAAATAGCCTCTCCTTATGTTATGCTTAAATGTCAATTGCAACAATGGCAAGGTTCTAATTCCACCTAACATGTTTATAAGTTCTCATGTGCAATAGCAAAGCATTATATCTTAGAGTAGGTGGTAATGTCCTTGAGGAACACTTAGTCCTCAGTATCTAATAACCTAAATATGACAACATTTAATACTTATCTCAGTTGCAAATACAAAAGGGAACAACACAAGATCTGCTTAATATACTATATATGGAACAAGCACATTCTTAACCAAATAGGACAAAAGTTAATATCTATTATAATCCATTTTTCTGCAACTGGTCCCATGGCCTTAGCTGATATTTATGACTGCCTTCTTCTACTACCATTCTGTATTTCCTCCACCATCAGCAAGCACCTTGCAGGTCTTGGCTCTTTCCTGGAGGAGTGACCCATACTTTCATCCCTGAAGGTCTGGGCCATTTATTGTCCTGTCTGGTTTGGTTGTTGGAGTTTCCATTGACCTTAATCATAGGACATGGTAGACCAGAAGGTGCCCTACAGCATCTCCTGCCTTCCGACAATTCTTCCTTGCCCTAATTGTGGAGAAAAAGTCCAATTTCCCCCTGGAAGTCTGGATCAATCACTCCTCCCTAACTATGTTATTCCCTTCCTTAGCTGTTGGCTTAAGGCAGTAGAAGCCCAAAGTGGCCAGGGGGAAGTCTTAGCTTCCAGTTCAATGGAACATTTGCTGTTCTCCTGGCAAAAGCACTCCCCCCTTTGGAGCCAAAACTTCTAGACCAGCAGAACACAAGGTTGTGGGTACAGGAAGCAAAAATTTTTCCAACTGGTTCACTAGGGGTGATAGTGGAAGTCACTCCCACTTCCACCCTTGGTTCCTGGACCCATGAATTCTGGCTACAGTGCCATATAGTGGGTGTTGATTCAAAGCATAAACTGCCTGCTGAAGAACCTTACCCTACAGCCCTCCAGGGTATTGCTACTAATTGACGCTGTAACTGTGTCTTCAAGAGGCATTCCATCATCATCAAGCCACTGTTTCTGGGTGGTGGGAAACATGGTAAGCCAGTGGATACCATGACATGGCCCACTTCGCACTTCTTTGCTGTGAAGTGAGTTCTTGGTCAGAAGCGATGCTGTGAGGAATACTGTGATAGTGAATAAGGCATTCTGTAAGTCCCTGGATGGTAGTTTGGGCAGAAGCATTATGTGCAGGAAAGGCAAATCCATAACCAGGATAAGTATCTATTCCTGTAAGGACAAAACGTTGTCCCCTCCATGATGGAAGTGGTCCAATGTAGTCAACCTGCACCAGGTTGCTGACTGGTCACCCAGGGGAATAACACCATATCGGGGGCTCAGTGTTCGTCTCTGCTGTTGGCAAATCTGGCTTGCAGCACTGTACCAGAATCAGCCTTGGTGAGTGGAAGTCTATGCTGTCGAGCCAATGCATAACCTCCATCTCTGCCACCATGACCACTTTGTTCATGGGCCCATTGGCAACACAGGGATAGCTGGAGAAAGAGGCATATCCACAGAAGAGTCATCAATCTACTTGATTATTAAACCATCCTCTGCGAGAGATTCATCTTACTTTTGCATGAGCATTTACATGAGACACAAGTATCTTCACATCCTTTGACATTGAGAGATCTATCCAAAAACTTCTTCCCCAAATGTCTTTCTCACCAATTTCCAGTCATGCTCCTTCCAAGTCCCTGACCATCCAACCAAACCATTGCGGTACAGCCAGAATCAGTATATAATCGAACCTCTGGCCATTTCTCCTTCCAGGCAAAATGCACAACCATGTGCACTGCCCGAAGTTCTGCCCACTGTGAAGACTTTCCTTCACCAGTTCTTTAGGGTTGTTTCAGAAATGGTCTGTAATGCTGCAGCTGTCCACCTCTGGTGGTGCCTGCCGTAGCATGCAGACAATCAGTAAACCAGGCCCTAGTCTCTCTTCCTCAGTCACACTGATCATAGGGCAAACCTCAGAAGCCAACAGGTGCATGCTTAAGCACAGGGGCATTGTAACAGGAGTGGAACCATAGGCATTTGGGCAACTTCTTCATGTAGCTTGCTTGTGCCTCAGGGCCTGCCCAGGCCCTGTCAGTATGTACCACTTCCATTGATAATGGACTTTTGCTGTGCAGTCCTACTTTATGGTCTGGTGGGTCAGATAACACCCAGCTATGATGGGCAGCTCAGATCGCATGGTGACTTGGTGGCCATTGTCAAACATTCAGTTTCCACTAAGGCCCCAATAGAGGCTAGATTGTCTATTCAAAAGGAGTATATTTTTGCAGATGAAGGTAGAGCCTTACTCAAAATTCCAAGGGCCTCCGCTATGATTCCCCTATGAGAGCCTCCCACAGACTCCAGACAGCATCTCTATCTGCACTGATACCTCAAGCACCATTGGGTCTGCTGGATCATATGGCCCTAGGGACAGAGCAGCGCCTGCACTGCAGCCTGGACCTGTTGAAGAGCCTTTTCCTGTTCAAGCCCACTCAAAGTTTGCTGCCTTCCGAGTCACCTGATATAGGGTCATAGTAACACACCCAGATGAGGATGTGCTGCCTCCAGAATCCAAAAAGCCCACCAAACTTGTGCTTCTTTCTTGGTGGAGGGAGGGGCGGGTGCAACAACTTATTCTTTACCTTAGAAGGAATGTCTCTGCATGCTCCATACCACTGAATTCCTGAAACTTCTCCGAGGTAGATGGCCCTTGAATTTTAGTTGGACTTATTTCCCATCTTCTCATGTGCATGTGCTTTACCAACAAGTCTAGACTAGCTGCTACCTCCTGTTCACTGGGTCCAATAGCATAACATCATCAATAAAGTGGACAGTGTGATATTTTGTGGAAGAGTCAGGTGATCAAGATCCCTTCTAACTAAGTTATGGCACAGCCTGGAGAGTTAACATACCTGAGGTAAGACAGTAAGGTATACTCGTTGCCTTGCCAGCTGAAAGCAAATTGCTTCTGGTGGTCCTTATGAACCAGTATTGAGAAGAAAGCATTGGCCAGATCAATAGCTGCATACAGGTACCAGGAGACATATTAATCTGCTACAAGTAAGGACACCACATCTGACAAGTGGCTGCAATTGGTGTCACTACTTGTTGAGTTTTCAGTAGTCAACTGTCATTCCTCCATGATCCATCTGTCTTTTGCACAGGCCAAATGGAGAGTTAAATGGAGATGTGATAGGAATCCCACCCCTGCATCTTTCAAATTCTTGATGGTGGCACTAATTTTTGCAATCCCTCCAGGGATATGATACGGTTTTGGTTCACTATTTTCCATGGTAGAGGCAACACCAATGGTTTCCATTTGGCATTCCAACCATAATAGCCCTCACTCCACAGTCAGGGAACCAATGGGATTCTGCCAATTTCTAATTATACTATCCCAATTATACATTCTGGGACTGGGGGAATAACTACAGGATGAGTTTTGGGACCCACTGGGCCCACCGTTGAGTCAGACTTCAGCCAAAACTCATTTATCACCTGACCTCCATAGGCCCCTTACTTTAACTGGAGGGCCACAATGCTTTTAGGGTCTCCTGGGATCAGTGTCAACTCAGAACCAGTATCCAATAGCCTCAAAAGTCTGATTATTTCCTTTTCCCAGTGTACAGTTACCCTAGTAAAAGGCCCCAGGTCCCTCTGGGGAAGGACAGGAGGAAAGTAAACAGCATAACTCTTTGGAATTGTGACAAGAGCCCTTCCTCTCAGAACCCGCCACCACTTTCATTCAAGGGGTTCTGGGTTTGTGAACTGTCTCAAGTCTGGAAACTTGTTAACTGGATGGGATTCCTATGCTGAAATCCAATGTTGACTTCCTGTCATTTGTTCTAGAGTTTTTTCTGCTTATATCAAGATCAAATAAAACTTAGTAGGCTTCTTATGTATTTGGTTCCTGGGAACACCATGATTAATAGCCAGTTCCAAAGATCATAGGTCATGCCATTATAGGCATTGTTTTTTCCCTTTGCCACCCATTATGATAACTATATAACTATCTCATTCTGGCCTTCGGCGATTCAGTGCTGCCACCTGACGCCTACCTGAGGTCCTGTTAAACCTATTATTGTACATTTAATTTATGCAAGCGAGCCAAAACTTCTCTAACTGTAAGATCTGAGCATAAGAAATAGAGAAAAAACAAAGCTCTTCAAATGTTTGCGTGTCTCTCTCAGTACTTCCATCTTATAAATTCAGTGAAGGGATGTCCTCTGGGTTCTCATATTGTAGAGAATGTGTTTTTACAGTTCGATCCATTTGAGCATGCCATCTGGCCTGACCCTCACAATCCCTTCATCAATACTACAAGCCAAGGAATATCAGGCATCTCTAACGCTGTTAGTAGGCCATGTTTTAATAAATATGTCAGCCAACCATCAAATAACTTTTAAACCTTTTTTAACCACTCGAGTTCCATGTTAAGCCTAGAATCTCTACTAGTGGGCCATATCGATAAACTCAGTTGATCCAATTTTATATTCCTTCCACCATTATCCCACACCTTAAAATCCATTCCCACACAATTCCTTAGGCTTCTGCCAGAATGAATAGGCAAACTCATTAATTTCTTTAGTTTTGCAGTGCACCTCCTCATGGACCACACTTTCTATCTCACCTTGAGGGCTTGCTTAGACTTCAATTGTTTATAGGTCTAGAGGCAACAATTGTTGGCGCCCTGAGGGACATTAGCTCCCCACTGGGGGAGGGGAGATTAGTTTCCTCAGGCAAGGGTGGGGAGGAGAGGGATCTAGGGAGTGGATTCTCTGCTGAGGTGTGGGGAGATTATTTCCTCAGATAAAGAGAAATCCCTCAGAATCCGAGGGTTCAAAATCCTCATACATCGTGGTTCTCCTACACAATCTCCATCCAAGTTTCAGGGTTCCACCCTTTCCCCACCAGTGCTCTCACTTTACGCTGACACTCTTCATGGCTGGAATTAATTTGTGTTGTAAATAGCCAAAACTATAATAAGTGCTCCGCTTGATTTTCTGCAGCTTTATTCTTTGCTGCTGAGAGAAATCTCCTCAGGCACACTTGGAACTTTTAAACGTTGTTTTCGAATCTGGAGCTGGTTAATTTTATCACTGAGCTCTTATTTTCCTCTATCACTTTATTCACAGAGATGCTACGGAGCAAGCCAGCAACATCATATTTTCCTTATTTTTTACACAATTCCTTAAACGTTTTATATATAGATGTGCTAAATTCGTTGCTTCTCACAAGAGGCGAGTTATGCGAGTCAAATGGATCTATCTTCATAATTACATCAAATAGTCTGCACCAAGGTATCATTCCTCTTCATGCCACCAGGAGAGCCTTCAGTAACTCTAGGCTTCATTGGGTTGGAGAGCTGCTCCAGAATACCTAAAGAGCCCACTAAAGAAATTCATCCTTTAATCCTTTCTTCGTTTCTCTAGAACCACTCCTGGTACCAAAATCTGTATTAGTCATGGTTCTCTAAAGAAACAGAAGCAATAGGACGAATATATAAAACTATATACAATTTATTGATTTGCTCACGTGACAGAGTCCAATTGAGTCCAACAGTACCATGCCTCACTGGAGAGGCTGGAGAATCCAGGGAATCTGCTCAGTCCCAAGGCTGATGTCTCAGTAGTCCAATCTGGTGCTGAAGGCCCGGTGGATTCCAGGAGATCTGCAGTCTCGTACACACTGGGATCTGGTAGGGTGAGAGAGAGCAAGCCACAGGAAAAAAGGGACCAGCTCCCTTGCCATGGCCTTTAATACTGCCTGCCAGCAGAAGGTAATGCCCCACATTTTGGGTGGGCCATCTGTGTGAGGTAGTCCAATCTGAAGATCCTTTTTCTCTTATTTGTTCTTAGTCTAGTCAAGTTGACACCCAGGATTAATCATCACAACATACCCCATTGCCTTCTTCTCAAGTCACACAGCAGCCCCACACCCTAATTAAATACCTGAGTTAGAGATCAGAGAGTAAAGGACCTGTCTCCAAGGATGCAAAGAGAAACTGTCTCCAGAGGACCAAAGAGCAAAGGAACCCTGCTCCAGGACAGATCAGAGAGCAAGAGACTCACTCCAGGATGGATCAAGAGTAAAGGTCCCATCTCAGGGATGGATCAGAAAGCAAAGGACCTGCTTCCAGGGCAGATGAGAGAGATAAAGGACCCATCTGCAAGTTGAATCAGAGAGCAAAGGACCACCACCTCCAGGGTACAGAGATCAAGAGTAATAAGGACCTGTCTCAGGGATGGATCAGAAGCAAAAGACATGCCTCCAGGATCAGAGAGTAAAGGACCCATCCCCAGGGTGGACTGGAGAATAAAGAACCCATATCCAGCTGGGCGTGGTGGCAACATGCCTTTAATCTAGCACTTGGGAGGCAGAGGAGGCGGATCTTTTGGTGAGTTCAAGGCCCAGCCTGGTCTACAGAGTGAGTTTCCAGGACAGCTGGGGCTACAGGGGAGACCCTTGTCTTGAAAGACGCCAAAAAAAAAAAAAAAAAAAAAAAAAAAAAAAAAAAAAAGGAACAGAGAGCAAGAGGACACACTTCAAGGACAGATCTGAGAGTAACGGACCCATCTCCAGGATGGATAGAGAGTAAAGAACCCTCCTCCAGGACAGATCAGAGAGGAATTGACCCATCTGAAGGATGGATCAGAGAGCAAAGAACCCATTTAAAGGATGGAACAGAGAGAGAAATGGCCAGCCTCTAGGAAGGATCAGAGAGCAAAGACCCATCTCAAAGATGGATAAAAGAGCAAAGGTCCCACCTCCAGGATGGATCAGAAGGAGGAATGACCCATCTAAAGGATGGATCAGAGAGGAAATCCGCTCCAGGACAGATCAGAAAGCAAAGGACCTCCTCCAATATGATTAGACAAGTAGGACCCATCTCAGGACTGAATCAGAGAGCAAAGGACCCATCTTGAGGATGGATCAGACACTACAGGACCCATCTCCAGGACAGAACAAGAGCAAAGCGACCCACCTCCAGGACGGACCAGATGCAGAGAGTAAAAAGAAGCCATCCTGATGATGGATCAGAGAGGGATAAAGGACCCACCTCCGAGGAAGATCAGAGAGTAAAGGACCACCTCCAGGATGGATCAGAGAGTAAGAAAGGACACCCATCTCAAGGATAGATTAGAGAGTAAAGGACCCTCATCTCAGGATAGATCAGAGAGAAGACCCATCCCAAGGACAGATCAGAGAGTAACGGACCCGCCTCAGGATGGATCAGAGAGTAAAGAACCTGATCTCCAGGGACATGGACAGAGGAAAAAAACCAAACAGAATCAAGTAGAACAAATACGCTCTATTCTAGGAGCTAGCTCTTATGCGATACATCTATCTAGCTAGCTCCTATCTATCTCATCTATCAGCATCTATCATCATACTATCTATCTTCACATCTTCATCTACGATCGATCTATCTTATCCCTATCTCACATCTAATTTTCTATTACCTTCGTCTTATAAGATTATCTGTGTCCTGGGTTTACATCCAGAGAGATCTCATTGGAGTTCTACTATAGAGACTGATAGATTTGGGTGAGGGTTTATTTATTTGCTTTTCCTATGTTTTGATTTTCTCTTGTGCTTTTGGGCATGTGGAACTTGATTCTTTTGTTTGTAATCTGACATGATTTAGTTTTATATGAAAAAAAAGAGAAGAAAAAAGAAAAGGAAAAGAAACCGCCCTCTGCGTTATCTTTATCAGAGTATTTAGAATGCTCATTAACTGTATGTTTCAACTTGTGATTGTGTCTACAGATTTAAAACTAAAATTTGGTTTTTTTTTTTTTGCTTGTTATTTAAAAATTTTAAAAAATTCTTTTTATTGTTGATGTTCGTTTTCTGCATGTCAGGTTTGTGCTTCCATGTCACTGAATGCTGACGTGAGGTCAGAAGAGGGCATCGATTCCCTGGAACTGGAGTTAAAGACAAATTCTCAAGTTGCCATGGGGGTTGGTGGGAATCGAAACCAAATGTCTTCTTCAGAGCAGTCGGCACTCAATCCCTGAGCCATCTCCTCCAGCCCTTGTTCTTCCTTTTGTGTTCCTAAGGCCAGTAGCTTCATTGGCCTATGAAATTTCTTTTCCCAGTTCAGATCTGCTTTGTAGTCACTCTAGTGAATTGTTATTGGATTTTGAACGCCAAAATTTTTCATCTTAAAAACAATTTCTAGCCGTGGTTGGTGGTGCATGCACTTTAATCCTAGACTCGGAGGCAGAGGCAGGCGGATCTTTGTAAGTTCAAGGCCAGCCTGGTCTCCAGAGTGATGTAGCTCCCAGGTCAGCTGGGGCTACGGGAGACCCTGTCTCGAAAGGACCAAAAACAAAACAAAAACAAAGTTCTTCTATTTTTTTTTTTTTCTTTGTCTTTTGAGACAGGGTCTCCCTGTAGCCCCAGCTGTCCTTGGAATCGCTCGCGTAGACCAGGCTGGCCTTGAGTTTCCTAATGACAGCAGAGACAAACACCTAATGAGTCAGTGCGCCATACAACTCTCATCCCTGGAGGCTTGGCTTAGTCCATCAGCCCTTCCAAAGACTTTGTAAGTACATGCCTTACTGTGCAAAACTTTTCTGTTTGAACTATATGCAGTAGGTTTAGTATTTTTTAAAAAATTTAATATCTGAAATCCTCAGCCAGTCACTGGGAATGGCATCCAAATCCCTTCTGTAAAGAATAAATTCTTACCTGGCTTAGAGGTCAGAGGAGGGCAGCTGGGAAAGACTATGGGGCCACCAATCAAGGAAATCTGTTGATTCAAAACTCAGGAGGACCAGAGCTCCAATCCCAAGACTCATATGCTAGCAACTGCTGTACTACTGAGCCACAACTCCAGCCTCAGAGTCTCACATAGCCCAGCCTTCTCTGTGTAGTCAAAGATGACCCACAGTGTTGAGGCAGTGTACTTCTTCTATAGCCCCTGCTGACCTGGAATTCACTATGTAGACACAGGTTGGCCTCAATCTCTACAAAAATCTGTCTGCCTCTTCCTCAGGAGCTGCAGGGATTGAAGGTATGTACACTATAACCTGTCCTTAAAACATATTATTTTTTTTGTCTTTTCGAGACAGGGTCTCGCCTGTACTCCCAGCTGCCTCTGGAAACCTCACTCTGTAGAACCAGGCTGCGCTTGAACTCACAAAAGAATCCACCTGCCTCTGCCTCTCCCAAGTGCAGGATTAAAGGCGATGCAACCCACCACGCCGCGGCATTACAATCATATTTTAAAGCAATATTACTTCTTTGTAAGGATGTAGAGAAACTGACCCTCATGGATGGCTGGTGGGAAGGTAAAACAATGATGTTTCAACAAGGAATTTTTTAATGCATTTTTTGTATATGTCACACACGAATATCTCAAGTCAAACTATTAATTGCCTTTATACCCCCGTTTCAACAAAGGAATTTTTAATTGATTTTTTTGTATATGTCACTACAGAATGATCTCAATCAAACTTAATTCACTCTTTTACCAACCCCGTTTCAACAAAGGAATTTTTAATTCATTTTTTGTATATGTCACACAGAAATATCTCAAATCAAACTTAATTGCCTTATACCCCCTTCTCCTACTGGCACCCTCCCACAGCCTCCCCTGGATTCATACAATCTTCATTTCTGAATTAGGTGTTCAAGCTAGTGTTCCCCAACTTTCCTCAGTGCCAGGTCCAAACCCACTGGGTCTAGTCAACCTATCCAGAGTCTATTGCTCTTAAGATGACTCTCCTCACCAACAGTAAGCTGCCAATATTTCTTCAAGTACTGGGAAGTTTGCCTGCCCAATTCAGGTCTCATGACTGGGTTTTGTCTGCATGAATTTCCATGCGATCTTGTGCATACTGGACACCCACGTTACTAATGTGTGTGCGTGGTGTGATGGTTTAATCCTGGGTTTCAACTGAACTGGGGACTAAAGGAAACAAATAAGAGAAAAATAGGATCTTCGGATTGACTACCTCACCCGGATGGCCTACCCCAATGTGGGCGTTACCTTCTGCCAGGCAGGCAGTATAAAAGGCCACAGCAGAGGGAGTGGTCCTTTTTCCTGCGCTTTGCCTCCTCTCTCACTGGTGAAATTTGTCTTGGGCTGATGATCAACCCTTTGGATCCCAGCTATGTACTGAGACGGGCAGATCTCCTGGAATCCACACGGGCCTTCAGCACCAGATTGGGACTCTGAGACCTCCAGCCCTGTGGACCTGAGCAGTTTCCCTGGATGCTCCCTCTCCAGTGTGGCGCAGACTACGTTGGACTAATTGAGCTCTGTCACTGAGCAAATCAATAAATTGTAATAAGCTATATAATAAGTCGTTCCTGGTTGCTTCTGTTTCTTGGAGAACCGACTACATACACGAAACCGTAATGCGTCTGTGCAGTGTGGAAATCCAGAAAAGGGTGTCAGATTACCCTGGAGTTACGAGTTCACAAGTGAGTTATGAGCTGCTTACTGTCTTGGGTCCTATACAAGATGCAGAATGTGCTATCTTTTGTTCTTAAGACAAGGTCTTACTGTTGTAGCCCCGGCCGGCCTGACTTCACATGAAACCCGTTGTCTCTGCGCAGTGGGATACTGAATTATATAGTTAGGGCATGTGCTAAAATGCCCAGCTTCAGTACATTCAGTGGCTATCCTTGCTAGCTCCTATGAATTCTTTTATTTTAATCTACTTTTAAGTGTTTAGTGCTATATGAAATGTATTTCCTGCATGTGTGTCATTGCCACCACACACATGGAAATGCCACAGGAGGTCAGAACGAACGGAATCTGATCCCCTGGAACTGAGTTACGGGATGGTTGTTAGCTGCCATTAGGGTGCTGGGAACCCAAACCTGGGTCCTCCTGACTCCTACTGTAGGAGCACTAGTGTCTTGAACTGGCGAGGCGCAATCCTCGCCCCTTACTCTCTCCTCCTCTCTCATCTCTCTCGCTCTCTCTCCTTTTGTCTCTTTTGAGACACCGGGGTCTCCTCTGTAGCTTCCTTGGCTGTCCTGGAATTCATTATGTAGACCACATGGGGCCTGTGAACTCACAGAGATCTGCCTGCTTGCCTCCAAGTGCTAGCATTAAAGGCGTGCGCCACCAGCCACACGGCCACAGTCTTATAAAATGTTTATTATAAAACAGTTAAAGAAAAAAAAAACGCTCACATTTTGCCATCAGATAGCTAAGGCTAAGACTAAGTACTATATATACACAACACATACTTTTTTGCATGCAGGAGATTAAGCCAAGGGTTTTGGATATGCTAAGCACGTGTACTCTACAACTGAGCCCAGCCCAAGATTCAGTATGTTCACTAAATAAGCATTTATATAAGAGGTTAGTTCTTGGTGAAAAGCTATCTTCAAAAGTCATGGAAATGATCTCTAGAAACGTACAACTTTTGAGTTACCTGAAGTCCATTTTGTAATTGTTTACAGACATATAAACATATAAATAGAAGTAATTTAAATAGTTTCTTACTTGACGGCAGCAAACACATTATCTCCATTCTGAACGATTACACAGTTTTTCTTTGCTTCATTTGTACCCACATATACAGGAAGTTCATCGGGAGAGTCCCTGTTTTAACAAAAGATATTAAAAAGTTAGCTGCCTATCATTTATAATTATCAGGTAAGCGGAAAACTAAGTCAGTAGACCATATCTACCTGCAAAAATTAAGATAAACTTGCTAGGCTTAGGCTCCAAGCTTCTTCAGAGTATCTAAGACTAAGAAACTAAAATCAAGGTTTTACGAAAAATGAGTTACTTTATATTCACATACAAAGAAAGGGCGAATAAAGTAACAAATTTTGTCCAGGGGAGCAGGAAGAGTATCACCACATAAGCACTCATCTTTTTCATTCTAAAGTCTATTAAGGGAAAAAGCAAGCAAGAAGAAAAAATGTAGGAAAAAATTAAAAATCAGGTCAGAGGATTATAAAAATCACAGAATGATCATGTATCATACAAACCTTTTATTTTAAATTGAGGAAAATAGAGAGGAGGTTAAGATACTTGGCCAGGGAAATAACAATCAGTGATCAAGTCAGAAACAACCCATCTGGCCTAAGTCCCCGTCCCAACAGTGTTCGCTACCTACAATGCCCTGTTTCTTCTCTCGCACCGCATCTCTGAAGCATCCACACTGGCACAAATGGGTAAGATCTTTCCCCCTTCACATCACTTCTATTTCTAGCATCTAAGCATCTGTAGGCATTCATTTAATCCTTTTATCATACATTCCTAATATTTCGATAAAGTATGCTGCTATTATCCCATTATTTCCAAAAGAAGGAACGGAGTCACAGAAATATCCATTATCACTGTTTTATGGTTGCCATGCTAATACCTAGCACGGACAATCTTTATGACTCCAGGGCCTACGCAGGTCTTCTGGCTGCTAGTAAGCAATGGTTTAAGTCATAAACAGTTGCTCTAATATCTTTCTGGGCTGTAAAGGAGCTCTGTAGGGTGACACGCAAAGTAGAAAACATTTTAGTAACAGAAAGAAAAAAAAAAAACAAGAGGGAATTCAATGTAGAGTTCACCATCCTAAGTAAAGCTAAAATGGTGACTAGTAGCCAGATAGACGGACCACAGAGCCACCAGGAAGGGGAAAACAGGCCATTCACCTTATGTAATGCCAGCAGAGGTCTGTTAAAATTCATTAATAGGAGGGCAGCTGTATTTTTAGAGAAGAGAAGAATCCTTTCCTGAAAATACCCCATGGTGGTACTGAGTTTTTATTATCTCCAATAATAATGGTCTGGAACTCAGGAGGCTCATAGTAAAACCTGCCAGGAAGATTACAATTCAGACCTTGGATTTTTGTCTCATTTAATGCTTCCCAGCAATGATATCATAAGGACCCACTAATCGAGTCCATAGGCTTGTGGCAAGTGCATCTATAAGGAAAATAAGTTTACTCGGCAAATAAGAAATAATCCCTTCATGTACTAATGATTCTTAAGAAGTGGCTAAAAAGTACTCTGGGCTGGGTATGGGTGGGCACATACCTTTATTGCTAGCACTTGGGGGCCGAGGCAGTGGATCTCTGCAAGCTTTCAGGCCAGCTGGTCTTCCCCTCACATAGGTGAGGCCTGGCAAAGCCAGAGGGTACAGGAGCCCCTGTCTCAGAACAACAGGATCAAAAAAAAAAAATAAACCCCAAAACCAAAACCAAAACCCAAAAAAAAAAAATACTGTTGAAAGTTTAAAAAATATGGTTTTCAGCCATGTGTTCAGCCGTGTGTTGGAAAATAAATCAGGTTAACAGAAATGTGGCATTAAATTTAGGATTTCCTCTTAAATTGACTACTGAATTAGCTTAACATTTCAAACATACCTGCTGTGCCTTATTTAGCAACACAAAGCCAACGCATGCAGCTTTCCTACACCACCCTGAGAGAGCCACATACTTTACCCGCAGTGTGCCAATTGCTGCTAGCTTCAAATTAATGTGCAGTAAGGAACAGCAATAAGAGCACGGGAGTGGAGGGTTAGTGCGAACCTCTCCTTTCCTCAGCTACCACTCCCAGTTTCTTCTCACTTCTGCATAATCCTGCAAAGCTCAATTATTCCATCGCAGGTACAGCTTCTTCTCCATTCACAGATTACCAGAGGCCAGAGTACCAACACACATAGTCCCACAATGTCTGCCGAGTCGGGTGGCACACCTTTAATCCCAGACGAGGGAGGGCAGGGGCAGGCAGATCTCTGTGAGTTTATGCCAGCCTCGTCCCCCATAGTGGCAGTAGTGTGGATTCAGGACAACCAGGGCTGACCTAGTGAGACCCTGTTACAAATACCCACCACATACACACAACACACACTTCATTAAGTTTGTGCAAATGTACAACTTACAACTTCAGAGTGCTTGCTGCTTCTCTAAGAGGGAGATAAGCACCGTGCAGACAGGATCCAGTTGTGTAAGGAGGGACTGAGGAAAACAAGCTAACAGTGTGAATAACTGCATGGGTAGAGTAGAGTTTTTACTATTGTTTGTTTTTTACAGACGGGCTTGGTAGGGCAGGACAGTTCAACTGTAGTCTGAGTTAAAAAAGCCTGTACCTTTATAATTTTTTCTATGTATAGAAGTACTTGTCTCATGCATGTCGGTATGTGCACCTGTGTCGTCGCGTAATGCATGGAGATCAGCAGAGGGTGGTTGGATTCCCCTGGAACTGGAGTTAAAGATGGTTCAGCCACGTGGCGGCTGGAAAGCTGAACCCAGTTACTCTGCAGAGCAGTCAAGCGCTCTTAACCACTGAGGCCATCTCTCAGCCTCTAAGAGTTTTTAATTTTTTTAGATGTTTTTTTTTTTTGTCTTTATTTTTTTGTTTCCTTTTAGATTTTTATTTTTAACGGGGGTGTATGTGGGTGCATGTGTGTGCACACATGAAGATACTAATATCTTTTTTTGTCTCAGAAGGCCAGAGGCGACGTGGACTACCCTAGAGTTGGTATGTTGCAGGCAGTTGTGAGCTGAGGTGGATACTGAGAATCCAGCCCAGGCCCTCCGAAGGAGCAGTAGGTTGCTCTTAGCTGCTGAGCCATTCTCTCTCGATCCTATGCTGAACATATTTTAAAGATGAAATCAGCTGGGCATGTGGACGGTTCTTTATCCTAGCACTTGGAGGCCAGAAGGCAGGTGGACTACTCTGTCCAGTTCTCAGGCCAGCTGGGCTATTAAAGGGAGGCCCTGTCTGAAAATACCAAATAAATTAAAAAAGTGAAATCATGCCGTTTTTTGTAATCTGCTTTTGGTTTAATTTGTTTTGTTTTTGTTGTTTTGGGTTTTTTATCCTGTCCCCATTTAATATTTTCTGAATATTTTTCATGCGTAATTATATTTTACAATTTTTAATACAGCCCAGATATTCCATCTACATCAGACATGTATTATTTCAATCTTTTTCTTACAAAAGATGCTTCTGGTGAAGTCTTTTGTTAGTAAATGTGTTGTGACTCGCCAGTACATCATTTTGAAAAATGTACATACACGTTTTATATGTTCGCTATATTGTCAAATCAGAGAGTGTACCATATACATGTAGATAGTGTATGAGAAGCTTCCTAGTTAAAAAAAAAACAACCCCTTACTAGGCGCAGAAGGATAGCATCACGGTGTAAAGCCTCTTGCTGCCGACCAAGTCTTGACAAACTCAGACGTCCTTAGTGTGAAAGGAGAGATCACTCTCTGACAGGTTTGCCCCTACCTCCAACGCTCTAGCCATCTTAATACACGAACCGAAAATACGTAATGGTAAAAAAAAAAACTGAATTCTACAAAGGGGCTTACAGAAAAGTCACTCCATCCCAACCCATGACCATTCATAAAGGGAACTCTACAAAGGGGCTTACAGGAAAAAGTCACTCCAGCCCAACCCATGACCATTCATAAAGGGAATAAACAAAGGGTGGCGGAATGAAGGGGGAACAAAGGCCCTGACATTTTTGTCTGTTTTGAGAACGGGGTCTCCCTATAGCCCCAGCTTGGGCCGGACCTTGCTCTGTAGAACAGGCTGCCCTAAAAACTCACAGAGATCTACCTACCTCTGCCTCCTATCAGTTGCTGGTGATTAATGGCGCACCGCTGTGCCACCATGGTACAGGCTCAGTACTGATTTTTTATTTTTTTAAGTAATGTTTTTTGACAGCTTTGTGACACTTCGATACAGCGAAATATTTCCAAATCAAGTCCAGATCCCACATTTCCCCCTTACCTTGCCCCCACCTCTCGCACACCAAGCGCCCATGCATTTATGCACCTCAAATACGTTATTTTTTATCGATGCATCATTCTAAGCTATTTTTTGATTTGAAGATGTTGTTACTGTTGTGAGTGAGCAGAAGATTAGTCATTTTCAACGTTTTAGTCAGTATTGACCCAGGTCTTTTGTGTTTGGTTGCCTTTCTAATCGGCCTCACTCCAAGGGAAATATATGCATGCAAAGGGATAGATATTAGTGGGAGCAGTTTAGGCAGGTAGGATTTGTGATTTGCTCGGGGTCGTTGAGTTTGGCAGTAGGCTGTAATAGGACCGGTCATTGTGCTGCGTGGGAAGGCTTGACGCCTGGCGGCAAGATCTGGGGTCGGTTAGACAAAAGCAATCACGTCCTTGCACACGGTGCTTAAGGCAACTGGTCGGGGGTTTTCCCTTCCCACAGGTTGGTTAGGTTCCTGTAAGCAACCGGATTTTTTTAATGTAAATGCTGATGGCCAAAGGTAAAATATATATGCTTTACTTATTTCATGCATTGATGGATACTTCATTTCCTCATGGGAAAGTTTTGTCTTAATTTTTTACCATGTTTGACATGAGTTACTTGTGTACTAAAGTTACATTGCATTTTTGATTCGAAAAAATATCCTTCTTGCGAGGGAGGGAGAAATAGATTTGTCCTTCAGATGCTCTAGTCCCGAGAGGTTATTTCCTTTTTTAAAAATTTATTTATTTATTTATTTTTATTTATTTCTTATTTATTTATTATTAATGTGTACGAATTACTGTCTGCACTGCAGGTCTGTGCACCCATGTCAGCAATGCCGCGGGAGGTCAGAAGAGGGGCGTCGGAATCCCCTGGAATTGGAGTTACGAACGGTTCTCAGCCGCCATGTGGTGCTGGGGATCGAACCCGGGTCCTGCAAGAGCCGTGGGCGCTTAACTGCTAGGCCATCTCGCAAGCCCCTGAGGTTAATTAATTCTAATCCCACTGGCTAGCCAGTACACATGAGCAACTCTAAATGGATTCATGGATTCAGTGTGTGCGTGCGTGCGTGGGCATGTGTGTACTCCGTGTGTGTGCTGCACGTGTGTGTGTATGGATGGGTATATGTGTTGTATGATGGATATATGTGTGATTTATAAATGCATGTATTGTTACATTGTTCATAATAATAAAGAAGAGTCCTTGAAATTGAGAGGGAGTTGATGAGGCCTGGGAGGTGTGGAAATGACACAGACAATACTCATATGAAAGTCTCCAAAAAAAAAACCCTGCCTCCAAAACCAAAACCAAATTCTAATCAAGATAGCAGCAGCACAGATAAGGGGACAATGGGCAACCAAGCCAACCGTAGCGAGGGAACTATGCCGCTGCTCACCGCTGGGTGGAGGGAGATCGAATCTTATGAGAGTGATGCTAGACGGTGGGCACAGGCTCCCGCAGCTGAACCCACACAAGAGACAGCTGGGGACACAAATGACTCAATAGACTTTACCATAAGACGGAATTTGTGATATCCTGTGGGCAGGCTATGGAGTGGTGCAGACAGGGGAGGCCTAATATGATTAAAAGTACTGTAAAAATATATCTTGAAAAAAATAAAATTCAAAATTTAAAAAAATCCTTGAATAAACACAATTTTTTTTTTTTAAAGACAGAGTCATACTATGTAGCTGGACCTGGAAACTCACATAGATCTACCATCAACTATCCACCTTGTCCTCTGCCTTTGAGTGCTGGAATCAAGGTTGTACCATCATGACCAGGCTGAACACCGAATTCGACTTCTTAGTTCACCTAGTCCTCATAAGACCAAGTCTTGCATAAGTCCAACTTGCTAACCTTGCTTAAGCTTCTGCCAACATATGGCACTGCCTTACTTTCCTTCACGACTTATTCTGCACCCAGCCACAAAATACAAAAGCGAAAAATCAGTTCATGACTATATAGTGCCTTGGCTGTTTTGTCATCAAGTAGTACAAAAGGAACATGGTTTAGGATTTGAAGGCTTGTCCACCCAAAAGGCTCATGTGTTGAAGGCATGCTCCCAGCCAGTGACAGTATGAAGTGAAGGGCTGACTGGCTGGGAGGAGGTGAGGTCTAGTTAAAGGAAGAGCCAGTGGGGAACACTTTGGAAGGGTTTATCCTGTCCTCGGCGTCTTTTGTCCTCGCAATGGACAAGCGCCTGCCATACTAACTAACTTTCTCTTTACATCCTTCTCTCCTTCGAACACCATGAGACCTATCCTTTTTCTTTTTTATTTCTTTTTCATTTGTTTTGGTCCTTTTCGGGCCCTTGCTTCCAGCTCTTCACTATTGTGAAAAGAGCTGCAATAAACATAGATGTGCATGTACCTCTGCAATAGGATGAGTCTTGTGGGTGTATATCCAGGAATGGTATGACTAGGTCAGTTGGGAGGCTCATTTTCAGTTTTTTTTTTTTTTTTTTTAACAGGGGAGAGTGCGAACGCAGTCCCCCACTACCACAAATTATGCAGTCGAGTTTCCAGTATTTGGGAAAATCGCAGGGGTCAGCACATCCGGAGTGCAATGGATGATCCTCACCCTGGGAAAACCACTTTCGCGATCATGGTATCTCCCCCGCCAGGTAAGTATTCAGTTTCTTGAGAGTTCACCACACTGCTTTCCATAGGGATTGTACGAGTTTGCATTCCCACCAGCAGTGGATTAGTGTTCCCCTTTCCCCACAACCTCTCCAGCATTTGGTATCCTTTGTTTTCTGGATTATAGGTAGTCTTACCGAAGTAAGATGAAATCTTAAGGTGGTTTTAATTTGCATTTCCTTAATTATTAGTGATGTTGAACACTTTTAAAGATGTTTCTCAGCCATCTTTACTTCTTAATTTGTGAAGTCTCTGTTCAGCTCTTTACTCCATCTTTTGAGTACGTCATTTGTTTTCTTCCTCCTTTGTTTTTTGAGTAGTTTATATTATATACTCTGGATGTTAATGCTCTATCACTGGTGAAGGTTACCTCCAACTCTGGGTTTTCTCTTCACTTGTTTATTTTGCTGTATAGAAGCTCTAGAGTTTAATAAGGTCCTACTTGTCAATTGTTGACCTGATTTTTTTGTGCAGCTGCTGTCTGATTTAGAAAGTCTTTTCCTATGCCTATGTCTTGTAGGTTACTACCAACGTTTTCTTCTATCATATTTAGAGTTTTGGGTTTTACATTGAGGTCTTTGATCCATTTGGAGTTAGTTTTTGTACATGGCGAGAGGTAGGGGTTTAATTTTATTCTTCTACAAGTGGTGATCCAGTTATGCCAAGACGTTTTGCAGAAGATGCTCTTTCTTCCATTGGCCCCTTTGTCAAATATGAGGTGGTTGCAATTGGATGTACTCAGGTTTGGATCCTCAATTTGGTTCCATTGATCTACGGGGCTGTTTTTGTGCCAATACCAGGCTATTTTTATGACTATAGCCCTGTAATATAGTTTGAAGTCTGGTATGGCAATCCCCCCCATGTTGCTCTTTTTGCTCAGGGTTGCTTTTGCTATCCAGGGTCTTTTGTTTCTCCATATGAACTTTAGGATTTTTTTCTAGGTCTGTGAAGAAACTTGTGGGGATTCTAATTGGGATTGCATTGAACCTGTACATTACTTTGGGTAGGATGACAATTTTTACTATATTATTTCTTCCAATCCATGAGCATGGGAGGTTTTTCCATTTTCTAGTATCTTCCTCAATCTCCTTCTTGAGGGATTTAAAATTTTCTTTGTAGAGATTTTTGGTGTGTTTGGTCAGGTTTGTTCTTAGATAATTTATTTTGGGGGAGACCATTGTATGTGGGGAAGTCTCCTTGTATTCCTTCTCCAATTGCTTATTATTATTGGCCTGCAGTGGAAACCGAGGTGCTGCTGGCTACTGCCTCAGTGTCCCTGAAGACCCAAGCTCCCAGTGGGGTGGGTCGGCCCTTATCCAGCCTGCTGCAAAAGTGGGGAGGCAGCTGACTACCTCCTCAGTGTCCCTGAAGAACCCAGAATAATAAATCTTAAAGGTTTCATTCAAATGATGTCCAATTTGGGATACAACTCAGTAGTGGTGTGTTTGCCTGCTATGTCCTGGGTTTAATCCCCACTAACCAAAATAAAAGAATACACAGCCAACCTTGGGGGCAGGGCTGAGGAAGAGAAACCTATACCAATTACAAATACCAAGCAGTATTTACACAAAACTCAAAGATCTTAGAAAGAAGAGCCATTTCTTAACATCTACAACGTGGCTGTTCTGCAGGTACACCAATGTGTACACAGCACAAAATAGTGGTCACTTGGGTTGACTTGGTTTGAATTATCTTTAATAATTTGTACCATTAAGTACAAATAAGCCTCTTAGACTTCATGCAAAACATGGTGTATCTATTTAAAGTGATAAAACTGCTTTGTTTTATTACAATGTAAACTGAACACCTCCTAACAAATAACTTCAAATCAGTCTGTTGCTGATGCCAACTGGTTCACACAGCTGTGTTCTGACCCCTTCTATATGAAAACATTCTGTATTTCCCATTCTATTTTTCAGCTCTGACTCCAGGTGGCCTGGCTTATTCCCAGCAGAAGCAAGTCTGTCAAGTCTGAACAGTAGAAGAGATGCAGACTAGTGGTATCTTCTGCATTCCTGCCAGCAAGCACAGTTGTAGAGACATCTGACAGTGAGAGAGATGAAATCTTAGTACCTCATCCTCAGCTTCATGCAGTGGGCAGGGCATATTTTATTGGCACAGCCACATCAAAGACTGTGGTCCTGGAACTACCTATGACAGCAATCGTTTCCCAGTTTCCTAATGACAGCAGAGACAAACACCTAATGAGTCAGTGCGCCATACAACTCTCATCCCTGGAGGCTTGGCTTAGTCCATCAGCCCTTCCAAAGACTTTGTAAGTACATGCCTTACTGTGCAAAACTTTTCTGTTTGAACTATATGCAGTAGGTTATTATTTTTAAAAAATTTAATTATAGAACACCTCAGCCAGTCACTGGGAATGGCATCCAAATCCCTTCTGTAAAGAATAAATTCTTACCTGGCTTAGAGGTCAGAGGAGGGCAGCTGGGAAAGACTATGGGGCCACCAATCAAGGAAATCTGTTGATTCAAAACTCAGGACCAGAGCTCCAATCCCAAGACTCATATGCTAGCAACTGCTGTACTACTGAGCCACAACTCCAGCCTCAGAGTCTCACATAGCCCAGCCTTCCTGTGTAGTCAAAGATGACCCAAGTGTTGAGATTACTGTCTTCCTATAGCCCCTGCTGACCTGGAATTCACTATGTAGACCAGGTTGGCCTCAATCTCACAAAAATCTGTCTGCCTCTTCCTCATGAGTGCTGGGATTGAAGGTATGTACCACTATACCTGTCCTTAAAACATATTTTATTTTTTTTGTCTTTTCGAGACAGGGTCTCCCTGTAGCTCCAGCTGCCCTGGAACTCACTCTGTAGACCAGGCTGGCCTTGAACTCACAAAGATCCACCTGCCTCTGCCTCCCAAGTGCTAGGATTAAAGGCGTGCACCACCACGCCCGGCCTTAAAACATATTTTAAAGCAATACTTCTTTGTAAGGATGTAGAGAAACTGACCCTCATGGATGGCTGGTGGGAAGGTAAAACAATGATGTTTCAACAAAGGAATTTTTAATTCATTTTTTGTATATGTCACACAGAATATCTCAATCAAACTTAATTGCCTTTATACCCCCGTTTCAACAAAGGAATTTTTAATTGATTTTTTGTATATGTCACACAGAATATCTCAATCAAACTTAATTGCCTTTATACCCCCGTTTCAACAAAGGAATTTTTAATTCATTTTTTGTATATGTCACACAGAATATCTCAATCAAACTTAATTGCCTTTATACCCCCTTCCCTACTGGCCCCTCCCACAGATCCCCCACTGGAGTTCATACACTCTGTCATTTGAATTAGGTGTCAAGCTAGTGTCCCCAAACTTTCCTCAGTGCAAGGTCACCCACTGAGGTCTAGTCAACCTATCCAGAGTCTCTTGCTTTAAGATCAGCTCTTCCTCACCCAACAGTAATAAGCTGCCAATATTTCTTCAGCTAAGACTGGAGTTTGCTGCCCATATTCCAGGTTCCATGCTGGGTTTTGTCTGCATGAATCTGCATGGATCTTGTGCATACTGACACCACTGTATCTATATGTGTATGCCGTGTGTGATGGTTAATCCTGGGTGTCAACTTGACTGGACTAAGGAACAAATAAGAGAAAAAGGATCTTCGGATTGGACTACCTCAACCCGGATGGCCCACCCCAAATGTGGGCGTTACCTTCTGCCAGCAGGCAGTATAAAAGGCCACGGCAGAGGGAGCTGGTCCCTTTTTTCCTGCGGCTTGCCTCTCTCTCACTGGTGAGTTTGTCTTGCTGCTGTGATCAACCCTTCGGATCCCAGCATATACTGAGACGGGCAGATCTCCTGGAATCCACCGGGCCTTCAGCACCAGATTGGGACTACTGAGACAGTCAGCCCTGTGGACTGAGCAGTTCCCTGGATTCTCAGCCTCTCCAGTGTGGCGCAGCTACTGTTGGACTACTTGAGCTCTGTCACATGAGCAAATCAATAAATTGTATATAGCTATATATTCGTCCTGTTGCTTCTGTTTCTTTGGAGAACCCTGACTAATACACCGTATATGCGTCTGTGCAGATGTGGAATCCAGAAAAGGGTGTCAGATACCCTGGAGTTACGAGTTACAAGTGGTTATGAGCTGCTTACTGTCTTGGGTCCTATACAAGAGCAGAATGTGCTATCTTTTGTTCTTAAGACAAGGTCTTACTTTGTAGCCCAGGCTGGCCTGGAATGCTCAAGAAACCTCCTTGTCTCTGCAGTGAGAGTACTGGAATTATATATTTAGGGCATGTGCTAAAATGCCCAGCTCAGTACATTCAGTGAGCTATCCTTCTAGCTCCTATGAATTCTTTTATTTTATATACTCTTTAAGTTTTATGTATATGAATGTATTTCCTGCATGTGTGTAATTGCACCCACACCATGAAATGCCAATGGAGGTCAGAAGACGGCATCTGATCCCCTGGAACTGGAGTTACGGATGGTTGTTAGCTGCCATTGGGTGCTGGGAACCAAACCTGGGTCCTCTGAGTCCTCTGTAGGAGCAACTAGTGTTCTTAACTGCTGAGCCATCTCTCTCTCTCTCTCTCTCTCTCTCTCTCTCTCTCTCTCTCTTTTTGTCTTTTTGAGACAGGGTCTCCCTGTAGCTCTGGCTGTCCTGGAATTCATTATGTAGACCAGGCTGGCCTTGAACTCACAGAGATCTGCCTGCCTCTGCCTCCCAAGTGCTAGGATTAAAGGCGTGCGCCACCACACCCGGCTCACAAAGCATTCTTAATAACACTGTTTATAATCAGGTATCTAAGAAAAAAAAAAAAACGCTCACATTTTGCCATCAGATAGCTAAGGCTAAGACTAAGTACTATATATACAAACACATACTTTTTTGCAGTGCAGGAGATTAAGCCAAGGGTTTTGGATATGCTAAGCACGTGTACTCTACAACTGAGCCCAGCCCAAGATTCAGTATGTTCACTAAATAAGCATTTATATAAGAGGTTAGTTCTTGGTGAAAAGCTATCTTCAAAAGTCATGGAAATGATCTCTAGAAACGTACAACTTTTGAGTTACCTGAAGTCCATTTTGTAATTGTTTACAGACATATAAATTATAAATAGAATAATTTAAATAGTTTCTTACTTGACGGCAGCAAACACATTATCTCCATTCTGAACGATTACACAGTTTTTCTTTGCTTCATTTGTACCCACATATACAGGAAGTTCATCGGGAGAGTCCCTGTTTTAACAAAAGATATTAAAAAGTTAGCTGCCTATCATTTATAATTATCAGGTAAGCGGAAAACTAAGTCAGTAGACCATATCTACCTGCAAAAATTAAGATAAACTTGCTAGGCTTAGGCTCCAAGCTTCTTCAGAGTATCTAAGACTAAGAAACTAAAATCAAGGTTTTACGAAAAATGAGTTACTTTATATTCACATACAAAGAAAGGGAGAATAAAGTTTGTCCAGGGGAGCAGGAGATATCACACATAAGCACTCATCATTTTCATTCTAAAGTCTAGTAAGGGAAAAGCAAGCAAGAAGAAAAATGTAGGAAAAATAAAAATCAGGTCAGAGGATTATAAAATATCACAGAATGATTCATGTATATACCAAACCTTTTATTTTAAAATTGAGGAAAATAGTAGAGAGAGGTTAAGATACTTGGCCAGGGAAATAACAATCAGTGATCAAGTCAGAAACAACCCATCTGGCCTAAGTCCCCGTCCCAACAGTGTTCGCTACCTACAATGCCCTGTTTCTTCTCTCGCACCGCATCTCTGAAGCATCCACACTGGCACAAATGGGTAAGATCTTTCCCCCTTCACATCACTTCTATTTCTAGCATCTAAGCATCTGTAGGCATTCATTTAATCCTTATAACATTCCTAATATTCCTATAAAGTATGTGCTATTATCCCCATTATTTCAAAAGAGGAAACTGAGTCACAGAAATATCACATTATCACTGTTTTATGGTTGCCATGCTAATACATAGCAGGACCAATCTTTATGACTCCAGGGCCTACGCAGGTCTTCTGGCTGCTAGAAGCAAATGGTTTAAGTCAAAACAGTTGCTCTAAATTATCTTTCTTGGGCTGTAAAGGAGCTCTTTGAATACAAAGTAGAAAACATTTTATAGTAACAGAAAGAAAAAAAAAAAAACAAGAGGGAAGTTCAATGTAGAGTTCACCATCCTAAGTAAGCTAAAATGGTGACTAGTAGCCAGATAGACGGACCACAGAGCCACCAGGAAGGGGAAAACAGGCCATTCACCTTATGTAATGCCAGCAGAGGTCTGTTAAAATTCATTAATAGGAGGGCAGCTGTATTTTTAGAGAAGAGAAGATCCTTTACCTGAAATACCCCATGTGGTACTGAGTTTTATTATCTCCAATAATAATGGTCTGGAACTCAGGAGGATCATAGTAAAACCTCCAGTGAAGATTACAATTCAAGCCTGTGGATTTTTTCTTCATTTTATGCTTCCCAGCAAGGATATCATAAGGACCCACTAATCGAAGTCCAAGGCTTGTGGCAAGTGCATCTATAAGGAAAATAAGTTTACTCAGGCAAATAAGAAATAATGCCCTTCATTACTAAATGATTCTTAAGAAGTGGTCTTAAAAAGTACTTCTGGGCTGGGTATGGTGGCACACACCTTTAATTCTAGCACTTGGGAGGCAGAGGCAAGTGGATCTCTGCAAGTTCAAGGCCAGCCTGGTCTACATAGTGAGTTCCTGGAAAGCCAGAGGTACAGGAGACCCTGTCTCAAAAAGGACAAAAAAAAAAAAACCCCAAAACCAAAACCAAAACCAAAAAAAAAAATACTTGTAAAGTTTAAAAAATATGGTTTTCAGCCATGTGTTCAGCCGTGTGTTGGAAAATAAATCAGGTTAACAGAAATGTGGCATTAAATTTAGGATTTCCTCTTAAATTGACTACTGAATTAGCTTAACATTTCAAACATACCTGCTGTGCCTTATTTAGCCAAAGCCAAGCCATGCAGCTTTCCTACAAGCACCTGAGAGAGCCACATACATTTACACCGCAGTGCCAATGCTGCTAGCTTCAATTAATGTGCAGATAACGGAACAGCAAAAGAGCACGGATGGAGGGTAGGAAAACCATCTCCTTTCCTCAGCTACCACTCCAGTTTCTTCTCACTTCTGATAATCTGCAAAGCTCAATTATTCCATTCGCAGAGTACAGCTTCTTCTCCATTCACAGATTACAGAGGCAGAGTACCACACAAATCACAATGTCTGCCAGGTCTGGTGGCACACCTTTAATCGCAGTACGAGGGAGGCAGAGGCAGGCAGATCTCTGTGAGTTGATGCCAGCCTCGTCCACATAGTGCAGACTAGTTGGATCAGGACAACCAGGGCTGATAGTGAGACCCTGTTACAAATACACACACATACACACACACACACACTTTCATTAAGTTTGTGCAAATGTACAACTTACAACTTCAGAGTGCTTGCTGCTTCTCTAAGAGGGAGATAAGCACCGTGCAGACAGGATCCAGTTGTGTAAGGAGGGACTGAGGAAAACAAGCTAACAGTGTGAATAACTGCATGGAGATAGAGTTTTACTATTGTTTTGTTTTTACAGGGCTGGTAGGGCAGACAGTTCAACTTAGCTGAGTAAAAGCACTGTACCTTTATTAATTTTTTTATGTGTATGAATGTACTGTCTGCATGTAGGTTTGTGCACCTGTGTCGTGCAATGCCATGGAGATCAGAAGAGGGTGTTGGATTCCCCTGGAACTGGAGTTAAAGATGGTTCCATGTGGGTGCTGGGCATCGAACCCAGGTCCTCTGCAAGAGCAGTCAGCGCTCTTAACCACTAGGCCATCTCTCCAGCCTCTTAAGATTTTATTTTTTTTAATGGGGTGTTCCTAGTTAAGATTTATTTTGATTTCCCTATTTAGGATTTTTATTTTTAACGGGGGTGTATGTGTGCATGTGTGTGCACACATGGAAGTACAGATATCCTCAGAGGCCAGAGGACTGGACACCCTAGAGTTGGAGTTGCAGGCAGTTGTGAGCTGAGGTGGATACTGAGAATCCAGCCCAGGCCCTCCGAAGGAGCAGTAGGTGCTCTTAGCTGCTGAGCCATCTCTCTAGTCCTATTCTGAACAGTATTTTAAAAGTGAAATCAGCTGGGCATGGTGGCGTGTCTTTAATCCTAGCACTTGGGAGGCAGAGGCAGGTGGATCTCTGTGAGTTCAAGGCCAGCTGGGATTTAAAGGGAGGCCCTGTCTTGAAAATACCAAATAAATAAAAAGTGAAATCATGCCGTTTTTTGTAATCTGCTTTTGTTCTCAATCCTGTCCCCATTTAAATTTTATGAATATTTTTCATGCTGTTAATTATATTTTACAATTTTTAATACAGCCAGATATTCCATCTACAGACATGTATTATTTCTAATTTTTTCTATTACAAAAATGCTTTGGTGAATATCTTTGTTAGTAAATGTTTGTACTCAGCCAGTACTAATTTTAGAAAAATGTAATACAGTTTATATGTTCTGCTATATTGTCAAAATTCAGAGAGTGTACCATATACATTTAGATAGTGTATGAGAATGCTTCATAGTTAAAAAAAAAAAAATCTTAACTAGGTCCAGTAAGATAGCTCACGGGGTTAAAGACTTCTGCCACCAAGTCTGACAATCAGAAGCTCCTATGGTGAAAGGAGAGAATCGACTTCTGAAGGTTGTCCTCCTACCTCCACCTCTCCATCATAAACACGAACCGAAAATACGTAAATGTAAAAAAACTGAATTCTACAAAGGGGCTTACAGAAAAGTCACTCCATCCCAACCCATGACCATTCATAAAGGGAACTCTACAAAGGGGCTTACAGGAAAAAGTCACTCCAGCCCAACCCATGACCATTCATAAAGGGAATAAACAAAGGGTGGCGTAATGAAGGGGGAACACAGGCCTGACATTTTTTGTCTTTTTGAGACAGGGTCTCCCTATAGCCCCAGCTGGCCTGGAACTTGCTCTGTAGACCAGGCTGGCCTTAAACTCACAGAGATCTACCTACCTCTGCCTCCTAAGTGCTGGGATTAAGGCATGTGCCACCATGCCAGGCTCAGTCCTGATTTTTATTTTTTTAAGCTAATGTTTTTTGAAGCTTTGTACACTTCATACAAAATTTCCAATCAAGTCCAGACCCATTCCCCCTTCCTTGCCCCCCTCCCCACCAGAGCCCATGCATTCTGCCAAATGTATTTTTCATCTTTTTCTCAGTCTATTTTTGATGCAGATGTTTACTGTTTTGAGCAGGAGTTCACCGTTTCAGTCAGTTCTTTGACCCAGTCTTTTGTTGTTGTTCCTTCTAATCTGCCTCACTCCAAAATATGCATGCCACATATATCTTTTAGCATTTTCAGCTTATGATTTCTTTTTTTTTTTATTAGGCTGAAAGATGTCATGTTTGAAGGCTCCTCCTTGGCAAGCCCAAACAACCATCAGTCCTGCCCTGTGCTTCACACTGGGGTTTTCCCTTCCCATGGTAGGCCTGACATTTTTAAGAAATGCTGATGGCAAGGTAAAATATATATGCTTTACCTTTTTCATGCATGCTACTTCATTTCCTCAGAATTTGTATTAATTTTTACCATGTTTTGACTGAGTACTTGTGTTACTAAAGTACATTTCATTTTTTGATTCGAAAAATATCCTTCTTGCTGAGGGAGGGAGAATCAGTTTTCTTCAGAGACTAGCTCCCTGAGAGGTTATTTCCTTTTTTTAAAAATTTTATTTATTTATTTATTTATTTATTTATTTATTTATTTATTTATTTATTTAATGTGTACGAATGTACTGTCTGCATGCAGGTCTGTGCACCCATGTCATGCAATGCCGCGGAGGTCAGAAGAGGGCGTCGGATTCCCCTGGAACTGGAGTTACGAACGGTTCTCAGCCGCCATGTGGGTGCTGGGGATCGAACCCGGGTCCTCTGCAAGAGCAGTGGGCGCTCTTAACTGCTAGGCCATCTCTCCAGCCCCTGAGGTTAATTAATTCTAATCCCACTGGCTAGCCAGTACACATGAGCAACTCTAAATGGATTCATGGATTCAGTGTGTGCGTGCGTGCGTGCGTGCATGTGTGTACTCAGTGCGTGTGCGTGCATGTGTGTGTGTATGGATGGGTATATGTGTGTATGGATGGATATATGTGTGTATTTATAAATGCATGTATGTACATGTAATAATAATAAAGAGGATAAGAAATTGAGAGGGAGTTGATGAGGCCTGGGAGGTGTGGAAATGACACAGACAATACTCATATGAAAGTCTCCAAAAAAAACCCCTCCAAAACCAAACAAATTCAATCAGATAAGCAGCAGCACAGAAAGGGGAAAATGGGCAACAAGCCCCAACCGTAGCAGAGGAACTACTGGCAGCTGCTCACCGCTGGGTGAGGGAGATTCGATCTTCATGAGAGTGATGCTAGACAGGTGGAACAGGCTCCAGCAGATGAACCCACACCAAGAGACAGCTGGGGACACAAATGACTCAATAGACTTTACCATAAGACGGAATGTGTGAAATCCTGTGGGCAGGCTATGGAGTGGTGCAGACAGGGGAGGCCTAAATATGATTAAAATGTACTGTAAAAATATATATTGAAAAAATAAAAATTCAAAAATTTAAAAAATCCTTGAATAAACACAATTTTTTTTAAAGACAGAGTCATACTATGTAGCTGGACCTGGAACTCACATAGATCTACCATCAACTATCCACCTGTCTCTGCCTTCTGAGTGCTGGAATCAAGTGTGTACCATCATGACCAGCTTGAACAGAATTAGAATTCTTAGTTCACCTAGTCCATAAGACAAGTCTGCATAAGTAAAATTGCTAAACTGGATTAACGCTTCTGCAACATATGCAACTGCTTACTTTCCTTCACACTTACATCACAGTGTCATGAAATTGCTTGCTTTTGTCATCAAGTGACAAAAGAACATGGTTTAGATTTGAAGTTTCCACCAAAAAGGCTCATGTGTTGAAGGCATGCTCCCAGCCAGTGACAGTATGAAGTGAAGGGCTGACTGGCTGGGAGGAGGTGAGGTCTAGTTAAAGGAAGAGCCAGTGGGGAACACTTTGGAAGGGTTTATCCTGTCCTAGAGTATTTTGTCATAGCAATGAAAAGCTGACTGACATAATAACTTAAATTTCTCTTACTATACTTCTCTCATTAGAAACAACTGAGCAAATATTCCTTTTTTATTTTTTTATTTTATTTTTTAATTTTTTTGGTCTTTTCGAGACAGGGTCTCCCTGTAGCCGCAGCTGGCCTGAAAGTCACTCTGTAGACCAGGCTGGCCTTGAACTCACAAAGATCCACATGCCTCTGCCTCCCAGGCGCTAGGATTAAAGGCGTACGCCACCATGCCTGGCTGTAAATATTCCTTTTTTAAAAAAAACTCTTTGATACATTCTTGGTATATAGCTCGGGCTGGCCTCAAATTTGTGATATTCATTTTTTTTTTTTTTTTTTTTTTAATTTGTGATATTCTTGAACCAACCTCCTAATTTCTGGGATTCCAGACATGCACCACCATGCCTGGCTGAAAACATCCTTTCTCTAGGAAATGTTCTCATCCTTAGCTCAGTTTCCTGTCATCTTTTTCAGTCACAGGAGCAGAACGACATTGGAGTAACTCACCGGCTGGCTTTTCAGGATCCAGTTCTTCACAGAACTTCCAGAAGTGATAGAAATCTTCAGGCAGGGAAAGCTTATAAAGAGCTTCCACTTCTTTTCGAAGGTCACTGGAGACATCTGCTTCACAGGATCTACTCTTCTTCACGTCCACTGTCTTCTCACACTGAAAATTGGCGCACACAACCTCAGTTCTCCAAAAGTAACTTCAATACCTTTCCTTGTTGCTTACTGCTGCCCATCAGTTTCTGTGAGCTACATTTTTACAGACTTATTTTTATTGATTGTAATTGTGTGTCTGTGTATAGACATGCACATGTGTGGGTACCAAGGAAACCAGAAGGCTTTGGACCCCTGGAGCTGGAGCCATAGGGGGTTGTGAGTCACCTGACTTGGGTGTAAGGAACTGAACTTGGGTCCTTGACAAGAACAGTACCTACTCTTAACTACTAAGCCAACTCTCCAGCTCCTGTATACATTGAAAAAAAAAAAATTCTATTTATGAGTAAAATCTTAGGGATTTTTTTTTGTACAAAGTACAACAGTTTACATTGTCCTCAAGAGCTACCCACAGCCAGCAAATTCTTGAACATGTTTCTCCAAGTGTCCTTAATTCTTGTCAACTTGACACAAAGCTAGACATAACCTGGGAAGAGGGAAGATCAATTAAGGAACTTCCCCTATCAGACTGGCATGTGGGCAAGTCTGTGGGGCAGTTTTTTAACTGCTAATTGGTAACAGAAGGGCCTATCCCATTGTGGATGGTGCCATCCCTGGGCAGGTAGGACTGGGCTGGACAAGAAAGCTGAGTGGGCCAGAAGTAAGCAAGCCAGTAAGCAGTGCTCCTCTGCAGTCTGTGCTTCAGTTTCTGCCCCGGGGTTCCTACCCTGAGTTCCTGCTTGACTTCCCTGGAAGATGGAAGGGTTAAGGTGCAATAAATCCTTTCCTCCCCAACTTGGTTTTGGTCATGTTATTTATCACAGAAACAGAAGAAGAAACCAAGAAAAAAGTTATGAAAAAGAAAGAAGAAAAGGCAATTTTTTGCCTTCTTTTGGTTAAAAGGATATCATCATCCTTTTGTTTAAACAGCTCCATTGATCACACCTGAAGCAAATTTTCATTAGTAATGGATACGGGGGGGATTTAACGGTTAAAAAAGCTGTCACTGCCAGGGCTAGGGTGCACACCTGTAATGTCAGTGAGTTCAAGGTCAACATGGGACACACAGCAAAATCATCTTAAACAGATGTCCAATGGCACATATATAGAAGCCATGAAGAAACCAACTACTGTGTATTCTAAACTAAAGCACCACTACAAACAACAAAAAAAGTGAAAGCTGCTTCTCCAACAAAATTCAATTGGGCTAAGAATTCTCTAAGAGTGAAGACTGAGCTATTCACCACCATCATTACTAACCTTCAATATAAAAACCATATACTACCTTTTGACAGTCTAAAAAAAGAAGAAAGGCATAGGAGACTATAGTTTCTAATAAGGGGTTGGAGAAATGGTTCAGCAGTTAAGCGTGCATATTGCTCTTGCAGAAGACTTAAAGGTCACTTCCTAGCACCCTCATCAGGAGGGTCATAACCACCTGTAACTACAGCTTCAGAGGATTGGACTTTCCTGGCCTCCTTGGACACCTGCACTCACATGTACATACCCACACGTATACAGGTAATTAAGTCTCTAGTAAGATAAGAATAAATTCATGGCTAAAACTAATTATTTCAGAAAAGGCCCTTAATGCCAAGTGAGGGTTATACAACTTGTCTTCCAGCACCTGTGCAAAACAAACACTCGACGTGGAATAATACCAGAGAGGCGGTCCATTTCTATAAAGATCACAAGCTTAGCTGGAGGTTACTTGTCTTTGTTCTGTAAGTACAACTTTCTCTTTCTGTGGTCCTGGTTCCTTTCTTTCTGGAGTATTTCCATCTTATTTAGCCAAGAGGTTGGGAACAGCCTACCCCCACGGGAGGCTAATGGCATTGGGGGATCGGTAGTATAGGACTCTTATAAGGAATAAGTTCTATTTCAAAATAACACATTCCTAGAAGATAACATATCAATGCTATTATTGTTAGCTATAAACTCTACTGGATCCTATTTTACTCCTCATTAAGCCTATGACTGTCAAAGCAGTTTACTGAACCTTCAGCGGTTAAGAGCGCCGACTGCTCTTGCAGAGGACCCGGGTTCGATCCTCAGCACCCACATGGCGGCTGAGAACAGTCTGAAACTCCAATTCCAGGGGAATCCGAGACCCTCTTCTGATCTCCGCGGCATTGCACGACACGGGTGCACAGACCTACATGCAGACAGTACATTCATACACATACAAAAAAAGAAAAAAAGAAAAAGAAAAAAGATTAGTTGGCTCTGCTTTAAGTGAAAGTTGTTCACAATCTCCCAATACCTAACAACTAGAATTTGAGACAGCTGCTCCTGTTAGAGGCTACATTTTTAACCTGCTTTGGCAAGAATGCACGATTCATTCTCTGCCATCAAGAACCATTTCCAAAGGTGAGCTGCCTTAAAAGACTCTACCATTCCCCTCCATTCCATGACTTAAATCCAGCACCTTGTTACACACCGGCGTTACATCCTTAGCAAAAAAGTTAAATGTGTATTCGCTCGAGACCCCGCCGCGCAGACAGCCGAGGTCCACAGACTCCTCCGCACCCGCACAGCAGAGCCTGGCACTGCTTGGTTTCCTATCAAGGCGGCTGAATGAATGAAGGGCTGCTTCCCCGAGAGCTGCGCCTACAGGAGCTGGGTAGAGGCTGGCATTGTAGCCCGGGCGGTTCCGTTCCCGGCACCTCGCAGGCGCTCCGGGTTGCAGGTAATGCAAAGCGCTGCGGGATGCCTGGCCACCATCCCAAGCGCCCGCAGATGCCACGGCCCAGCTGGCCTACCTGCGGCCCCGCCCCGCCGGACCTACGCTTCCCGCCGCCGCCAACCATCCCGCAGCCACAGCGCCAGCAGAGTCCCGAATTCCCGCCGCTTCCGAGCGCCCACGACTGCTTCCGGGTTCAAAAGCCACCAATCGGAATAACTGCGCCGCTCCTGCGCCACTCCAACCCCGCCTATTTAGGGACCAGGCTCCGCCCAAGCCTCGCCCACTCCTCCGGAGTGTGACGTCATCTGCCCCAGCACCGCCCCGGGTGGTCTAAGAAACCTGATTGCCCAAGCTTGGGTTTCAGCGAGTTACAGACATTCTCCTACTGGCAAGGTTGGGTGTATGACGCTGCCTCACTTCAGCCCTTTAATGTTTTCTTCATTTATATTCACTTATTTATTATTTTTATTACACGTGTATGAGTGTATTGCCTGCATGTATGTAAGTGTACCCGTGTCGTCGTGCAATGCCCGCGGAGATCAGAAGGTGGTGTATCTCCTGGAACTGGAGTTACAGACAAGTCAGTTGTTAGTCGTCATGAAGTCAGTTGTTAGTCGCCATGTGGGTGCTGGGAATCGAACCCCCGTCCTCTGCAAGAGCAGCCAGTTCTCTTAAACGCTGAGCTATCTTTCCCACCCCCATTTATTTTATTTATTTTTAACTTTTATTTTATCTTTATTTTTATTTTTATTTTTTTGGTCTTTTTGAAACAGGGTCTCCCTGTAGTCCCAGCTGTCCTGGAACTCACTCTGTAGACCAGGCTGGCCTGGAACTCACAAAGATCCGCCTGCCTCTGCCTCCCAAGTGCTAGGATTAAAGGCGTGCACCACCACGCCTGGTTTCCCAACCCCATTTATATTCACATTAAAAATTAATATCTATCTCTCCTTCATCCCTCTCCCCTACTGCATGATATGGTCTGACATTAATTCATCTCCGGTTATCTCTCCCTCTTCCCTCCCTCCCTCTCCCGATTTTCTCTCACCGTCTCTTCTTCTTTCTTCTGCTGATGTTCTCCTTACCCAATCTATACAAAGTGCAAGCCCTGAACTACCCCTAGCAACCGCGACATCACCTGGGAGCTAGTTAAAAAAAAAAGGCACAATCTCAGAACCTGCATTTGAGTAAGATCTCCCAGTGATTCCTACAAACTTAAAGTTCCACTGTTGTCCTGGCAACGTTATACTCCCTATTCTCCAGGTGGAGTCTCTATTTCCTTTTTCTTGATTTGTATATTCTCATTTTATGGGCAGTTTATCCTCAGTTTTTAGAAGATTTTATATGCGTCTAGGTTTGTGCATTTGACTGCAGTGTTGACAGAGGCCGGAAGAGGGTGTCAGATCCCCTGGAACTGGAGTTAACAGCTGGACCTGGGAACTCGGAAGTGAAGTTGGGTTTTCTGCAACAGCCATACACTCTCTTAACCACCAAACCATATTTCCAACCCTTATTACCAGTTTTTTGAGGAGCACTGCAAACCAGGTGCATCACTGCTTCAATCTTCCATGTCTGTAACTGAGGCAGGCTTGAAAGATAGGGAACATGAACATCAGAAAGAAAACAGCTCCTTCAGTCCTGGCCCACTTCTCCCACCCGTGTGCATTTCTCACCAGCGGAAAGAATTTCCACACAACTACAAAACTCGAAAAGACTTCCTGTGCAAAGATTATGCTTCCTTTTCTGAGAACTATATGAAACAAGTATGAAAATGGCCACTATACCATGGTTTAAGGCCAGAACATAGATCTTAGGCCCACATGACCTTTGATACTCGCCTTATCAGCCTGCCTTTCTCGTCCATAAACCCAAACAATTAACCTCTTAAAATATCTTGTAACTTTGTGCTGGATAGCTTTAGTGTCAACTTGACACACCTGGGCTGAGGGAGCCTCAATTGGGGAATTGGCTCCATTGGATTGGCCTGTGGCCACATCTGTGGAGTATTGTCTTGATTGTCAAGCAGTGTGGGAGAGCCCAGCCCACAGAGTGCTGCCACCCTGGGCAGGTGGTTGTGTACCGTATAAGAAGGCAGGCTGGGGGCTGGAGAGATGGCCTAGCGGTTAAGAGCGTCAACCGCTCTTGCAGAGGACCCGGGTTCGATCCCCAGCACCCACATGGCGGCCGAGAGCCGTCTGAGACTCCAATTCCAGGAGAACTCCAGTTCCAGGGGAGTCCGACACCCTATTCTGACCTCCGCGGCGTTGCACGTCACGGGTGCACAGACTTGCATGCAGACAGTACATTCATACACATACGGAAAAAAAATTTAAAAAAGAAGGCAGGCTGGGCATGAGCCAGGGGAGCAAGCCAGTAAACAGCATTCCTCCATGGCTTGTGCTTCAGCTCCTGTCTCCAGGTTCCTGCCCTGAGTTCCTGCCTTGGGTTCCCTAAGTGATGAACTGTGACCCAGGAGATGTGAGCTGAGTAAACCCTTTCCTCCCCAAATTGGTGTCAGTCAGAGTGTTTTGTCACAGCAATGGAAGACAAACTAGAACAAACTTAAAAAAAGTCTTGTAACTTTAAGTACAAGATGAAATTCCTTTAAAAATTTAAGTAAATCAGCTCCTTTTTCAACTTAATTTTTAAACTTTAATCTCTGAGTCTGGTTGTAAATCAAATCCTTCGAACAATGTAATTTCCAGAGCTTTTAAAGCATGTCTTTCTTTTTTTATTTTTATTTTTTTGTCTTTTTGAGACAGGGTCTCCCTATAGCCCCAGCTGTCCTGGAGCTCACTCTGTAGACCAGGATGGCCTTGAACTCACAAAGATCCACCTGCTTCTGCCTCCTGAGTGCTAGGATTAAAGGCGTGCACCACCACGCCTGGCAAGCATGTCTTTCTTTCTTTTCTTTTTTTTTTTTTTTTTTTTTTTTTGTCTTTTTGAGACAGGGTCTCCCTGTAGCCCCAGCTGTCCTGGAACACTCTTAGACCAGGCTGGCCTTGAACTCACAAGATCCCCCTGCCTCTGCCTCCCAGTGCTAGGAATTAAAGGCATTCGCCACCACACCCCGTGCACGTCCTCTAAGCCTCTTTACACGTGCACTCGCTTTTCTTTTTTTTTTTTTTTTTTTTATATTATTTATTTATTTTTTTGTAGGTATGAATGTACTGTCGCATGCAAGTTTGTGCAACCCGATGTCGTGCAATGCCGCGGAGGTCAGAAGAGGGTCTCGGATTCCCCTGGAACTGGAGTTCTCCTGGAATTGGAGTTACAGACGGTTCTTAGCCGCCATGTGGGTGCTGGGGATCGAACCCGGGTCCTCTGCAAGAGCGTCGGTGCTCTTAACCGCTAGGCTATCTCTCCAGCCCCGCACTCGCTTTTCTTAATGAGCTCCAGCTGACTGGTCCTGAAATTTTTGTCAGTAATATTGGTCAAGATCCCAACTGCACCTGAGTAGAGGTCACTGGGAGAATGTCCTCAGGCTCCACACCTAGCAGCAATAGGTTGCAACTCTTGCTGCCAGTGATATCACTGTTTAAGCAGTGAATTGTAGGTCTGACATATTTTCACTCAGAATATCAAAGAGCTTGCTTCACAGTATTTCAATTCTCAATATTGTTTTTAAAATATTTCATTATTTTTTCATTTTATGCGTATGAGTGTATGTATGTGCACCATGTCATGCAATATTTGTGGAGGTCAGAGAGGGCATCAGATTCCTGGAATTGGAGTTGTGGACAGTTAGCTGCCATGTGGGTTCTGGCAATTGAACTCTGTCCTCTTCAAGAGCAGTCAGTGCTCTTAACCCCTGAGCCATCTCTCCAGGTCCTAGTACTCAATATTGTTGAAGAACATTAAGCTCTTTGATTTACTTTCTTTATAGGTGACTAATTTCTTTATATGTAACCTGCTGTTGCCCATTTTCTTTTGTCTCAAACAGTTTTGAGATCTCCTTATAATTCCCACTGTTCTAAGATAATCATGTGTTTTGAGTATGGGTCTTATTCAACTTGCTTGACTCTATGCACTTTTAAAACATACATTCTTGGGCTGGGGAGATGGCCTATCGGTTAAGAGTGCCGACTGCTCTTGCAGAGGACCTAGGTTTGATCCCCAGCATCCACATGGTGGCTGAGAACCATCTTTAACTCCAGTTCCAGGGGAATCTGATGCCCTCTTCTGACCTCCACAGCATTGCATGACAGGGGTGCACAAACCTACATGAAGAGAGTACATTCAAACACATAAAAATAAATTAATTAATTAAAAAAAATTCATTCTTCCATTTGGGGAGATATAATTTTTTCTGATATAATTTACTTGATAATTTCCACTAACTCCCACCATTTTTTTTTGTTGTTGTTGTTGTTGTTCTGCTTTCTGCATGAGTCACTTTTTGTTGTTGATGGTGGGATGGTGCTAGGACCTGAACCTAGGGCATCATGCATGTATGATAGGCAGGCATTCTACCACTTGTGGTGTATAAGCCTGGGTGTATGTTTGCTGATACTTCAGCTAGCATGTTTTAAGATTGAGTGCCAGGCAGGAGGCCTCTGATCTGCCCCATGAAGAGGGGGCAATGTATGATGGTATGGTGGTCTGGCATTGGCTGCTGGGAAGTGATGTCATCCAGTGTGGGAGTTGCCTGTCCAAACCCTATATAGTTGTTTGCCCTCTTTGAATAAAGAGAATTTCTATAAGCATTACCAGCCAGAGATCTCTGGGGTATTACACGATCAGTCATGGAACTGTTAATATTTCAATTAGCTTTCTGCCTTGTGCAGAAGTAGGGCTGGTTCCCCTGGTTGGTTGGGTGGATGTGAAGGTTACCAGCCTGGGGCCATGGGGTTTTGTATGCGTGGGAGCTATGGAAACTAGCAGTTCTGGCCTGGTGTGGTTGAGAGTTATCATCTCCCCAGCCATGGGTTTGCCCACAAAGCCATCAGCTTTGTGGGTGTACGTCAGGAGGCCAGCAGCTTTTAAGACACAGATCCAGTCATGGGGTCATTGACCTTGCATGACCATTAGAAAGCCAACAGCTCCTTGGACATCATAGCACTTATGAGAGCAAGAACCATAACCACTGACTTCCCTTTTTAGCCTTTTTATCCTTAGACAAATCTATCAAATAGCTTTTTATTCTACTTCTATTTATGTGCTTTTTATTCTGTTCTTTTTATAGCATCATATTTTTTCTCTTACTCATGCATCTTCTTTAACCTCTAAAGACATAAATTCTTTTTTTTTTTTCCAAAGCCAGTGTTTTATTGAAGCTCTGTGAAGACATAAATTCTAGAGTTCAAAATACTTCCTACTGGACCTGGAGACATGGCTCAGTGTAAGTGCTTCATGTGCAACATGAAGACCTGAGTTCAGATTCCCAGCTCCCATGTGAAAAACCAGCACAGGGGTGGGAATAGAGAAATGAGCTTACACTGGGGATGCAATGGCCAGATGGTTTAGCCAAAATGGTAAGAGACCTTGTTTTTTTTTTTTTTATCTTTTTGAGACAGGGTCTCCCTGTAGCCCCAGCTGTCCTGGAACTCACTCTAGACCAGGCTGGCCTTGAACTCACAAAGATCCGCCTGCCTCTGCCTCCCGAGTGCTAGGATTAAAGGCATGTGCTGCCACACCCAGCCTAAGAGAGACCTTGTTTTAAAAATATGTGAGGTTGACAGAAAAAGACCCTCGGCTTCCACCTCTGTCTTCCTTATGTGAACTTATAGGAGAGCTTGTACACACACACACACACACACACACACACACACACACACACACACACCGGGGGTGGGGGGTGGGGAGAGATTTCAAAATTAAGAAAATGCTTCCTACCTTAAATCTACATTGACTTTGACTCTAGAGTCTTTTTTGGGGGGAACTGGCTGTTAATATTTTGTCTCTGTCCTTTATTTATGTTATGATCCTTGCTGTTAAACCATATGTAAAAGTGACACTCTAAAAAGCAGGGCTTGTCAACTTCTGGATAAGCCATGGGGCAAAGGTCTAGCTGTTTGTTTCCTTTCAGAAGTACTTTTTAATTACTTGTTTTGAGAATATTCTGCTTCTTTGGAGCCTGATCAAAGAAGGAGGCTGGCAACCTGAATAATTTCCGTATGTGTGTGTGTGTGTGTGTGTGTGTGTGTATGTCAGAACAAACGTTTTCTCTAGAGAAACAGAACCCATATCTGTCTGTCTGTGTGTCTGTCTATCATCTTTCCATATAGTGTCCTCACATGGCTGGTGAGAGGGTCCCACAGACTATTTTCTCCAACTTGGACCCAGGAAAGCTACTTCTAGAGTTTGAAACTCTGAAAGCTGGCTGCTGATGGGAAGCTGGTACTGATGGTCACAGTTCCAATCTGTAGGTCTGAGACCTAGGATCAGTGAGCATAGGAGAAAATAGATGACATAGCTCAAGAATGTTGGGGTAAGAAGAGCGGAGTGTAAATCCTCTCTCCCTCTTTGTTTTATTCAGACCTTGAATGGATTGGCTGATGACCACCCACACTGATGAGGACAGTCTACTTTATTCTGTACTCTCACACACTCATAGATAATGTTTAACCAGATATTTAGATATTCTGTGAACAAGTCAAGTTGACACATAACATTAACTACCACATATACTTCCACTTAAACCACTCTTCCATTATAGGACCTTTGCCTTTGCCTGTATCTGCTGTCCCAGAATCCATAGGCTTTCTGCTTCAGGGAAGAAATGTTCTGAAGGAGAAATGATTTTGCAGAGCCATGTTGAACATGGGATATAGAGGGTGTTTCTCTGACTTTCTTTGCCATTGGAGAGTATGATGGTTCTAATTGCTGAGTCTTTGCAAGGTCCTACACTACTGATCAGCTGATTTCTAGGCTTCATTGATCTATGGAAACACTTGGAGTTCTGTTTTCTTTGAACCATATACTTACAAATGTTTTAGCTCCCTCCACTTACTTCTAGAAATCCAAAATAACTGTGAGGTAAGTTCCTTGTGGGGACACTGAGGAAGACTTTTCATTCTCCCTGTCTTTTTTTTTTTTAGGGTTGTTCCCTTTTTTTTAATTTATTTTTATTTTTGTATGTGTATGAATGTACTGTCTGCATGTAGGTCTGTGCACCCGTGTCGTGCAATGCCGTTGGATTCCCCTGGAACTGGAGTTCTCCTGGAATTGGAGTTACAGATGGTTCTTAGCCGCCATGTGGGTGCTGGGGATCTAACCTGGGTTCTCTGCAAGAGCAGTCGGTGCTCTTAACCGCTAGGCCATCTCTCCAGCCCCATTCTCTCTGTCTTAGCTGCTAATGTTTGGCCTTCATGGCTTCATATACTCTGGGGCTCTGACATTATAGGCTTCTTCCTTATTTGCTTCTGTACAAATGTCCATAATTATATATATATATATATATATATATACATATGTTGGTCTTTTCAAGACAGGGTCTCCCTGTAGCTGTCCTGGAACTCACCCTGTCGACCAGGCTGGTCTTGAACTCACAAAGATCTGCCTGTCTCTGCCTCCCGAGTGCTAGGATTAAAGGCGTGCGCCACCAGGCCCAGCGGATTTTGTATATTTTTAATTGAAGTTTCGTGTATTTCATACACAACATCTTGATCATCTTTATATCCCCTGCCCCATCGGCATCCTCTCATAGATTCCAGTCACACCACTGGGTTTCATGAGCTCTGTCATTTATGTTAAGATTTATCAAGTCAAGTTAGTGTCTCCAGATATCCCTCAGTGCAAGTTCATCCACTGAGATTATCTAGAGTCCCTCCTTTTAAGATCATCTCAGCTGGGGGCTAGAGAGATGGCTTGGCGATTAAGAGCACTGGAGAGATGGCTCAGCAGTTAAGAGCACCGACTGCTCTTGCAGAGGACCCAGATTCGATTCCCAGCACCCACATGGTGGCTAAGAACCGTCTTTATGCCAGGCATGGTGGCGCATGCCTTTAATCCTAGCACTCAGGAGGCAGAGGCAGAGGCAGGCAGATCTCTGTGAGTTCAAGCCCAGTCTGGTCTATATAGTGAGCTTCAGGAGCTGGGACTAAAAGGGAGATCCTGTCTAAAAAAAAAAAAAAAAAGATCGGCTCTTCCTCATTCAGCAGTAATCAGCTGCCCAATAGTTCTTTGGCTAAGATTGGGGCTTGTTGCCCATTTTCATAGTTTTGTGCTGGGTTTTTGTGTGCTTGAGTTTACATGGGTCTTGTGTATGCTGTCACCTTTGCTTTAACTTCATATGATTAGGGTCCCAGGAGCCTGTAAGACTCTATTTCTGTATGGTCATGTACCTCTTCCCCTGGCTCTTCCAATCTTTGTACTCCCTATTTTGCAATGGTCCCTGAGCCCTGGGTGGGTGAAGTTTAATATAGGAGTCCTGTCCAAGGACCCACACCCTGAAGATTCTTATTCTCTACTCTTTGCCATTTGTTTCCCTTTGTGTTCAATCCTCTCTGTTGCATGAGGGAGCTCTGTTGATGAGAGTTCGGCATGCATTATTATTCTCTCTACTTCCTGTTCACTGTGTTCCATGAGTCTTGGGTGTAGAGGTTCCATTGTAGAGATTTCACTTAGGGTTTGGCATTAGACACTTTATCTCTGTGTGCAACCAGCTGAACTCTGTAATAGTCCCTGTCTATCACAAAGGAAGTTTCTTTATTGAGTGGTGACTGGCATACTTGTTTGTAAATTTAAGGATCTATATTTAGCACAGTGAGAAATCACATTTGTCTAGAGATGTGACAGCCTTGAGGTTTTCTCTAAGATCTTTGACCTCTCCAGCCATGTGTATTTGGCTATTTTACAGTACAACACATGAATTCTCTCCCATTGAGTGGACTTTAAGTCCAATTAGGTAGCTGTTGATTACCCCCAAGATAAAAGTGCCACTACTGCACCAATGTAGTTTGCTGTGCCACTCATTGTTGTGGTTTAATAGTCCTTAAAACTGGAGCTGAACCATGGATTGATAGTCTTCCTTAGCAGCTTGCATAGTGTCTTCCAGTACTATGAGTACTAGCCTTCAAGGGAGGTGGCTTCTAGTTAGCTCCATTGCTCCTGTGTTCAAAGTATGTCTTGTCTTCAGGAATAGGGCCTGACCTTCAAGTTCTAGAAAGCGATCAAAGGCTGTGGGAATATACTGTACAATTTTGGGAGTCTCTTGGGCTATCTGGCCAACTCAAAGGGCAAATATCCACATTTTTATAGAGGAACTAATTATGAGATTAGGACCACCCTACTCCAGTGTGACCACATCATGCTCACGTATGCATAGACCTTATTTCCAGATGATACCACATTCCACATACTTTTGGAAAGGCAGAGCTGCAATCCACATCAGTTAGTTTCAAAATTAAGAAAAATATGTTTATTATTTTTATTTTTGCGTATGAGTATTGCCTATGTGTATGTAAATGCACCCGTGTCATATAATGGCTGCATAAGTCAGAAGATGGTGTCAGATCCTCGGGAACTGAAGCCATGTGGGTGCTGGGATTCAAACCCAGGCCCTCTACAAAAGCAGTCAGTGCTCTTAACCACTGCGCCATCTTTCCAGCCCAGTTTCCAAGATTTTGTACACATTTAACAGCATCTCCTCTTCTATCTCTTTGTTCCTTCCTCTTCTTCCCCCTCTTCATTCTTCTTTTCTTCTTTTCTTCTTCCTCTTCTTCCTCTTCCTCTTCATCCTCTTCCTTTTCTTTTTTTTCTTTCTTTTTTTTTTGAAGTCCCAGCTGTCCTGGAGCTTGCTATGTAGACCAGGCTAGGTTTGAACTCAAAGATCTGCCTGCCTCTGTCTCCCTGGGATTAAAGGCATGTACCACCATACCTGGCTCTTCATTTTCTTTTAACTTTATCTTTGTTTTAGGTGTATGTATGTTATATTTCTACATATTAGTGTGTTTGCAACATGGGTGGGCACCTGTAAGAGTCTTCCTCAATCCCTCTCCACCTTGCTTTTGGAGACAGGGTCTCTCACTGGACCTGGAGTCAATTCCTCAGACTCTGCAAGCCAGCTGCAGGGATCCTCTTGTCTCTGGCTCCCTAATTCTGGGATTACAGTACATACTGCCATGCTCAGCTTTTTACATGGGTGTTGGGGACTCCAGTCCTCACGTTGGGCAGCAGGCACTTTTCCAACCAAGTCATCTTCCCATCCCTAAAAGTGAATGTTTTAAATTTAGTTAGCTGGGGCTGGAGAGATGGCCTGGCGGTTAAGAGCGCTGACCGCTCTTGCAGAGGACCCGGGTTCGATCCCCAGCACCCACTTGGCGGCTGAGAACTGTCTTTAAGTCCAGTTCCAGGGGAATCCGACACCCTCTTCTGACCTCCGCAGCATTGCACGACACGGGTGCACAAACCTGCATGCAGACAGTACATTCATACACACAAAAAATTAAAAAATTAGCCGGGCGTGGTGGCACACGTCTTTAATCCTAGCACTTGGGAGGCAGAAGCAGGCGGATCTTTGTGAGTTCAAGGCCAGCCTGGTCTACAGAGTGAGTTCCAGGACAGCTGGGGCTACAGGGAAACCCTGTCTTGAAAAGACAAAAAAAAAAAAAAAAATTAAAAACTTAAAAAAACTGCATAGCTAAATATAGTTAGCTAAATGATTGATTATCTCTATTTTTAGCTGGATAGTAGTGGGTGGTAATTGAGACCTATAAAACTTATTATTTTGTTCTGATAATAACTCAGATAACTTTGTAAACAACTTTAAGAGAATGTGAATGAAATTTCTTTCTTTCTTTTTTTTTTTTTTTTTTTGAGACAGGGTCTCCCTTTAGCCCCAGCTGGCCCAGAGCTCCCAATATAGACCAGGCTGACCTTGAACTCACAGAGATCTGGTTGCCTCTGCCTCCCTAGTATTGGGACTAAAGGCGTGTGCCACCATGGCTAGCCAGTACTACTCATTTTTACCGGCAAATAATAATTATGCATACTTACAGGGTATAAAGTGATGCTTTTTTTGTTGCTTTTTTTATTCTGTTTTTTAAAATTTTTTCTTTTTATTGAACTTTTTATGTTTCACACATAAGTTTTCAGTCAGTCTTCATCACTATTATACCTGTTTCTCCCTCGGCACCCTACCACAGCACCCCCCACCCCACCCCGAGTTCACACCTTCTGTCATTTGTGCTAGGGTTCACTGCACCAAATTACTCTCCCTGCTCACTCCTGAGTGCCAGCTCATCCCTTGAGCTCTAGTCAGCCTATCCTGAGTCTCTTTCTAAAGAAGGCCAGGTCTTCTTCACCCAACTGCCATTGCTGCCAATGTTTCCTAAGCCAAGGGTGGTCTCTGCTGCCCATTTCTGTAGGTCTGTGCTGGGTTTTTGTCCAGCTGAATTTGCATGGATCTTATGCATGCTGATACCAATTCTGTAGGTTCATATGAACCAGGTCTCAGGAGCTTGTAGGAATCATTTCCATTTGGTCTTGTATCACCTCCATGGCTCTTACAATCTTTCTGCCCGTCTTTTGCAGTGTTCCTTGAGGCCTGGATGAGTGAAGCTGAATGTAGGCAGCCTGTCCATGGACCCACACTCTGTAGACTCCTAATCTTCATGGTTTGGCCCTTCAGGCCCTCCCTTTTGGGTTCCTGGTCTCCTGTTGCATGGTGGAGCTTCCATAATGAGAGTTAAGAAGTAGTTAATGCCTTCTTGGGTCCTTGTTCTATGATGCCTGGGGCTTATGTGTAGAGGTTGCATTGTAGATGTGTTGCCTAGGTGTGAGCAATTCACAGACCATGTCTGTGTGTGTCAAGTTGTGGGTTGCTGTACTCTTCTCATCTGGTGCAAAAGAAGCTTCTTTTCTGAGTGGTGTCTGGATATTTGTCTGTAAATATAAGGATTCTTCTTTTGTAGTTAATAAAATGTTACCTTGGCCTAGGGGTTTGTCAACCTTGGAGAACTGTCCAAGATCTATGACCTCTCCAGTTGTGTGCATCTGGCTATGTTAACAATACCACACATGAGTTTCCTCCCACTGAGTAGGCTTTAGGTCCAATTGGTTATCCATTGATTTCCTCCAAGGTAGAAGTGCTGATATTATATGGATGTTGTGTGCTGTGCTGGTCATTGACGTGAACATTTGGTCTTAAGGCTAATGTTGGACCATGGATTGATGTTCTTCTCCCTTAGTGGCTTGAATAGTGCTCTCCATAGCTATGTGAGCTAGCCTTCCTTTTTGTTGTTTTTTTAAAAAGATTTTATTTAAAAACATCTCCAGCCAGGTGTGGTGGCACACACTTTTAATCCTAGCACTTGGGAGGCAGAGGCAGGTGGATCTTTGTGAGTTCAAGGCCAGCCTGGTCTACAGAGCAAGTTCCAGGACAGCTTGGGGCTACAGGGAGACCCTGTCTCTAAAAGACAAAAAAAATCTCCAAAAAACCCAACAATAAGAACAAATTTGGGCCAGGTATGATGGTGCATGCCTTTAATCCTAGAAGTCTGTTAGATCCAGGCCATCCTGGTCTTCAGAGTGAGTTACAGACCAGCTGTGACTACCTGGAGACCCTGTCTCAAAATTAAAATAAAAAAGCAAAAAAGTCTACATTTATGTATGTGTCATGTGTGTTCAGGTGCCTGTAGAAGCTAGAGGAGCATGTCAGAGCCCCTGGAGCTGGAGTTACAGGGAGTTGTGATCCACCCATCATGGGCACTTCAGACCAAACCTGGGTTTTCTGGAATTGCAGCAAGTGGTTTTAACTGTGGAGCCATATTTCCAGGCCTCAGAGTTATGTTTTGGGATAATTTTATTCCTTGGTATTTGCCAGGGATTAGTTCTAGTACCTTTCTCCCATACCCAAATCCTGAGAAGCTCAGATCCCTTATCTAATATGTTGGGGTAACTTCAAAGAGCCTGGGCACATTCTGTAGCACTGTGTAAATATGATGGAAGCAGTTGTTCATACTATCTTGTTGAAGGAATAGTGAGATGAAAACATGTACATGTTTAATATACAAACAATTATTTTTCAGAATGTTTTAGATTAATGATTGCTTGAAACTACAGATACAGAACCTGGATTCACACGTATTTGCTGTTGAATGATGAGGTCACGGCAGTTAAATTCCCATCACCTCTTTTCTTTTTCAGTAAGAACATTATAAATCTACTCTTATAGCATTTGGTATGGGATAGGGGTGAGTTGACACATGTACAGCTTCATAAATCATACTTGGAGTTTATAAAAATGTTTAACACCATATTCATCAGTAAGTATAAATTAAAACTACAGTAAGCACCAGGCATGGTGGTGCACTCCTTTAGTCCCAGCACTTGGGAGGCAGAGACAGATGGATCTCTGTGAGTTCAAGGCCAGCCTAGTCTACATAGTGAATTCTAGGACAGCTGGAGCTACAGGGAGACCCTGTCTCAAAAAGACAAAAACAAAACAAAACAAAAACTTCAATAAGTGATTAAAGTTTTGTCTAACATGCATAAGATCTTGGGTTGACGCCCCAGCACCGCAGTAAATAAAACAATGAAAACGAAACAAAAAATTGAACTGAAATGTGAAATGTTATTATCGACTATGTCACCATGCTATACAATAGATCTCAACAGCTTGTTCTTCCACTTAACTGACTTTGTACCTTTTCAACAGCACCTTCCCTCTGCATTTCCAAGCCCCAGTCTATGCTGGATCCCATTATATATTTTATCTCTAAATATTTGACTTATTCTGACTCTACACAAAAATAAGATCACATAGTATTTGTCCCTCTGTGTCTGGCTTATGCAGTTGTACCAGTGTCATCACAATTGGCAGACTTCTTTTTAAAGGCTAAATAGTACTTTGTTGTGTATGCAGTTCATATTTCCTTTATTCATTCACCTGCTCATGCATATTTAGGTTTATTCCATATTTTTGTTATTGTGTTTTATGCTGCTGTGAAAATGCGAATGCAGAAATCTCTTTAACATATTGATCTCAATTCCTGTGGATACCTATCCAGAGAGGATTGCTAGATTGTATAGTAGTTCTATCGTCAGCTTTTTTTTGAGACAGGGTCTCCCTGTAGCCCCCTATCTTCAGCTTTTGAGAAACATCTATTCTGTTTTCCATATTGGCTATCCTAATTTACATTCCTACCAGTGATTTACTCCATAGACTCAACAAATCTGTTATCTTTTGTCTTTGTACCAGGAGGAAGTATTATCTCATTGCACTTATGATTTACATTTCCTGATGATTTATGGTGTTGAACATTTTTTCATAAATCACAGTACTACTGTTCATGGGACTGTAAAGATATTAACTCATTTAATCCTTATAACCTTTGTAGGTGGTCATTCCCGTTTTATCCTTTTGTACAGATGGCATAGCTAAAACTCAAAGAAGCTGAGTGAATTCACTGTCCAAGGTCACCTGGCAAGTATTGGTACAATTCAAATCTGAATAATCTGACACTATAGAGGGGCTGGAGAGATATCTCAGCAGTTAAGGGTGTTGACTGCCCTTGCAAAGGACCTGGATTCAATTCCTAGCACCCACATGGCAAGTTCAAGGCCAACCTGATCTACATAGTGAGTTCCAGGCCAGCAAGGGCTACATAGCGAGACCCTGTCTCAAAAAAATTACAAAAGTTTTACTCTCCTAATAGATTTTTCCTATAGTGAGTTGGTAAAAAACAATACCCTCTTTTGATTTGAAAAACATTGCTTTGTGTAGTTTCTCATTGGTAAACCCATAACTTTCTTAGGATTAACTTTCTTAGCATGAACTTTCTTAGAATTAAGCTATAATGCATGCATAGTGCTATATAAGATTGTTGACTTTGCTTGGGCAAAGAATTTTATGTGTATTATTTCTTTGGCTTAATCTGGAGTAAGACAGTTGGCATGTGCATGCTTTCAAAGAGATCTTGTTGTGTTGGGAATGTTGCTGTTGTTGGGGGTGATGCTGATGAACTTTTGCATTGAGCAGATTTTCCATCATAATAACAAATACCTAGGAGAGAAGGATGGTTTCTTTTAGCTTATGGTTTTGGTCCATGATCACTTGGCTCTGTGTTCTGGGTCTGTAGTGAAGCAGTACACTGTGGCAGAAGACAGTTTCTCACCTCAGGGTAGCCTAGAAACAGAGGGAACAGAAGAGGGAGAGTCTGCAACATGAATCATTCTTCACAGATATATGTCTCAGCTCCCCAATTCCCCAATTCCCACCACCTCCCAGTAATGCCATTGAATTTGTATTCATCAAAGGATTAATCCATTGATTAGTTCAGAGTGCTCAGGATCCAGCCATCTCTGACACTTCCAGAGGTGCGCTTTACTTATCTCCTAGTCATCCCTCAGTCCAATCAAGATAATAGTCAGAATTAACCATCATAACTTCTATTTTAGAAAGTCTTCACTTGAAAATAAGAAAATTCATTGGTGATTTCCAGGACTTCTAACTTCCCTGAGGGAATTAATGTTCATCAAACCAGACCAAGTGGCTCAAGCCTGTAATTCCAGTTACTTAGCAGGCATTGGAAATTCAAAGCCTTCTTAGGATACAGAGCGAGTTCAAGGCCAGCCTGAGCAATTTAGTGAGACCTTGTCTCAAAGTAAAAAGCAAAAATGGGCTGGAATGTTAGCTCAGTGCTAGAGTACTTGCCTAGCCTATGCAAGGTGCTGCGTTCAATGCACAGCAACACATACACTAATAATAATAATAATAATAATAATAATAATAAATATATGACTAAGAAGATAGACAGAATTTGAGTCTGTAGAGTTCAAATAAATGGAAATTCTCTCATTGGCTTCCAGAACTACATAATGACAAGTAAAATACAAAAATGTTAAGATGGCATAGTTTAAAATTTTTAAATCAAATAAAGTGTTAGTAAAGAAAAGGATACTAATCATAATATGATTTTTTTTGGTCTTTTCAAGACAGGGTCTCCCTATAGCCCCAGCTCTCCTGGAACTCGTTCTGTAGACCAGGCTGGACTTGAACTCAGAGAGATCCACCTGCCTCTGCCTCCCAAGTGCTAGTATTAAAGGCATGTGCCACTATGCCTGGCTCACAATACAAAATTTAAAATATATATGGTACCAATAGTAGCTATGATCTCTCTCTCTCTCTCTCTCTCTCTCTCTCTCTCTCTCTCTCTCTCTCTTTCTTGTATATATGCTCATGAGTAGGTACATGTGCATGCTTATACACACTCAGAGGCCAGAAGGGGCTGTCAAGTGTCTTGCGTTCTTTCTCTGCATCTCTTTCTGTTTATTCACTCTCTCCCCTCCCTTCCTCCCTCCCTCCCCCCTCTCTCTGCCTTATTCCCCTATGACCCTCTGTCTCTGCCCTTTGCCCCTGCAGCACTGAGATTACAGTCATGCTCGTGGCCACACTGTCTTTTTCTAAGGTGGGTTCTGGGAATTTGAACTCAGGTCCTTATGCTTCCAGAGCAGGAGCTCTGACCTGCTGACACATCCTCCTACTCACAAAATGTATGTCTTTTTTATCTAAAAGCTACTTGATTTACTAAGTAGGTGGTAGGATGTTAGTGAAACATGAATTGTAACAGAAATCAGAAGCAAGAATTCTTATGTATTCTTTAAAAGACTGAGTCTAGTATTTCTAAGTAAAGGAGACTTTTTTTAATTTTTTAATTTTTATGTGTATGAATGTACTGTCTGCATATAGGTCTGTGCACCCATGCCATGCAATGCCTCGGAGGTCAGAAGAGGGTGTCGGATTCCCCTGGAACTGGAGTTCTCCTGGAATTGAAGTTACAGATGGTTCTCAGCCGCCATGTGGGTGCTGGGGATTGAACCCCAGGTCCTCTGCAAGAGCAGTTGGCACTCTTAACTACTAGGCCATCTCTCTAGCCCCAGGAGAACATTTTAAAAGAGTATTTCTTTCTAATCTTTTGTGTCCTTTAAAAACCACAGATGCGATATTAAGTTTCTTCTTATTTGTTATAAGAGCTGCTGAAAATGACAGGTAAGACGTCATGCCACTTAGCATTCCAGATGCTGCTGTGTAGCACACTCCCAGCATGGAAAATTATTCAGGGCAAGATGACCATGTGGAGCAGCACAGTTTACTTCACAAGGCTCCAGAATCTCAGGGATTCATCTCATTCCTGAGTCCCATCACTCCTCTGTGGACTAGAACATTGGCCTTGAGAAGGCCCAGAGCCCTGGAGCATTCAGATTCCAGCCTGTGCTGTAAAACAGGACTCCTTTAGGGGTTGCTGACAGTGAGGGGGAAAGAAAGACACAGACAATTGTGCTAAATCCAGGGGAAGTGGAAATCTGGGAAGGGTAAATTTTTGCTTAATTACTACATTAAAACTCAGCAGTGCTGAGCTCAGCCGCTCTGAAGGGCTGCAGATGAGCGGCTGCATTAACCTTTAACCCTACATTTTGACCTTATCTGTGACCACTTGACCCTGGAAAATTATTCGGCTAAACAGTGAGCAAACAGTTCTGCTCAACTATACTTGAGCCTGATCAATAGTTCTGGGACCCATGTAGCCTAGGTTGGGACTACCTGGATGATCCAGACACCTTTAAGGGTGTCAGACATCTCTAAAGACATCAGCATTTCTTAGTCTTTGTATTTACATAGGGAGGAAAGCACAGGAAATCCATTGATTCATTCTTTAAAACCATAATTCCTTGTTTGTGTGTGTGCAGGCACACATGCATATGTGTATATGATGTATATGAGTAAGGGTGGACATGTGCCATGATGCACATGTGTGTGGGAATGATGGGAATTATAAAATGGATATAGTCTGGACTGAAGACTTTTAATTAATCTCAGCAAAACCATATATTCTTGTGTTTTGTGACCAGGGAACCTGATCTCATTTCCTGGGAACTTCAGTTTGGTGTTCCACGGCAAGAAGATAGTGAATGAATGTGGGTTTGCTTGAGAATTAACATATCAAAGTGCCAAAAGCAAGCACACCCATCTCCATTGCACACAGTGGAGATTGAGAAGAATACTTGATCTTGGGAAAATGAGGTATTCTAGAACTAGGGGTGAAAAGGCTGGATGGTCTGTTCCACTTTTTTTTTTTTAATCTTTTTGAGACAGGGTCTCCCTTTAGTCCCAGCTGGCCTAGAGTTCGCTATGTAGACTAGGCTGGCCTTGAAATCACAGAGATCCACCTGCCTCTAAGGATGGTCTGTTAAGACTAGGGTAGAGCCAAGCTTGTACTTCCCCAGTTGAAGCTGGAAAAACCATTTTGAATAAAATCATGGTTGGGGCTGGGCTCAAGGACCCAGTTCCAGAAACAGAGTTGCATCAGCATAGTTCCAGGAGACAGATGGTTCCAAGAGATCTCTAGGGGAACCAGGGTCCTCCAAGTTCAGGCCCACTCTTAAAAAATGAAAGAGTCAGGCTATGTGTTCAAATGGTTGTAATGTTGGTGAAGGACACACCATGCATGTGGAGATTGGAGGACAGTCTTGGGTGTCAATCTTTGCCTTCCACTTCATTTGAAACAGGCTTTCCTTTTCCTTGTTTGCTGCTGGCCTGTGGGCTTCTGGGAATCCTCGTTTCACCTCCCATCTCCCTTAGGAGCACTGCAATTATAGCCAAGAGCTATGGCACCTGGCTTTACCTAGGTTTTGGGGACTTGAACTCAGATCCTCATGATTGTATGGTGTAGTAGCCAGTATGCTGAGAATTACACATGCACAGAGCTTGTCCCTCATCAACCTAACCTGCCCTAGGCAGGTGAGACCATACAAGCAGCATTGCAGACCTGGGCCAATCACAAGGATACAGAGGAGAGTGAGAATGCTAACAGTACATAACCCCTAACCCTGCCCCCAATAAACAAGTCCGCCACAGCTCACCCTTTGTCTGCATTCACCCAATTCCCAGGGTCTGTGTTTTGACTCTGCGCCTCTCCCTTTCCTTCATGGTCGGACCCCAAAATTCCCCAGCAGGCCTGGGGATTGTCTACATCTGGCGCCCAATGTGGTTTTTCGACACCCCCCCCCACACTGGCAAGGCACCGCCCCCCTTTCCTTGATCGGTGAGTAGGCCCCCTTCTGTGTTCTTTGCTCTTTTGGCTGTGCCCTAGGGTGAGTGCCCGCCGCCCCCCCAAGACCTCTCTCTTCCCTTATCATTTCCTGCCCTCATGGATAACATTCCTCCCCACATTCGGGAGCCATGGACGGCTGCCAAACTCCTCCAGACTCGTGGCCTTAAAATGAAATCCCAGGAATTGGCTTCATTTGGGAGGAGGCTGTTTGCATTGCCCCTCCTCACCATAATTGGAAGCCTTATGGGTGCCTCAGCAGAGGATGTTCTGCTTGAGCATAACTCAGCCTGCCACAAGAACAGGAGGAGAAGTTGGCCCTGCCCTGTGTCCTTTCACTAGGAGGAGGAAGGTTCCCCCCATCCCACCCCCCCAAACTCCCTTCAGCTGTCCCTGCTAGGGATACTCATTTGCCCCCCACCAATATACTCTTGGAGGGGAGCCCAGGAAGCTCTCTCCCACTGAAGGGACTAGAGACATCTCGTTCGGCTGGCTGTGTCTTTTGTGTAAGAAAGAGCTCAATTCTTTTTACTTTCATTTTGGTTTTGTTTAAACTCAAGTTTCTGGTCTGGGGTGCTCGGTTAGGAGAATCTGGTCGCAGTATTGCTCCTTGAGCTTGGAGATGAGGGATGCCCTAACTCTCCACTGGTAAAGTGTGGACATGGGATTCACTTCAGTGATTTGGAATCCAGGCAAGGGATCTGGATTTTTGGTTCTGGGACCGATGGGGCGTCGGCTCCGTGTACGCAGTGTTTCCTCTCTTTGTCTGACTATGTCTTGTGTTTATGGTAACTGTTCTTCCATGTGTCTAAGTGTACATCTAAGTTTTTATGTGTGTTTGTAAATTGGTAATTATAATTGTCTCCTGCTGGTTCTGTCAAACAAAGTGGCCACTTTAAGTTTCAATCCTTTAAAGTGCACAGAATCATTCATTTTGGCATGGCAAACTAGATATGCACTTGCAAACTTTAAAAATTGTATTTAAAAATGCATTTAAAGGCCTAAATTTGGTTTGTGTCTGCTTTTAAAGGGGATTGTGTGAGGTAACTTGCTTGCTTTGGAATTATCTGCTTTTTTTTGAGACCTCTGCAGGCCAGATTCCCTGAGTAGATGTATTCCTGATTTAACATTAAATAGCCTTCAGTACTAGGAATGAATTCTCGGACTCAGTGTGGCAGCACACACTTTTAATCCCAGTCCTTGGGAGGCTGAGGCAGGCAGTTCTTTGTGAGCTCAAGGTCAGCCCATCTGGCTTGCTTTGGTGAGTTTCCTCCACCCAGCTGCTATCTCAAAGGACCAGAGATAATCTGCCTCTTACTAGCTAGTAAAATTTGCATCAGCAGTTAGTCAGGAATCCTGGTCTGGTTTAGGAGGAGGTCTTTAGAGCTTGGGGAATTCCTGAGCTTTCTGGAGTACCCACGTGGCAACATTTTGGTCTCTGATAGAGACCTATTTTGGGGTCTGGTACCTGGATCAGTGGGGTGCTGCATGGCTTCCAGGGGTACATTATATATAGGCTCTTGCCTCCAAGGGGTGAGGGAGAGCAGTCTGGAACAGCTTTTGGGCTCTGTTATGTTTCTGTAAGAATTTTTCAGCCTGTTTCCCTCCCTCCCTTTTTCCTCATGGGAGGAAAAGGGACCTCTCTGGGTCTGTGCCCTCCTTGCTGATCTCGAGGGCAGGCCCTGTGTTTGCATTGAGAAAGAGTTGGTCTCAGAGAACCGGGTGAATCAAATTTGTGAAAATTATACTTCACTCCATGCTTTTAGTCTCCTAGCCAGGTGTGGTGGCACATGCCTTTAATCCTAGCACTTGGGAGGCAGAGGCAGGCAGATCTTTGTGAGTTCAAAGCCAACCTGATCTCCAGGACAGCCAGAGCTACAGGGAGACCCTGTCTCAAAAAAGACAAAAAAAATATTGTGATCACTTTAAGATGATAGAGCAGCCTTCTTGGCCCAGGCTCTTGATGTTTTAAATGTGTGTTTGAGTCTTTTTAAACTACGGAAGCTCAGTTGAGCATATGGATAAGAACCTATTTGGAGGGTGTAAGTGCCTTAAGCCCTCATACTTAGTAAAATCTTATTCTGACACGCCTAATCAGAAATATAAATATTTTAGTGGTATAACTTGGGTACTCTTTAAAAAAAAAAATCTTTCCAAACTCTCTTCCAGCACTCGGGAGACAAAGGCACATGGATATCTTGGTCTGGTTTGGGTGGAAAGCTGATACCAGAATGGCTTGGGCCAGCCCTGTTTCTTGCCTCCAGCTACTCTAAGAGGGGTAGTTAATGGGCTTTATTGTGTTTCCTATCTGATTCCCCCACTCCCTTCCTCCTCATAGGAAGCAAACATACCTCCTTGGGTTTGAACTGGTGTTCTGCTGGTCTGCTGGTCTGGCCACTCCTGGAAGTGCCCCAGCCAGGTGTGGTGGGCCACACCTTTAATCCTAGCATGCCTTTAATCCTAACACAGCCAAGGTTTCTAGGTGATTTTCCTAATGCTTTTTGTACAAATCAGAGACCAATGGCTGTGACAGGCCATACAGTAGGTGCTCAAGAGTCCCACACTAGACTCTAGATCCAGACTCCAGCAGGCTTATCTGAGAAGGTTGTTATGTTGACTGTTATAAACTTAAGAGTCATATTTTACTCTGATTTAAGTTTTCATCTCTAATTTAGAGTTTTTATCAAGGTACTGATGGAGCTGTTTACAAGTAAACTGTCATGTGAGCTAAAACTGTTAAATTACACTATGGTCCTTGGTCCTTATATTTTAAGTTCATTTTAAGGAATAATCACTTCTCTTCTAGGGTGCAATTTATTTCCACACGTTACACATGTGGGGACATTTGCCAGGCCTAGGTAAAGTACCTCTAAGCACTCAAGGAAAATTGGTCATTCAAAACCTGATCCCAAGCTGGCATGAACATCTCACAGTTTGTACTAGTGTATTTAAGATAACTGTCCCATCTCATTACATGGAAAATAAATATTAATTACCTAGTAAATCTGCACAATTAAGGGTTAATCTGTTTATAAATGCTATGTCTCAAGGTAATAAAAGGATATAAAAAGGTGGAAAATATTAAAAAGGTATTTTTAGTAAAGATTTATGTGAAGATGATGAAAAAGTTTATGCAAGTGATAAAAGTCTGAGTAGGTTTGTTGTGACAGGTAAAAAGGACACCATATAAATAAGCTTAAATTTCTAAGGTTCAGTCAACTAATTCAAGAATAGAAATGTATATCTAGTCAAGGTTTGTTTAAGTGTTCAGTATTTGTCCAACCTTTATATGCATATCATATGGCACTTCAAGTTTTAGTAAAATGATAAGATACCTGTATTAAGTTAAACTGGTATAAACACTCAAGCTAGTTTACTAGTGGCCTGAATGGGATTGTGAATATACAGAGTTGTTAATTTTCAGTCCTCTCCTGGCTTGAACCTGACTCCCTGTTACAGGTTTGGATTAAATGGTCACAGGCAAATGGTGGGTTACCTATGGCTACTGAAAAATGTACTTTATATTTCTTGAAAGAGTTGCTTTTGATATTTCCCTTGACCTAACCAGACAATTTGGCTCAAAAAGCTAGATTCTATCTCCCTGAACAAGCTGCATGCAGTCCAAAAGAAAACAGTTTGGATGGACTTGGTAATCCTTATCAGTTTATTTCCTGGCTTCTGGTATGTGTTACAACTCCTGTCTTTCTGGAAAACTATAAATCAGGATAAAGGGTCTGAAAAAGAAAAAGATTGTTCCCATTTGTAGTAATTGTAGTAAACAGTTTTACATTTAATATAAGCCTAAAATTGTTTAATTTGATCTTGTGGGTTATGCCTGCTTAACGTATGGTGTTAAGTCCCTCCTCCAGTCAGTATTATACAAGGCTGCTTGAACTTTTGTCTAAGCCTTATCTAAAATATTATACAGTAATTAAAGGTGTTAGGCTGGTGTAACTTAGCCTTTTTGCATGGATAACCACCATACATAATTCCCATACAAATTTGGCCAAAAACAAAAGTTGGTTAATCTGGGCTAACTGTATGAACCAAGAGAAAAGTATAACCAAAAGATAAGTAATCATTATATTTCCTTTAAAGTCTGAGATATTGTGCCTCCAAACATTAGATTTTAAGTCATTTAAAGTCCTATGAGATTTGTTGTTACCAAATAACAAAGTTTCTTCTCTCTATTTAAGCAACTACCTAAGGGAAAACTCACACCATGACTATTGAAAATTTCCTGGAAAGCAGATGCTGAGTCCAGACATCATGGACAAAAGAACAAAAGAAGAAGCCCAATAATGGATGCTTTGGAACCCCTGGTTGAAAAATTCTAATGGACTTTTAATTTTTTTTTTTTAATTCACCCTGTACCTCTTTTGGTTCCCTGCCTAGAAAATGTACCTAGCCATCTGTGGATGCTAGTGCCAATTACCTAGTTGTAAGTGTTTCTTGTGTATGGCCCCCTGAGCTTTTGTCCAAAGCAGTTGGGCATAATGCATATTGGAAACAACAACAACAATAACAGAAAGGACTGCATCAAAGAACTGACTGAAACAGTGAACTGCTCAAAACAGTCAACTTCCTCATGGAGAATATTGAGAAAGACTGAGAAAGAGTTGAAAAGCATGTTTGGCAGAATGCATGAGCTCTGGTGGGGTGGGGGAATGGGCGGGAACATGGGTCTAGATTTGTTAAAAAAAAATAAATTTATGTGAAAAAAAAAAAGAAAATGTACCTAGCTACTCTCACCTTCACAGGCATTAGTCAAGGATTTCGTTCTCTCTATAGCTATACTTTTTGGGGTCTTTTAGATAGATCCACTCGGAAGGGGTACCCCAGGCATCACCTCCTACTCCCCTTTTCAGCATGGAAGAAGTCAGAGCGGTCGGCACCCCAATTCTCTCTTGGCAATTAGGGTAACCTCCTCAGAGGGTAATGTGATAAAAGTAGGAGCTAAAAATTGGCTAGGCAGTTTAGGGTCAAGCCCCCCTAAAGAACCAGTTTCTTTCTCAGCTGAGAGCTGAGGACTTCCTGGATCTGCCAGTGGACTTCTGGTTGCTCTGACTTGTGGCTCATACATCCTTAACTCACTTGTCAGATTTATTGACCAGTAGGTAAATTCCATTAAAATCATGGTGATAAGGACCCAATAACCCTGCCCCCCCCAGCAGAGATCATTCCATCTTGGACACACCAACTGTGGTTTACTCTCGTGAACTTCCTTCAAGGATTTGAAGGCCACATAATATAAGAAGGAGAGATGAGTTTTGACCCCAGGTTTTCCTCATTCTGCCTGACCCCCTACCAAGTCCTCAATATTACACGTCTACATCCTGAACTTGGTGACATTATTAAAGGCCCCTGGTCACAACAGTTTATTAACTACACCTTGACTCTTGGTTTTCAAGTTGTCTCCCTTAACTCTACGCACCCTGAGGTCATAGCCTTTGATACTGGCTTTGTTTCACAGGTGTGGTCTAAGCTAAAGTCCATTTTTGATCCTGCTACATTGGTCACCTGGGGCATCCTCTACCTCCTGGCCTTTCTCTGCCTTTTTCTCTTCAGGTGTCTGTTTCACTTTGACCACAGCCAATGCCAGGTCAACAAAACAATGGTCCAGGTCCTCTCGGCAATGGTCAATAGGGACTCTGCATGCACCCCTCCCGATGAAGTGATTCGCATCTGGCTCTCATCCATCCACAATTTGCGGGAATGACCTTGTCTCTCCCCTCTGCAGTACTGCTCCTGGCCTCTTCCCTTGGTGGCTGGCCAGTCAAAGTTGGGTAAGACCCTGAAAAACCAGGGCAACTTAAGACAGACGCAGTCAAATGTCGGAATGCCAGAGGTGGGGTCAACAAGGTTCGGGCATAGCACCCGAGCTGCCACTGGACCGCTCCTCACACAAAATTAAATACAAAGGGTGGAAATGTAGTAGCCAGTATGCTGAGAATTATACATGCGCAGAGCTTGTCCCTCATCAACCTAACCTTCCCTAGGCAGGCGAGACCATACAAGCAGCATTGCAGACCTGGGCCAATCACAAGGAGACAAGAGGAGAGCAGGAATGTGAATAGTACATAGCCCCTAACCCTGCCCCCAATAAACGAGTCCATGACAGCTCGCCCTCTGTCTGTGTTTACCCGACTCACAGGGTCTGTGTCTTGACTCTGCGCCTCTCACCCCTGTTCCTGCACTGTCGGACCCCCAAATTCCCCAGCAGGTCTGGGGGATTGTCTACAGTATGGTAAGTGCTTCAGCTATTAAGCCCCAGCCCCCTATAAATTTTTATAATCTAGCTCCAAGAATAAATTGGAACATAATGGGTGTTCAATAAATGTTAATTGACTAGTTGACTTCCTTTAGAGAATAGTAATGACCAATATTAATTACCCATCCTTCCATACATATAGTCTTTTTTCATTTATTCAAAACATTTATTAAATGCCAAGTATGTATGGGAACTACTTTAGATACTGGAAAGACCAAGATGATATAGTTGGTATGTTCCAGGAAATTACAGTGTACACAAGAGACCTATAAATGCAACCCACTCAGTATTCCTGTTACTTACATTACAAAGATATGTCTTTACCCTACTCAGATCTTCCAGATATATTATTCCATGTCAGTCTTCCTAAATGAGCTACTCTAATCACCTTAATTCTTGGAATATCATGGAATAAACCAGACCCAAAATTCTGAGCAAGTAGTGTCACCAGGAAACAACAAATGACAACAAAGGGCAGTATTACAGGAAGCCAGTTAATGCAAGGCCTTACCAGCTGGTGATGGAGGGAGTGTCAAAAGCAGCAGCCAAAAGCAAGAGCTGGGAAAACATCCAAGGAAGCAGATGAGAGCATGGGGAATGGTCTACTACAGGGTTCCAAGGAAGCAGATGAGCGCATGGGGAATAGTCTACTACAGCGTTCCATGGAAGCAGATGAGCACATGGGGAATAGTCTACTACAGGGTTCCATGGAAGCAGATGAGAGCATGGGGAATAGTCTACTACAGCGTTCCAAGGAAGCAGATGAGTGCATGGGGAATGGTCTACTACAGCGTTCCATGGAAGCAGATGAGAGCATGGGGAATAGTCTACTACAGCGTTCCATGGAAGCAGATGAGAGCATGGGGAATAGTCTACTACAGCGTTCCAAGGAAGCAGATGAGTGCATGGGGAATGGTCTACTACAGGGTTCCATGGAAGCAGATGAGCTCATGGGGAATAGTCTACTACAGCGTTCCAAGGAAGCAGATGAGCACATGGGGAATGGTCTACTACAGGGTTCCATGGAAGCAGATGAGCGCATGGGGAATAGTCTACTACAGGGTTCCAAGGAGGCAGATGAGCGCATGGGGAATGGTCTACTACAGGGTTCCAAGGAAGCAGATGAGCGCATGGGGAATAGTCTATTACAGGGTTCCAAGGAAGCAGATGAGCGCATGGGGAATAGTCTACTACAGTGTTCCAAGGAAGCAGATGAGCGCATAGGGAAGAGTCTACTACAGCGTTCCAAGGAAGCAGCCTGCTGAGTGACAGCTGTCAAAGTCATGAACTTCACCCTCCATGTAATAGCCTTGTTACCTACTGTGTCATTATTTACTATCTAAAATTATTAATTTTAGACATTTTGAATAATATGGAACAATAAAAATAAGAAAATGAATTACCATATCCTACATCTACAGGCAACTTCACCTATATTTTGGTAAGTTCAGTATTTTTGCACATGTTTCTTACATATTTTTCACCTAGTCTAGGTAAAGCTACAACTGAAATTATGTAGCTGGTATTTAAAACATAGGCTTTACAGCAAATAAATACTATTAAAATGCTTCATGTGCATTCGATAGATGGTTTGACAATTTAATCATTCTCAATGATGAATTTTCACTATTTTTCTCTGATTGTTCACTGGCATAATTCTGTGGTGAACTTCATTATATATCAACCTTTAATATCTTGGACTATATCCTTAGTTGGATTCTCACAATTACTGGATCCAGAGATGGGGGAAATACTGCTATGTGTTGTTAAGTTGCTTTGTAAATAAGACAATTTGAAACTGGAACAGAATAATGTATAGCACTATAACATAATTATAGTTACCAGTACAGTATTGCCTGCTTGATCTTCTGAGAGGGAAGACCTTAAGTTAAAAGGTATACCTGCAATTTAGAAATATTCTCTGTCAAAGAGAAAATTAGTACATATTAGTGTAAATATTTCAGTCAGATATAGTGCCAACATACCTTTAATCACAGCACTTTGGAGATAGAGATAGATGGATCTTTATGAGATTAAGGCCAGCCTGGTCTACATTATGAGTTCCAGGCCAGCCGGAGCTACAGGGAGACCTCATATCAAAATTTTAAAAATAGATTTTGTGTGGAATAGAGAATCTTGGCTTGATAGAAAAAGATTAAAGTAGAAATAAGATACCCCAAATGAATTATTTCTTTTAAAAAATTACTGTCCTTAGGTGGTTATAAACAAAGGGATCTTTTTATTTCCATGACTATAGTAGACTGGAATCTCCAGGAAGATTGGAACATGTGTGGAACATGAGTGATAGTCTGATCTGGTCTGCTGGGGCCTAGAATAGATTGAATCTGGTCAACGCAATGGCCTTCCATGGACTTTAACACTACATGAGGTAGAAAAATAAAGTAGCTTATCTAGTTCATCGCTGATGTTTGTCCTTGCCTCTTTCAGAATTGAAAGAAAAGGATTTTTAAAATGTATTGAAAATGTCAGACAGGTTCTAGTCCCATCTGTGCAGATCCTCAACCGTTCCTCACTAGGCAAGATGTAATAAGAAACTTTCTCCAGAGTAGGGATGTAGCTCAGTGGGTAGAGGGCTTGCCTAGCATGTGTGAAGTGCTGGGTTTGACCCTGATCCCCAGCATTGCATAAACTAGAAGAGGTTGTCTACACCTAAAGTCATGGTACTCTGGAGTTAGAGGGAGGAGGATCAGAAATTCAAGGTCATCCTAGCTACATAGCAAGTTCAAAGCCAGCCCAGGATATGTGAGACCTTCTCTTAAAACAAGCGGGCTGGAGAGATGGCCTAGCGGGTAAGAGCACCGACGCTCTTGCAGAGGACCCGGGTTCGATCCCCAGCACCCACATGGCGGCCGAGAACCGTCTGTAACTCCAATTCCAGGAGAACTCCAGCTCCAGGGGAATCCGAGACCCTCTTCTGACCTCCGCGGCATTGCACGACACGGGTGCACAGACCTGCATGCAGACAGTACATTCATACACATGCAAAGAAAAAAAAAAAAAAAACAAGCAAGCAAGCAAGCAAATAAACCTTGTCTGGTCCCTCACAATGTGTAACACCAATGAAATTATTTTAAAATAGTTTTCTCTACTCTTTTTTGTTTTAATCTGTGTTTTGGAGAATCTGAGTCCTACCGGCTAAATTATTCCTAAAAATGTATGATTTCTTTCTTTGTTTTTTTCTTCACTGAATTATTTAGGAAGTTAGGGTCATAGGAACAGGCAGTTTTCCCTTTTCAAGGTACATCTCTTTGTATTCACAGCTAACATAGCAGCTAAATTCAAGTCCTGTCCCTTTGATAAGCTATGACCATGAAACTGATGAAAGTGGTTTCAGATCCTGTCTGCAAAGTGAACAGGCAAATCCTTTGGTATTGTTCTTTCTGGAAGGAAGCATGCATTTGCTGGTGATAGGACAGTGTACCCAGAGCTAACACACAAAGCACATTGTCATGACCACAGCTGCTGTCAAGCTGCTGTTCTGTGTGATTTTCTGCTTAGATCAGAGGAAGTTGCTAGTTGAATTAGCCACAGGAGGGCTCCATTGTGGTTTCTGGGAAAAAATAACTGCAGTTATATTTTCCTGGCACCCAGTTGTGTCTCTGGTTTTCAATGAACAATACCTATTTATAACAGTCAAGTAAGAACCCAAAATATGTAGCTCAGGTACTTGTGGACTCTGAAATAAACAAATAATAAATAAATAAATAAATAAATAAATAAATAAATAAATAAATAAATAATAACTTCATTCCAGGGAGAAGTACACTTCAGTGGTAGTGTATCTTCTTAAAATGTATGAAGCTCTGGGTTTGATCCCCAGAACTGAAAAAATATTCTGGAGAATTTTTTGAAAATCTAGACGGTTTCTGAATGAGATAGCATAAAAATAAGACTTGAAATAATACACTCTGATTTTTCCCTTTTACCTCAAGCATTTAAAACTTCGCAGCAATAACTCACATCAAGGACTGCAATTTATAGGTGTCTGATACACTTACAGTTTATCCACTATTCTTCTTCTTGCCAACCAAAAAGACTGTTGTTATAACCGAGTTGGACAGCCCAGACTTTATGTCTTTATTTCTGTCTCTCACAGAGCTTTCTGGTGTGACTGCAGGATGGTAATAGCTGTTGCAAGAAGGGAACTATGCACCTTTCAGTGAGACAAAAATGAACAGTCAGAACTGCTCCACCCTTCATTGAAGTGGCAGGCATTTTGTGCATTAAAGCTTTTTGGGTTTATTCATTTTTATTTTATATGTATGAGTGCTTTGCCTACATGTATGTAAAGTTACTTCATGTGCTAGAACATGAGGCCATGTGCCACAGAGGCCATAAGAGGCCCTGAAACTGAGGTTATGGATGGATTTTAGCCAGCCTGTTGGTACTGGGAACCCAACATGGGTCTGATGTAAGAGCAGACAGTGCTTTTAACTGCTGGGCCATCTCTCTACTTCATGCGTTATTGTTGTTGCTGTTGTTTTGAGATAGGGTCTCCCTGTAGCCTCAGCTGGCCTGGAATTTGCTATGCAGACCTCCCCCCAGACCCAGCCTCTGTACCCACCCTCCCAACCTCATGTCTCCTAACTCCTCCAGACCCAGCCTCTGTACCCACCCTCCCAACCTCATGTCTCCTAACTCCTCCAGACCCAGCCTCTGTACCCACCCTCCCAACCTCATGTCTCCTAACTCCTCCAGACCCAGCCTCTGTACCCACCCTCCCAACCTCATGTCTCCTAACCCCTCCAGACCCAGCCTCTGTACCCACCCTCCCAACCTCATGTCTCCTAACCCCTCCAGACCCAGCCTCTGTACCCACCCTCCCAACCTCATGTCTCCTAACCCCTCCAGACCCAGCCTCTGTACCCACCCTCCCAACCTCATGTCTCCTAACCCCTCCAGACCCAGCCTCTGTACCCACTCTCCCAACCTCATGTCTCCTAACTCCTCCAGACCCAGCCTCTGTACCCACCCTCCCAACCTCATGTCTCCTAACTCCCCCCAGACCCAGCCTCTGTACCCATCCTCCCAACCTCATGTCTCCTAACTCCCCCCAGACCCAGCCTCTGTACCCACCCTCCCAACCCTAACTCCCCCCAGACCCAGGCTCTCTACCCACCCTCTCAACCTCATGTCCTCCTGCTTTTTTGTGCTTTGCTGTTTTTATATGTGTTTTCCTGGGTTTTGTTGTTGTTGTTCTTTCTGCAGTCAAATGCATTTTAAATTGTTCTTTATTTTTATTTATTTATTTTTGTGTATGAGTGTATTGCCTGCATGTATGTAAGTTCACCCATGTTGTGCAAGGCCCATGGAGGTCAGGAGAGAGCATCGGATTCTCCTGGAACTGGAGTTACTGATGGTTGTTAGCCGTCATGTGGGTGGTGGGAATTCAACCTGGTGCTCTACAAGAGCAGGCACTGCCCTTAACCACTGAGCCATCAGCCCCTCACAATGCATTTTTTAAAAAGAAATTTGAAACATTTAAATGTTTATATATATATTTTTTTATTTTATTTTATGTTTATTGTCTACATGTAGGTAGGTGTAGCTATGTCATGCAATGCCCACAGAGATCAGAAGAGGGCATCAGATCCCCTGGAACTGGAGTTACTGATGGTTGTTAGCCGTCATGTGGGTGGTGGGAATTCAACCTGGTGCTCTACAAGAGCAGGCACTGCCCTTAACCACTGAGCCATCAGCCCCTCACAATGCATTTTTTAAAAAGAAATTTGAAACATTTAAATGTTTATATATATATTTTTTTATTTTATTTTATGTTTATTGTCTACATGTAGGTAGGTGTAGCTATGTCATGCAATGCCCACAGAGATCAGAAGAGGGCATCAGATCCCCTGGAACTGGAGTTACTGATGGTTGTTAACTGCTGTGCGAGTGCTGGGAATCAAACCAGGTCTTCTTCTACAAGACCAACAGATGGTCGTAACCACTGAGCCATCTCTTCAGCCCCAAATGTTTTTATTTTTTAAGGGACGAAAGCAGAGGTTTAAAAGTTACTACAGGGGCTGGAGAGATGACTCTGGTTGAGAGTGGCAAGCAGAGGACCTGGGTTCCATTCCTAGCACCCAGATGGCGGCTAAGAGTCTTTAAGCTGGGCATGGTGGCACGCAGTTTTAATCCTAGCACTAGGGAGGCAGAAGCAGGTGGATCTCTGTGAGTTCAAGGCCAGCCTGGTCTACAGAGTCAGTTCCAGGACAGCAGGGACTACAGGGAGATCCTGTCTCGAAAATCAATCAATCAATCAATTAATAATAAATAAATAAATAAATAAAATAAAAAGTTACTAAATATAGGGGCTGGAGGGATGGCTCAGGGGTTAAGGGCACTGCTTGCTCTTGCAGAGGACCAGGGTTTGGTTCCCAGCATGGACATGGCAGCTAACAAACACCTGTAACTCCAGTTCCAGGAAAATATGATGCATGACACAGGTGCAGTTACATACATGTAGGCGATACACTCATACACATACACATAAAAATAAAATTAATGAAAAGCAAAACATTAAAAAGTTACTACATATAAAAAGTAAAGTCTACAAAGAGAATCCATAATTTGAGACCATTTCTACTCTTGAGAACTGGTGGAAAACACAAGAAAATCTCAATTATTCTGTGTCTGGTGCTTTGGAAGCTTTAGTGGTATCTCACTCACCAGAAAATTTACAACAAGCCTTACAGCAATTCAAGGACAGAGCCAGACTCAGATACAATCTGTGTACTGAGAGTTTGAAGTGCTCTTGTGTCATCTGTCAATGGTTGAATGCAAGTGTTTTTATTTACTTAATTTAGAAAAAGATGACAGCTCAGGAGACAGTCAAATGGATGGGGCTGCTGGATAGCAGATTCCGGTGATGCCTTTGCAGTGTTTGGGGGCTAAAATCCTATAAGTTAGATAGATATTAGCTTTAGAAAGGGAGACAGTCACAAGAAAGACGAAGAAGTGAGAGTGAGGACTGTCGGGATTTGAACAAAATCATAATATCTCATCACTTTATGAAGACAGCACTATAATTCACCAAGTGCAGCAAGAAGTGATAATGCCATTTTCCTTTAAATAAAAGGTCATCCTTGTGGCTCAATGACAGTTTATAGCACAGTTCCTAAGGCCACACTGAAAATCATAAGTGATTCTCTTTAAGCACATAATTCTTGTTTGCTTTTGAGAACTCTATTCTCCAGATCATCCTGTATTTCACTGACTACTTTTTCCTCATCTCTCTTGCCCTCCCTGCCCCTGGAATACACCAAAAGCGGCCTTACCTTGAAAAGGAGAGCCACTCGGGTACCAAAATGCAGGAGTGCACAGAGAAGAGACTCTCTCATGTGCAAGTTGTCAGTTAAATCCTGCTGCCAGGGTAAACAAATAATGAGAGCCGAGGAGATGGCTGAGGTTCAATTCCCAGAACTCACATATAAAGGGCAGGCAGTGCTGGGACAGCGGATAGTGGGGCATCCCTGGCGTTCATTGTGCCAGGGGTGAGAAGCACCTGAGGAATGACACCTGAGTCTGTGCTCTGGTATATCTACATATGTACAGCCACACATACATGTATCTACACACATATAAAACACACAAAGTAGAAAGAGAAAGGTGAACGTTAGACAGGCATGAGTTCAAGAAAAATATGTCATGTGATCAGCACTTGGAAAATGGAGAATATAAATGGGAGAAGAATCTGCAGGACATGCTGATGTGGTTTGGGTAGGATGAGTTCCCTAGTCCCAAGAATTTCAGCACTTGGTCAGTTATTGGCGCTGTTTGGGGAGGGTCGAGGAACATTGCGTCCTCTGTCTGCTTCTCGTGACTGATTGAAGATGTGAGCACTCAGTTTTCTGTTCCAGCACCTCTTGCACTGTACCACCCCACCATTATGGAGTCTTTTCCATCTGGAGCCATAGCCCAAATAAACTCTTCTCTCTTGGTTTGGTCATGGTGTCTTTATCACAGCAACATAACTAATGCATATGTTCTTTCATGAACAGTTGTTAGTAGCTATTTGGAGCTGGAGATAATTGAGTTCCTACTACCTGATCTTTATGAAACCATGCCCCTCATTAAATCGTCCTCACCACTGCCCTCCTTCACCTGTCCTTCCTTTGTTCCTGGTTCACGTGATCTTTCTACCTGTCTCGTCTCCTGTTCTGGGAAGTCTGTCCCCAGTATGGAAACTAGACTAGACTGTAGTTTCACTTCCCATCTATGTTAACTTGGATGAGTTAATTAATGTTGTTCAGCTTTAATTTTTTAACTTGTAACTTCAGATAGCAACAATACCTAACTTATAAAGGTATTATAGGGATTAATAATATACATTTATAATATGGTGGATTGTTACTATGATAGAACCTTTAAGTTTCAAGTTAAAATCCCACTTCCTCACAAAGTTGTCCCCAATAATCCTTGTTGGAGGGAATAGTTTCCTTCGTCAATTTCTCATATCACTTACTGCTCCTGTGACTAAATGGGACTTTAGTATACATGGTCTTTTAAAAAAATATATACTTTAGGGGCTGGAGAGATGGCCTACTGGTTAAGAGTGTCAACTGCTCTTGCAGAGGACCTGGGTTCAATCCCCAGCACCCACATGGCGGTTGAGAACCGTCTTGAACTCCAGTTCCAGGGGAATCCAACACCTTCTTCTGACCTCCGCGGCATTGCATGACACAGTGCACAAACCTACATGCAGACAGTACATTCATACACATAAAAAATAAATAAAATAAAAAATATATACTTTGTAAGCCACATGTGGTGGCACATGCCTTTAATCCTAGCACTTGGGAGGCAGAGGTAGGCAGATCTCTGTGAGTTCAAGGCCAGCTTGATCTACATAGTGTGTTCTAGGTTAGCTGGGGCTAGAAGGAGAACTTGTCTTGTCTCAAAAAGACCATATATTATATATATATATAGAATATATATAATATATAATTTTTATTGTTATTTTATTATTTTATGTATATGCACATATTGCCTATATGTATGTAAGTATACTCATGTCATACATGCAAAGCCCACAGAGCCAGAGGAGAGTGTTGGATCCCCTGGAACTGGAGTTATAGATGGTTGTTAGCTGTCATGTGGGTGTTGGGAACCAGACCTGGGTCCTTTGCAAGAACAGCCAGCACTCGTAACCACTGAGTCATCTCTCCAGCCCTTACTTTTATTTTTAAGAATATTTTATTTATTTTTACTTTTTATGTGCATGAGTGTATTGCCTGCATCCTTGTAAGTGCACCAATGTTGTCCATTGCCCACAGAGATCAGAAGAGAGGATAAGATCCCCTGTAACTGAAATTACAGATGTTTGTTAGCCACTGTGTGGGCACTGGGAACTGAACCCAGGTCCTCTGCAAGAGCAGCCAGTGCTCTTAACTCAGCTTCTAGTATACAAGGCCTTATGGTCTGGTTACTTATATAGGTATTTCATCTGATCTAGGGAGAAGTATTTCTAAGGTAGAGGAGTATGTTTCTCTCTCTCTCTCTCTCTCTCTCTCTCTCTCTCTCTCTCTCTCTCTCTCCACCCCCATGTCTTTGAGGTCCATACCCATGGCCTTTGCATGCTAAGCAAGTACTTTTCCAATAAGCTATATCCTGGTTCCAGATTTTCAGCTTTTAATCCATTGTCCATATAACATATGGCATAGAAGGTCAGAAGTGAAAAGACTTTTTGGAGAATTCACTTCCTCAAGGGTCAGAAGCCCCTGAGTAAGCAGGTGGCAGAAGGTGAGAAGAAGGCAGAAAGGAGGAAAGCTCTACGCTCTGCTTTCCTATGGCAGGCCTTAACCAAGATGGAAGGCTCTACTTTTAAACAAAAATTGACCATTTTTGTGGTGAAGAGAGTGCTGGGAATAGAACCCAGGGCCTCACACATGCTAAGTGTATACTTTACCCCTGAGGTACATAGCCCCGCAGCCCCTGGAGATTACAGCTTTAATTATTGCACCAGACAGAACATATCCATCACTGCCTGACAGTAATTTTTAGTGACTTGGCATTTCAGACATCTTGATATCTGAGCGTGACTAGAGCCTATGGGATCCTTCTGGAAATGCAAGGAATGGCCACCCCAAAGAGTAGATTCAGATAACCAAGTAGGGAAGAGAGTTGTTTTTTAATGTCAGCCGAGTAGTCCCGCTGCTAATGTAATGGTGTCATGAGGTCAACTTAGTGCCAATCCTGGCCCATCGGACAGCAGAGAGGAGAAAGAGCCCCACAGGGAAGCAGGGCTCATGCAAGGCCAACCTACTCCTTTCAGAAAGGGGAAGGGATTCTGAGGTACAGCTCACCCGTCCAGCTGTCCTGATACTGTGTGAACGTGGGTGGTTGAGCCCAGCAGCTTGGATTTTCCCCCTGTTCCTCCACCAGATGAGAGACTCCTTTCATACCCTCTGTGAAACGGAGCCACAGCCCAGTTTTTGCTTCCTGGGCCAGCTGCACAGTCCAAGCCAGGAGTGAACACCTGTATTTACCGAGCTCTCTTAAGAGTTTTGATTTTTTTCCACTCTATTAGATTTTTTAAAAAAATGTTTCTATTGGGATGCAATTGTCAGTTGCCATGGTACTCTGTGCAAACAGAGCCCTTTTATTCCATGGTATGTTTTCAGAGTAGTCATCCTGTAGTGTCGGTCACAGGATGAATTGCTCTCAAAACCAGTTTGTTCATAGGTGACTCCTGGGTGGAAAACCCTTGAGATGTTACCATTTATATCAGCTGCACTAAGATCCACTTGACCGACACTCACAAATCATATATGAAATTGTGAGCTCTCGAGCATTTATGGGGATGGGCTTGAGGAAGGAAAGATGCATTTTGAGGGTAGGTAAAGAGGTAGAGTTGGGGCTGGAGAGGTGGCCTAGCGGTTTAGAGCGCCAACTGCTCTTGCAGAGGACCCGGGTTCAATCTCCAGCACCCTCATGGTGGCTAAGAGCTGTCTTTAACTCCAGTTCCAGGGGAATCCGATGCCCTCTTCTGACATCCATGGCATTGCATGACACGAGTGCACAAACCTACATGAAGACAGTACATTCCTACACATACAAGAATAAAAAAAAAATAAGATAGGTAGAGTTATTTTCTGTTAAAGACTGGGGATCAGTCTTGGGATCAGACAGAAAACAGGACTGGTTTTTGCATCATAACGAGGTGCCATGGGCAGTCAGAGAAAACAAGTCAGAGTTCATCGTGGCCCATCTCTGCCTCCCCTTTCCTCTGGGCTTATTACTGCGTCTCTCTGGTCTCCACTGTTCCTCTCTGGGCCCCATTTGAGAGCTCTACTAGAGTTTTCACGTTCTGTATGATGACCTTATTCCAGATGCTGCTGTCTTTCCATGATAGCTTCTTAGTGTTAAGAGAACAGCTAGGAAGTATGATAGACAGACTAAGGTGTGGGTGGGCTAACGCCAAACAAGTGCTGCCCAAAGCTTGAGAGAACTGGCCTAAATTTTGTTTGCATTTCTCTCTCTCTCTCTCTCTCTCTCTCTCTCTCTCTCTCTCTCTCTCTCAGTGTACATGTGGAAGAAGTCAGAGGATAACTTGAAGGGGCTGGCATGTGGATAAAACTCAGTCCTCAAGCTTCGGGGCAAGTGCCTTTACCTGCCGAACCATCTCACCGGCCCCAAGAGAATTGTTTTTAAACTCTGTTGGGAAAAAATGAACTTGGCAGTATGCTTGCAGAGGATAGGTCTCAACTGGAGACTACCCAAGAATTTGTTCCCTGAGTATTTGGCTGGAGGAGGGTAGTAGGTTTCTGTGTGGGTGCCTGAAGGAAAGACAGAATGCCAAGGAACAGACTGGTGTTTGACAAGGACTGGTTCAGTGTGCAGATTCTATTGCCCGGGTCTGGAGCCAAGCCTCGGTTGTTCTAGTAGCCAGCCGTAACTTTGGACAGGTTGCTTGATCTGTCGTCCTTAAGCTCTATTTGTGAACTGGTGCTATTTGCAGTTGGAAGTCTCTCAAAGATATTTTCAGCTAATTTGTATAGTCTACTTAGGACAGAATATTGGACATACTATGTGCTATGTAAAGGGAAGTTTTAAATATTCTATTTCTCAGCCCTTTCAATGGACTCCTTTCTCAGATAGGTAAGGAGAGGAGAGGGGCTGGAGAAAGGACTCTGTGTAGGAAGAATCTGGGGCATGGGTATTATTTTATTTATTTTTGTTTTTTAATATGATGCTTTTACTGATGTTTTGTGTATTTCAGACATCATTTCTCAGTTCAGTTTAGACATATTCCCCTCTCCCTTCCCCCACCCCACCCCAGATCATCCACTCTGCCATAACCGTCCTGCATCTTTCTCTGTCTTTTTTTATGTCTAGGAATTCACATTTTCCTCCTTTAATTTTACGTTATTCTAAGATATGAATACATACCTCCCACCGATATACAGTATTGCATTTATTTTTAATGGTAACAGTGTGATCAGAGAAAGAGAAAGAACAGTGTGTTTATTACGTTGAGGCATGCAACACTGTGCTGGAGCAGTGAAACCTCCAAACTTTAGAAATCCCAGGATTTCCTTCTTTGGGAATATCAGAAGGTGTTCGCATTTCAGGACAGAGAGCATTATCATTGGAATATGAACTGTCCCACACACAGGTAGCTGCTGGTGTAGCTTTTGAGAGTCTTTGGAACCTTTAGGAGGTAAGGCTGGAGTGTAGGTCACTAGTAGTGAACTTTTTATTTTAATATTTTTTAATTTTTATTTAATGTGTATGAGTGTACTGTCTGCACGTAGGTTGGTGCACCCATCTCATGCAATGCTGTGGAGGTCAGAAGAGGATGTCAGATTCCCCTGGAACTGGAGTTAAAGATGGTTCTCAGCCCCCATGTGGGTGCTGGGAATCGAACCCAGGTCCTCTGCAAGAGCAGTCGGCGCTCTTAACCACTGAGCCATCTCTCCAGCCCCGTAGTGAACTTTTGATTATTTTCCTGGTCCCTTCTACTGACCACTCTGCTTTCTGGACCTCTAGATTGTGAACACTCACAGCCACACCACCCACTAGCATGGATAGAGATGCTCTCCATGCTTGCCCTGCCAACATGGACTGAGCTCTGAACTCATGAACAAAATAGGCTTTCCCTCTCTTATTTCTCTCTAGTGTCTGGGAAGATAACCAGAAAGGACTGATTTAAGAAGCCTGCTTGTGCCCATTGGAGCCTTCCTTTGTGAGGCTCACAAAAACTTAAGGGGTATTCTCCACTGCTAAAGCCCTGCATTAGAAAAGCAGAAATAAGGTACCAGTTTAACCTGAGTTATAATTGGACAGGGTCCACCGTATGCTAGACCTGGCAGAGCCTTGGGAAATGCCAATGCCAGTTCTACCAATCAAGGAGACCTCATGGACTCTGAGAAGATCTCTCATGGAGTCTGGGGAGGTCTCTTATGGAGTCTGGGGAGGTCTCTCATGGACTCTAGGGAGATCTCTCATGGAGTCTGGGGAGGTATCTCATGGACTCTGGGGAGGTCTCTCATGGACTCTGGGGTGATCTCTCATGGACTCTGGGGAGGTCTCTCATGGAGTCTGGGGAGGGCTCTCATGGAGTCTGGGGAGGGCTCTCATGGGCTCTGAAGAGGCCTCTCTGGGTTCTTTTTTCCCCCCCTTTTAGCTGTTCTTTACCCTCTTCCTGGATCACATGCTTGTCTGGGATTTAAACATCCAAGGGAATCAGAAACCAGGGTGCGAAGCTCTGAGACTCAGTGTTTGAGGTTTGTTCTTGCGGATGCTGCCTCTGATCTACCCCTCTTATCTTCCATATACATTATTAATCATCAATAAAGTAGAAGTCATTGTGGATACTGACAAAGCTGAGATAATCCTAGAACAATGATTCATTTCTCTGTGCTCGATGTAACTTACTTTAATAGGCATGTGAGGAGACCTGGTCACTGTCCTTCATGTGCTGTTCATTGACTAAAAGGGCTGGCTCTTGATGCTTGAGGACTGAGCTCTTCAGTCAGAGCATGATCAACAGCTCTAAATTCAGAGTCTAACTGCTCACTAAACCACTGCTTCATGTGTGCTAGCATTATCTTTCCGGATAGACAACCATTTCTTGTGAAGGGGTGATCTTGCGTTTCTTTGGTATTTCTGCCATGCTTGCAGAATCCTGAACACAATAAAAGCTTAATAAATATTTAACTGATCTGTAAAAAGTAGAGCAGTGGTACAAACATCTTCTGTCAGCTCATGCAGCACACACCCCATTATCGAAGGTGAGAAAGGATCAGTCCTTCCATAAGGATGCAGCTGCTATGGAATTTCCATATACGTGGATAGATGAGGCCTCCATGTCCATCCTCTTGAGATAAAGTGCGAAGATTTACAGGAAAGGTGATTTCGAGAAAGCAAGCTTTTTGTTTTTAAACTGCAATCCACTGTGCATCAGCAATGATGGGGAAAATATGCAGACCACAGTGATTGCCTGCTGGGTCAGGATAACATCAGATTAATGCATTGAATTGGACACGTGGCAGAACAGAATGCGGACATTAAAATACATCATTGTATTGGGCTGGAGAGATGGCTCAGAGGTTAAGAGCACTGACTGCTTTTGCAGAGGACCTGGGTTCAATTCCCAGCACCCACACAGCGGCTAAGAACCATCTTAGGCTGGGCGTGGTGGTGCATGCCTTTAATCCTAGCACTCGGGAGGCAGAGGCAGGTGGATCTCTGTGAGTTCAAGGCCAGCCTGGTCTACATAGCAAGCTCCAGGCCAGCTGTGACTAAAGGGAAACCCTGTCTCAAACAAACAAACAAACAAACAAAAAACCAAAATACATCATTATAGATAGAGTCTTAATACTTTATACAACAAATGGACCTCATTTAACCATGTTTTACTGGGAACAAACTTTTGATAATCAAGCAAATACCAGACACATACTTTTATAATTCCCCTTGGGGATTTGTATATATACTACATTTAGAGAATGCAATTGAGAATTGGGTTTTCCTCCACAATTGGTCCCTTTCATTGCCTTGACACAGAAATGATTGTGAACACTGACTTCTCTATGAGGACTGTGCCTTTCTTTTTCCAAATGTTAAATGAGCAGGCAAAGCTGTTCCTTAAACACAAAAGCTACTCAGCATCCCTTCCCTCCCTCACTGCTCTCCTACTCAAGGCTCCTTCTTAGTCTTTTCCCTTCTTCCTTTAACAGGAGGTCTGAGGCTGTTGGAACCTTCCATCTCCCACCATAGATAACCTTTAGTCTACCAGGGCTGCCATTGGCGAAGTACCACAGAGTGGTGGCTAAACAACAGAAGGTTATATGGCCCCAGCCAATTCTGGAGCTAGGAGTGCAGGATCAATCTGTCAGCAGTTTGATTTCTGCTGAGGCCTCGCTCCTTGGTCTGACAGTGTCCTCATATGGCCGTCTTTCTGTATTTTCTGTCCTCATCCCCTCTTCCCACAAGGAGTATAAGTAATATTACTAAGTGATATTGGATGATGGCCCACTTTAACAACCCACTTGAATTGAATCACCTCTTTAAAGGCTATATCTCCAGACAATCATACCCCAGGGTGCAGGGGGTCAGGGCTTCAACAGATGAATTCTCAGGGTGGGTGATGCAGTTCAGTCCACAATAATATATCATTTGAAGATGTTTTTCTTGTCTAGCACTTGTCCCATTTATGTAAACTCTAAGCATAAATCTTGAATTATTAGAAGTAGTTGCCACATTTGAATACACAGCAAATAATTTCCTTCTCTAAAATAGTTTAATTATCACTTTTCAATGAAGCCAAAACAGCTTCTGGTGACACTTTAGAAGCTGCAGATTGCTAGTTCGGTTTTCATAAGGAATGGACAGGGCAACTGTGTGCGGCATAAAGAATGGAGGGGGCGACTGTGTGAGACATAAGGAATGGAGGGGCCGACTGCGGCATAAGCTGATGATTTCTGTAGTGTGGGCTCTGCAGTTGCTTTCCATAATTACAACATCATGATGTGGTGATTTGACAACAACTGTAGATTTGGGGGCTTTGTCCCAGTTCCTAGCATGAAGCTCCTTAAAAATCCTTGTAATGTCCTGAATGGTAAGAGCTACAGGAGCAACTTTTATTCTATTTGGTCGCTTCCTGGTTAATGACCCAAGAGCTCTTTTTTTTTTTTTTTTTTTTTTTTTTTTTTAATTTTATTTATTTTCCTTATGTGTATGAATGTACTGTCTGCATGCAAGTTTGTGCACCCGTGTCGTGCAACGCCGCGGAGGTCAGAAGAGGGTATCGGATTCCCCTGGAACTGGAGTTCTCCTGGAATTGGAGTTTCAGACGGTTCTTAGCCACCATGTGGGTGCTGGGGATCGAACCGGCGTCCTCTGTAAGAGCGGTCAGCGCTCTTAACCGCTAGGCTATCTCTCCAGCCCCGACCCAAGAGCTCTTAAGACCTCAGAATCTCAGGGGGGAACGAGTGACTTTTGTACACTAATGAAATGACTGACTGATGAGGCCTTGGGGTGGTTTCAGGATGAGGACTAGTTGCTAGAAAAATCCAGGGTTGGCCAGAGAATTTCACGAGGGGGCTGCTGTAATTCCTTATTTCACGATGACATTGTCCTAGGTGTATATAGTCTATTTTGATTATATTCATCTCTCATTCTCCTCTTTTTCCTCCTTCCACTGCTGTTGGCTCACCTCCTTCCTCTCAACTTGTCCCTTCTGCTTTTGTGTGTGTGTGTGTGTGTGTGTGTGTGTGTGTGTGTGTGTGTGTGCGTGTGTGTGTGTGTGAGACCCCTTGAGTTTCATTAGAGTTACTTACAAAAATGTGGGTGAGGGGCTATTTATAGTATCAGGCAATTTGCCAGTAGCTCTACTACTCAAGAAGAGGTCTTTTTCTTCCCAGCAGACATTATTTCCTTACAGATCAATAGGGAGTGTGGAGCATCATGAGGCCTCCCCACTCCGACTGAGGAATGTAAGGCCCACCCAAGATTAGACTTGTCAAAATTCCTTGTTTAGAGATCAATTTACATGCTGAAGATTGCCTCAGTTCGTAATCACTTGGGGTTGGTTCTGAATGTTATTCTAAATGGAATCTCTTACAATCCCACCCCTTCACATTCCCACAGAAAAGAAAGATAATTAGGCACCAGAGCTAAGACTCTTCCATCCCTCTCTTTAGAAAAATAAAGAAAGCACATTAGTTTGGTAATTCCAATGCATCCCCCAGGAAGTACGCTCTGAGATGGTACTCAGCGGACAGGAAGTTCATCACTGAACACTGAGAATTTATACTTGGAGAGGAGTGGAGATAACTGTGGAAAGGAAAAAAAAATTGGGCTGTAAGGACATCTTTAAATTGTTTCTATTACATTTAAAATGGTGTGTGTGTGTGTGTGTGTGTGTGTGTGTGTGTGTGTGTACATATGCCACAGTGTACCTGTAGAACAAAGGACAAACAGTTCTCTCCTTGTAACATATGGGTCCAGGGATCAAACTCAGGTCATCTAGGTTGTAGACAAGCACCTTTACCTGCTGATCCATCTCCCTAGCCCTGCACTGAAGTCTTATTAAAGCCCTCATCTGATCGCATAGTGAAAATGATGCTTTTTAAAGTTTTCCCGTATTCCACGGTGAGGTTGGACTTCTATATCCCTAGATCAATAGTCCTTGGCTGCAGGCTGTGTTGTCCTCTTCCCAGAGGGCAAGACCTTGGATGAGTTGCTTCTTTCAGCTGAGAATGACTGTCAGCAAGGGACTGGAGGAGGACTGGGAGCTGGGAGCTCTCCCAGCAGCCGAGGGAGAGGCCTGGGATAGGAGGGGGATGTGTCCAGACTCTCCAATCCACCCTTCGAGGTTTGGCTTTAAACCAAACCAGTTGCACAATGGACCCCGCTTATGTGTTAAATGTTATAAGTAAAATGGGGTCATGATTTTGTTAATCTCTCTCTGAATCATAAGTTCCTCCCATGTGTATGTATGTGTGTATATGTGCATGTGCACACACACACACATGTGAGGGCTCACATGTATGTGTGTGCACATTCACTTAGAGGCCAGAAGTTGACATTGGGTGCCTTTCCTAATCTCTCTCCATGTGATTTTTTTTTTATGAGCTGCCTGTTGTGGGTGCTGGGATTTGAACTCTAGACTTCATGACTGAGCAGCAAGTGCTCTTTTTTTTTTTTTTTTTTTTTTTTTGTTTGTTTTGAGACAAGGTCTCTCTGTAGTTCCAGCTGTCCTGGAACCCACTATGTAGACCAGGCTGGCCTTGAACTCATAGAGATTCACCTGCCTCTGCCTCTCAAGTGCTGAGATTAAAGGCGTGCACCACCACACCTGGCCTCAGCAAGTGCTCTTAACTAGGAAGCCATATCTCCAGTCCAGTGAGACAGGGTCTCTCACTGAACCTGGAAATCATGGTCTCAGGTAGACTAGTTGGCCGGGGGGCTCCAGGTCTTTGCCTGTCTCTGCTTCCCAGCACTGGGATCAGAGACACTGCTGTTTGCATGGCAGGCACTTTACCAACTGAGTCATCTCTTCAGTCTCTGGATTTTCATTCTTATTTTTCTTTTCTTTCTAGAGACCAAAATGAAAAATGAGACAAGTAGACCCAAGTCTGAGCATAGTCAACTCAATACCACAACTGAGGCAGATGAAGGAACATTTATTCTCTGCCCTAATGAAGAAGATGTTTTCTCTTTGTGTGCTTGAGGTGATAAAGACTTCTGGGATCATCAAAAGAGATGAAACAGTATTGCTTAAACATTGTCCTCTCATCATCTGCTTGGAAATGAGTTACTGAATTAAGCCACCAAAGTATACTCTTAACTCCTTTTTCTCTTCATCTTTGCTTCCTGTGTACATAAAAATTAGGTTTTCTCCATCCATCCTCTCAGAAGCTTCCAGAAATTCTCCATCCATGTCCTCAGCTGGCCTTCCACATTTAATTATGTATCCTCAGCTGAGAGACTCAAGTGCCTCATCCAAACTAATTTTAACTTACAGACAATTTAAAGGACCGGCGTTTGTTCTACAGCCTAGAAGATGTTTTCTGCTTTGAGGCCAGAAAAATCTATTTTTATTTCATACCAGTGACTGAAATATTGGTGACACACAGGGCCTGAAATAAGTAGGAAATTCAAAGTAACATTTCTCATGGTTTGTGTGACACCTAACATCATCCAATGCATTTTCATACTTCCATTTTTACAGAAAATACATGAATTCTATTTTTTTTACCTCCTTAATCTGTTGGATATAATGTTAGAAACGTATGCTCTATTTATGTTCTGCTCAAATGGGTCCTTGAATATTCAAGATGCTGAGCATACATCTTCATTGGTTTCCTGTCTCTTACTACTCAAATGCTAGGCTTTTTTCCCCCCAGAAGGTTCTATGTGCCCTGACTCTGGAAGACATATTGGCACAAAACATGCCCCCTTGTTGGACCCTTGGTTAGAGGTCAGGGAAGCTATATTCGTTCTTCTGGAGTTAGCTTTTAAATAAATTTCAAGGTCTTGTTTTTTACATTGAATGCCATTTGTGAGGTTCATATAGTTGAAGATCATTCATTGTGCTGAGTTGTCTTTAAACCTCCTTTCCCTCTCCTCCTTCTCAAATCTCACCATGAAATCTTGCCAAACTCGTCTTCAAATATATCAAAAATCTTGCTCCATCCTATCACCTCCCCAGACACCACCCAGGCTCTAGCTAGCAATGGTTCTTGCTTGAAAACTGCTATTTGGAAACAACCATGTTAGTCATGTACTTGACACATTTAGCAAATTCTCATCTGAGCTTTGGGGATTTAGGATAACACCTAAAGCTCATATGTGGTCTGCTGGGCCCTGCGTGACTTGGCTAGCTCTTGTAAAATTTTAATTTAATTTAATTTCTCTCTCTCTCTGTGTGTGTGTGTGTGTGTGTGTGTGTGTGTGTGTGTGTGACCCAGGTGCCATGAACTAGGTGTGGCGATCAGAGGACAACTTTCAGGAGCCAGTTCTCTGGGGATCTAATTCAGGTGGTCTGGTTCACATGGCAACCATTTTACCCAGTGACATCTGGCAGGGCCTCACCTGGCTTGTATCTAACAGAGTCTGCCACCCTCTCTTGCTACATTCTCCACTCCTCAGAAGAGTCAAGTTCTCCATTCCCAGTTTTGGTGTATTTATTTTTCCTACTTGAAAGCTTCCCTCTGACCCTTAATCTGGCGAATTCCTTCTTAGCCACTTCTCAGGTCACCTCCCTAATCTAATTCTCTACAGGAAATCTTCCTGTCACTTTCACTGACAGTGATTGCCATGTCCAACACCAACAGGACCTACAGCCGCCAGCCCATAATTGCTGCCTGTTTTATGCTTGTCTTTCCACTGTGGATACATAGCTGTGTCTGTTTTGATTACTGTTGTATCCATAGTGTCCAGCACAGTGCCAGACACATGGCCACTGCCCCCCAAATAACTCTGGAATAAAAAAATGAAAAGTAGAGTTTCAAGGAGTATGCTAGAATTTATCAGGAAATGTAGGTTATTGTATCTGAAAGAGGACTTTCATTTTGAATTCTTTTGGATTCTGAAGCTTTTCAGCAGAACATAGGTAAATTGGACATGTGGATTTCTGAGCACCTTGTAGTTTAAACAATCAATTGTATGCAACCTTTCACTTAAAGAACTGCTCTTGGCAAAGTTCTCTTGGTCGTTGTAGGTAAATTCAGTCTCTAAGTTAGAAGTGACATGTGCCATATGGCAGAGAGATACTTTGAAACTTTGAAGCTAGCTACATTCATATAAAACTTTAAGGCAACAATATTGATTTCTGTGCCTTCTCCAGGTCTCTAGAACACACAAAACACGCACTAAATATATATACTAAAATGGCAAGTTGATCAAACACCAGATTGCCAATGACCTTGTTGGCCACAAGAGGGAGCTGCTCAAATTCTTGTTAAACTTCAGGGAACAATTGAAAGAAGAAATTTGGCAATCATAAGGTTGGCCAGATGGACACCTATTTATATGATACCGACTCCGGAATTCCATATATTTTTACGCTACACAAATTTCAATTCATGTTTGCAATATAATTTGCAATTTAAATGGCACTATTAGAGGCAGAGAATTGTTTTTGTCTTCAAATCTAACTTTAAGTCTAGTGTGAAAAATGTAAGCATTCATTTACGTAACAAAAAGGTGATAATTCCTTTCAAAATAAACTTATTTCCTAAATACTCATTAGTAAGAAGAATCTCATGAATAGCTTTTCTTTAAAAAATAGAATTTCTATTTAGAAATTAGCTTATAAGACTTTAAATTTTTAAATATATGCAATGATCAGATTTTTAAAGAAAGACATCATTATGACTTGAGAACTGGTTCCTTAAGAACACCATAGTAGAGTTGGGTGTGGTGGCACACACCTTTAATCTCAGTACTGAAAAGCAAGGCAGAGGCAGGTGGAACTCTGTGAGATTGAGGCCAGCCTGGTCTACCTACGGAGAGTTCCAGTCCAGTGTGGCTACAGGGAGACTGTGTCTCAAAACAAACAAACAAGCAAACAAACATCAAACTGTAATTATATATAAAGTTACATACCAGCAATCCCAACAGTCAGTAGGTAGACCTGCCAACATTCTGATCATCTGAGATGTAGTTAAATTGTCAAAAGGACATGCTTTGAGGACAGAGTGTGTTTTCCTACAGAACGGCCACTGAGAGGACAAGTTGCATAGACTCAGTGACCAGGCACTGTGCTTAAAGGGTGTCACATGGCCAGGCTCATGCATTCCTTTTAACTTTGTTTTCATTTCATAGACAGACAGTGGAGAGCTTAAGTGACTTGTGGAAAATTAGTGACTGAGTGCAGAAGGCAGGATAGACCGCACTGCAGCAGGGAAAGGCTTTGAAATGTAATTTTCAGGGCTGGAGACATGGCCTAGCAGTTAAGAGCACTGACTGCTCTTGCAGAGGACCCCGGTTCGATCCCCAGCACCCACATGGCAGCTGAGAACCATCTTTGACTCCAGTCCCAGGGGAATCCGATACCCTCTTCTGAACTCCTTGGCATTGCACCACCCGGGTGCATAGACCTACATGCAGACAGTACATTCATACACATAAAAAAAAAAAAGAAATGTAATTTTCAGTTGGCAAATCTGACTGGATCAGATCACCAGGGCTCAGGGTTAAAATCCTTCCATTCTTGGAATGTGCCAAACCTGTGCATGGTTATCTTATTTTTGAAAGCCAGGATTTGGCTAAGATAAGAGTCTTTTCTACATATAATATGTTTTGTGTGAGGGTGGATTTATGGTTATATCTAGGTGAATGTCAGCTAATAGAAGATGTGGGGAAGACGGTAGCTTTCTGCTGACTCATTTGTGTGATTTCAAGCCTTACGGGAACATGACAAGCTTATCTGAATCACGAAGAACAGACATCATTTAATGTTAAAAAGAGAATCTACCAAATGTTCTTACAGATTACTCCAAAAACATTTTACCATTGTGGTCCTGGAGCCCAAGTGTGTTTTTAGTAAGCATTTAAGTGCTTTTCATGAGAGAATGCTAAATATCATCTTCCTGGTTGGGGTCAGAGTGAGCCTGTGGTTACAGGGGAGTTAGAGGTTCTAGAATCTTTTTGCTGGCTGTTGATGGTCTTCCTGCCTTCTCCTTTGTCCTCCCCTCAGCCCTGCTCCTCGCTTTACAAAATATTGCTGATATTCCTTATTAGAGTGTTTGTGAAAAGAGCCAATTCTGAATATAAAAATGACTGACCTAGTTTTTCTCCTTTAATCTGTTGTCTCCTTTGGGTTCCAGTCAAGGTTTCCTTTTGACCAGGCACAGAACGGAGAGACTCTTCAAGGACTGAAGCTCATAGTGCCTTAAGATCCTGCCTTTTCTGTGCGCGGTGGTTTGCATACAGCTTGACTTGCCTCAAAAGTTCAAGGCTTGGCAAGGTGCTGTGAGGGTGACAGTACTGGGAGGTGGCATGGACCGTTATGAGGTTGGTCCTTAGGTCACTTGGAGGCATGCCATCTAATGGAGCCCCGCTGCATTATTTTGGTTCTTGGTTCTTTGTGATTCTTCACACTGGCACTCCCATTGGCTCTCCACTATAGGCCAGGGCCAGTTCAAATACCTTCAGTCCCAGCACTTGTGAGGCAGAGAGACTTATCTCTGTGAGATGGAAGCCAGTCTGGTTTACATAGTGCATGCAAAGACAACTGGGGCTACAGGGACACTTAAAAAAATCATTTACTTTTTATGTGAAATTCAAATGTAATAGGATGGGTTGTTCTCATATTTGTTAAATTTGCCTGCCTTCTCCATTTTCCTATCACTCATTTATTGAAACTTTGCAGTTATGAGAATAGTCCTTGGACCCTGTGCTGGATAGCTTTAGTGTCAACTTGACACACCTGGGTTGAGGGAGCCTCAGCTGGGGAATTGGCTCCATTGGATTGGCCTGTGGCCACATCTGTGGAGTATTGTCTTGATGGTCGAGCAGTGTGGGAGGGCCCAGCCCACAATGAGTAATGCCACTCTGGGCAGGTTGTGTACTGTATAAGAAGGCGGGCTGGGCATGAGCCAGGAGAGCAAGCCAGTGACCAGCATTCCTCCATGGCTTGTGCTTCAGCTCCTGCCTCCAGGTTCCTGCCTTGGGCTCCCTAAGTTATGAACTGTGACCCGGGAGATGTAAGCTGAATAAACCCTTTCCTCCCCAAGTTGGTGTTGGTCAGAGTGTTTTGTCACAGCAATGGAAGACAAACTAGGACAGAAATTGGTACCAGAAGAGTGGGGTATTGCTGTGACAGACCTGACCTTGGTGTTTTGGGGAAGGATTGTGGAGGTGTTTGGAACTTTGGGCTGGGAAGATCATTGAATGCCTAAAGATCATTGCTGTGGAGCTTGGAGCAGTTTTGCTGAAGGAGTTGTAGAAGATGGAGGCCTGGCTTGTGAAGTTTCTAGTTTCAAAGGGGAACAGAGATCATCAGGACTGTGTAATCTGTGGGTTCTGGTCAGCTGGGGCTGAAGAATCAGCTGTAAGTAACAAGAGACCAGAACCTGAAGTGAAATCTTTGTTGTACTGGGACAATTGATGCTGGTTAGCTGGGGCTGAAAAATCAGCTGTAAGTAACAAGAGACCAGCATCACTGTGGTGAAATCTTCTGGGAAGAATTTCTTCAGGGTCAGCACACAGAAGCTGTGATCCAGAAGGGGCCTGAGCCTCCATCTCAAGCCAGAAGCAGGACTTGGTAGTGTGTAAGAGTCTCCTATATGGTTCTGGTGTTGAAATTTGAGGGGGTCACAGAGAGCAGCCGAGGCTTGGCACTGTGAGAGGTCAGGAAAGACCATTGGTGGAAGTGCACCTCGGTTGCAGTGAAGACCCCAGGATTGCAGGGGTCATGGAGAGAAGCTGAGGCTTTGCACCAGGAGAGGTCAGAAGAGACCATTGGTGAAGGTGCTGCCTCAGTTTCAGTGGCGACCCCAGCTTTTTGGAGATGCCGGGACCATGGGACGACCACCAAGAGCAGCGGCAGGTGTGGAATGGAGTCGGCCTGGGCCTGCGAGATGAGCTGTGTGTGCCACGGATGGCAGAGTCAGAGAGGGGGAGCTGCCGAGACCCTTTGGAGCCCAGAAGATCGTGAGTGAATCCCAGGTGTCCAGCCTTGAGCTACTTTGCTGGACTTAGGTTTTGTTTGAGAGTGCCTGATTCTTCCCTTTGAAATAAGACAGTACTTGTTTTGGATTTTACAGCAGCCCACAGTTAAGAGACTTTTAACGGACTGTGAACTTTTAAGTGTTTGGACATTTTAAGGACTGTGAGGCTTTTGAGGTTGTACTGTCTTAGGTTGTGATTCATGTTAACATCATATTTTGGGGATAAGAACTGGAAAGGTGGTGGTTTAATAGTGATGTGTTTTGTGTGTCAAGTTGACAAGGGGTCAATTGTGCTGGATAGCTTTAGTGTCAACTTGACACACCTGGGTTGAGGGAGCCTCAGCTGGGGAATTGGCTCCATTGGATTGGCCTGTGGCCACATCTGTGGAGTATTGTCTTGATGGTTGAGCAGTGTGGGAGGGCCCAGCCCACAATGAGTAATGCCACCCTGGGCAGGTTGTGTACTGTATAAGAAGGCGGGCTGGGCATGAGCCAGGAGAGCAAGCCAGTGACCAGCATTCCTCCATGGCTTGTGCTTCAGCTCCTGCCTCCAGGTTCCTGCCTTGGGCTCCCTAAGTTATGAACTGTGACCCGGGAGATGTAAGCTGAATAAACCCTTTCCTCCCCAAGTTGGTGTTGGTCAGAGTGTTTTGTCACAGCAATGGAAGACAAACTAGGACAGACCCAGACACTGGGAAGCCTTGCTAGGTATGTGAATTCCAGCATATTCCTTGGTTTCTTTGTGCTTGGTTTCTCAGACGTGAGATGGGCACTCTAATGGAATCCATCTACCACACAGGCCTATTGACAGGACTACATGATTGAATACACTAAAGCACTAGGTAATGTTTCAGTCAACTTCTGCTATAACTTATCCAGATGAGTTAGTTTAAAAGAGTAGCGACTTATATCTCACAGACTTGGAATGTAGTTAACCATCCATTTGGACTGGGGAAGGTTGGTCCCATTGGTGGCTTCTACCAGCATCATTTTCACATAGGAGAAAAGGTAGAAAGGCAAAAAGAGTAGGGTGTCCCCTTCAACTTCTTCTGTAAAAGCGTCAGCTCCTTTCATGAGGGCAGAGTGCTCATGACTTAATAATCACTTCCCAAAAATCCTTTTACTACAGGTTGAACATCTCTGACCAGAAATGTTTGGGGCCTCAAGGGCTTGAGATTTTTGGACTTTTTTTTTAATTTTAGAATTTTTGTATGTGTACTATGAAATATCTGGGAGACCCCAATTTAAAGATGAAATGAATTTATGTCTAGCAAACATTTGTGTACTTTTTTTTTTTATATTTTTGAGACAGGGTCTCCCTTTTAGTCCTACCTGGCCTGGAGCTCACTCTGTAGACCAGGCTGGCCTTGAACTCACAGAGATCTGCCTGCCTCTGCGTCCTGAATGCTGGGATTAAAAGTGTATGCCACCATGCCTAGCTCAAATATTTGTGTACTTTATGTCTCATATGTACCTTGTAAACATAGCCTGAAGGTAGTTTGTACAATTTTTTGTACAAGTGCACTTGCACTTGAACTATGCTTGGTTACATGAGGTAAGAGGTAGAGTCTCCAATTGTGACATCATGTTGACAGTCAAAAAATCATTTGGAAGCACTTGGGGTTCAGCTTACAGATGATAATCAGTACTAAACTACTGAAGGTTTATCACATGAATTTTGACACATATATTCAAATCAGCAGTAATTGGGCAAATACTCAACAAATGTCAACTATTAATATTGTTACTTTTAGAGTTGTTCCTCTTAAAATAGGATATGAGAGTGATTTGTATGTTATGAGAACTTTATCTTCCATCTACTTAAACAGGTTTCTAGAGGGCTGGAGAGATGGCTCAGCAGTTAAGAGCACCGACTGCTCTTGCAGAGGACCTGGGTTCGATTCCCAGCACCCACATGGAGGCTAAGAAACATCTTTAACTCCAGTTCAAGGGGAATCCGACGCCCTCTTCTGACCTCCATGGCATTGCACGACACGGGTACACCAACCTACATGCAAACAGCACACTCATACACATAAAAAAATAAAAATTTAAAAAGTCTTCTAGAGCTGGGCATGGTGGTGTATGCCTTTAATCCCAGCACTTGGGAGGCAGAGGCAGGCAGATCTCTGAGTTCAAGGCCAGCTTGGTCTACAGAGGCAAACTCCAGACCAGCTGGAACTAAAAGGGAGAACCTGTCTCAAAAATACAAAAAAAGTCTTCTAGAGGTCTAAAGATATGATATTTTCTCCTATAATTGCTGAAAGGCTGCCAGAGATATATAGAGGGAGGGAGCTAGGGAGAGAGAGAGAGAGAGAGAGAGAGAGAGAGAGAGAGAGAGAGAGAACGAACATAAGATTTCTTCTCAACATTTGGATTATGTAAACTTGTGGGAGAGCTTACAAGTTTATTCAGAGTTTCTCAGTCCAGGGAAAGCAAGTACTTTGGCTAAGGTCAGGCCACAGTGTGTTGTATCAGGAGTCAGTCCTGTTCCTGGGTTATATGGACATGAGGCCTCTGAGGTGTGGGTTAAAGAGCCTCTGTTGTCTATGGCCATTTGACAGTTCGTGCTGGTGGACCTACCGCTTTAGGGCTCTGGAAACCTTACTTCTCACAGGCAGTGGAAGGACAGGGAGGGGCACCACCTCATAGGGTGTGAGTATAGCAACAGCTCCCCAGAGGTCATCACCCAGGGGAAGGACTGGAGTGCGGAGAGAATAGTTATTCATGTCCAGGCCTGGACATGTCAGAGGGGCAGTGGAGTATAAATTCAAGGTCTAATCATTTTATTATCTATTAACAGCTGAGGTATTGAAGGTCCATGACCACTGGAATTTGCAGGTACTGAGAGCGATGCCTGCAATATTGATGAGGCTTTTATCCTGTCATCAATTTTCTTACTTGAAAAATCACTAAAAGAAGGGTGAAAAGAAATAGAACTTTTATTTCTATTTCATTATTTACTCCAAAGATTGGTCTGTGCAGCTGTCAGAATAGTGAACCATAGGTGACCTGTTCTAATGAAGTTCAGGGAATAGAAAAGACAGCTCAGAGCCTACCTTTTGGGCCTAGCTTGGCCTAGATAAGAAACCAGGTGGAGATGAAGGTAAAGGTCACATATGACTTTCTTTATGTCCTATAAGGGTATAACAGTGCCCCAAGGTTAGGATCAGGAAATACTGCAAGTGGAATAAGACACAGGTGCCCAGTATATCTAATACAGCTTATCAGTTTACAGACAAGAATACAAGTCCAAAACCGTATGGAAAATCTGTAAGGCTACAGGACTGGTGCAGATAGAAACTGAACCCATTTCTTTCTCTCTCTCTCTCTCTCTCTCTCTCTCTCTCTCTCTCTCTCTCGGTCTTTTCAAGATGGGGTCTCCCTGAAGCCCCAGCTGTCCTGGAACTCACTCTGTACACCAGGCTGGCCTTGAAGTTACAAAGATCCATCTGCCTCTGCCTCCTGAGTGCTAGGATTAAAGGCGTGCACCACCACACCCTGCTGACCCATTTCTCTTAACCAGTGGTTTTGTGGAAAGAGTGTGGCCTTGCTGTCCCAAGTGCAAAGTTGAAAATCAGAGAGGCTAAGCTGGAGGAAGAATCCATTGTCTCTGAAGGGCTGCAAGTAACATCAGAAAATGGGATGAGCCAGATGTGGTGGTGCACGCCTTTAATCCCAGCACTCGGGAGGCAGAGGCGGAGGCAGAGGCAGAGGCAGAGGCAGAGGAGGAGGCGGAGGCAGGCAGATCTCTGTGAGTTCAAGGCTAGCCTGGTCTATGTGGTGAGTTCCAGGCCAGCTGGGGCTAAAGGGAGACCCTGTCTCAAAACTACCAAAAAAAAAAAAAAAATGGAGAAATTAAAATGCTGAAATAGCTTCAGAGTCAGAAGTGTTTTGAAATTCAGATTGTCCCTTCTATGAGCTGTGTATGTGTGGGTGATGGTTATAGCAAGAAGAGGTTCAAGGGGGAGGGTTTCAGTGAACTCTATACAAGAGAAAGAAATGTAGGGTGTGATTCCACCTGTGCAGTGTTTATAAATCAGTGGGGAGACAGAACAATCATACCCCCATTAGGGGAAGTGACTCACTGTGCTATCGGTGGCCAAATGCTACCTGGTGTTTTAGAGAATAGAATATAGCCTGTCTCTCTGCTTCTCACACAAACCAGCTTCTGTGAGTCACTCCAGCAAAGAAAGCTGCTCTGCGTCATTAGGAGGATATATGTGGCTTACAAGGAGAGAAGTCATCTTAATATAAATATGCAGGGCTCCTTTTAATGAAAGACAAAACATTAGCAACTTTTGGACAACTTTTCATAATTATATATATATTTTTTTTCATAAATTGCTACCATGTGGTTTTTGTGGCAGGAATATACTGGAAAATATTTTTTGCAGTGGCATAATAGTGATTGTCAGATTTTTTCCAGTCAATTTTCAACATCTACTCTTTTCTTTCTTATGTTATGGATATTTATTTGTAATGCAACTTAAAATATTTTATTATTGAATTTTTGTACATTTCATACAGCACATCGCAATCAATCTCAGTCACTTTTATACTCCCTTATCCATTAGCACCCTTCCAGTGGAATTCGTACACTCTGTCATTTGTGCCAAGGCCCATTAGGTCAAGTTAGCATCCCCAGACATTCCTCAGTACAGTTCATACACTGAACCTAGCCAGCCTATCCAGAGACCCTCACTTGAAGAAGGCCAGCTCTTCCTCTCCGAGCAGTAATCAGCTGCCAAAAGTTCTTTTGCTAAGTTTGAGACCTGCTGCCCATTTCCACAGTTCTATGCTGGGTTCTGTCTGTTCCAATTTGCATGGGTCTTGTGCATGCTGACACCACTGCTGTACGTTCATATGAATTCATATGAACAGGGTCCTTGGAGCTTGTATTATTCTATTTCCATATGATTACTGTATTAGTCACTTTTCTGTTACTGTGATAGAAACACCATGACCAAGGGAACCTACAAAAGGAAGAGTTTATTTGAACTTATTATGGTTTCAGGGGAATTAAACTGCATCATGGCAGGGAAGCATGGTGGCATGAGGTGCTGGAGTAGAAACAGAAAGAAGAGGTTTACATCTTCAAGCAGTCACAGGAAGCAGGGCAGGGCTGGAGACTGGCAAGGCTTTTTCAGCTAAGTCCATCCCCAGTGACACTCTTCCTCCAGCATCACTATACCATCTAAGATCTCCCAAACCAGAGCCATCAACTGGGGACAAAATGTCCCAATACTTGGAGCCCATGGGGGACATTCTCATTCAAACCACCAGGGTCATGCGCCTCCTCCTTGGCTCTTACGATCTTTCTTCCCCCTCTTCCTCAATGGTTCCTGAGCCCTGGGTGAGCGAAGCTTAATGCAGCTCTCCCTTTTTGCTGATGATATGATTGTCCACCTATGGGATGCTAAAAACTCCACCAGAAAACTCCTAGAAATGATTAAGAGTTTCAATAAAATGTCAGGATACAAAATTAACCTAGAAAAATCAGTAGCCTTTCTTTATACCAACAACAAGCAACTGAAGAAGGAATACAAGGAGACCTTCCCACTCACAATAGCCTCAAAAACAATAAAGTATCTAGGAATAAACCTAACCAAAACCACCAAAGATCTCTACAACAAAAATTAAAAGCTCCTGAAGGAGATTGAAGAAGACATCAGAAGATGAAAAGACCTCCCATGCTCATGGATTGGAAAAATTAATATAGTAAAAATGCCCATTCTACCCAAATTAATATTACAGATTCAACAGAATCCCAATTAAAATCCCAAAGTCATTCTTCACAGGCTTGGAAAAAAATTGTTAAATTCACATGGAACAACAAAAGACCCTGAATAGCCAAAGCAACCCTGAGTGAAAAGAGTAATACACGGGGGATTTCTATTTATTTATTTATTTATTTATTTATTTATTTATTTATTTATGTGTATGAATGTATTGTCTGCATGTAGGTCTGTGCACCCATGTCATGCAATGCCACGGAGGTCAGAAGAGGGCGTCAGATTCCCCTGGAACTGGATTTCTCCTGGAATTGGAGTTACAGACGGTTCTCAGCTGCCATATGGGTGCTGGGGATCCAATCCAGGTCCTCTGCAAGAGCAGTCAGCGCTCTTAACTGCTAGGCCATCTCTCCAGCCCCTATAGGGGGATTTCTATACCAGACATCAAACTATATTACAGGGCTATAGTCATAAAAACAGCCTGGTGCTGGCACAAAAACAGACCTGTAGACCAATGGAACAAAACTGAAGATCCAAACTTGAGCACATACAATTTCAGCCACCTCATATTTGACAAGGAGGCCAAAAAGACTCAATGGAGGAAAGACAGCATCTTCAGCAAATGGTGTTGGCAAATCTGGATCACCACTTGTAGAAAAATAAAATTAACCCCCTACCTCTCACCCTGTACAAAAATCAACTCCAAATGGATCAAAGACCTCAATGTGAAACCCAAGACTCTGAAGGTGATAGAAGAAAAAGTTGGCAGCAACTTACAAGACGTAGGTGTAGGAAAAGACTTTCTAAATCAGACAGCAGCTGCTCAGGAAATAAGGTTGACAATTGACAAATGGGACCTTATTAAACTCAAAAGTTTCTGTACAACAAAAGAAACAGTCAGGGAAGTGAAGGGAAAACTCAAAGAGTGGGAGGAAACCTTCACTGCTGATACATCTGACAGTGCATTAACTTCCAGAATATATAAACTATTCAAAAAACAAAGAAGAAAACAAATGACTCACTCAAAAGATGGAGTAAAGAGCTGAGTAGAGAATTCACAAGTGAGGAAATAGAGATGGCTGAGAAACATCTTAAAAAGTGTTCAACACCACTAATAATTAAGGAAATGCAAATTAAAACCACTTTAAGATATAATCTTGCCCCAATAAGGCTGGCAAGGATCAAGAAAACAAATGATACCAAGTGTGGGAGAGGGGGTGGGGAAAGGGGAACACTCATCCACTGCTGGTGGGAATGCAAACTTGAACAACCACTATGGAAAGCAGTATGGAGAACCTTTAAAAGACTCAAAATGAACATACCACCTGACCCAGCCATACCATTTCTGGGAATATATCCATCAGACTCTTCCTACCACAGAGATACATGTACAGCCATGTTTATTGTAGCTCTCTTCACAATAGCGAAGAGCTGGAACTAACCCAAATGCCCCTCAACCAATGAGTAGGATAGAGAGAATGTGGTACATCTACACAATGGAGTTCTATGCAGCAGTAAAGAAAGATGGCATCATGAAATTTGCAGGTAAATGGATGGAACTGGAAGATTTTATGCTAAGTGAAGTAACACAATCCCAGAAAAACAAAAGACAAATGGTATCCCTCATCTGTGGATACTAGTATCAAGTACCTAGTTGTAAGACAAACTGAACAACGTTAATGTTATATTCCTCATGCTCTAAAGACAACTATGCTCTTTCAATGTGGATCCCTAAACAGGTTCTAGAGCTGACCTAACATTTATTTTCAGACCTTGGGTTTTTGGTACATGATGGAGGCTATGTGTGCACCTTTTAGAGTAATATGGGATTAAAATGGAAAGATGCAAATCAAGAAATATGCTATGGAAATAACACACAGTTTGTTTCCAAAGGATACAATCTTAATATAGATGCAATGTAACAGGCTGGTGCAACTTAGCCTTTCTGGATGGGTAACGACCATGCTTGATGTCCATACCAATTTGACTGAGGGACCTGGAGGATAACTTCTTTCCTTGCCCTTAGAGGTCAACCAAGTCTTAGGGGATTATGCATGGGGGCACCTCTTGAAATGTCCTACAGACGTGGGTCACCAGTCTTCCTGTGCAGGGAGTTCTTGGAGAGCCACTGATGGGACCTCAGCCAGTGTCCAGTCTAAGGAGAGGAAAGTCTGCTCAGGCTTCAGAAAAGGAAGCCTGGTCTAGGAAGACCTGCTTTTGTCCTCCAGTGAATGGAACTGGAGAATGAAAAGCTGAAAGGAGCCAGGGGCTCCCACCCCTCTTCTCCCTCCCAACCCCCCCGCCCAGAGACCCCTGAGGACCAGATCCTCAACTGACCTTGAGAAAACAAAAACCTTGGTTAATCTGGGCTAACTGTGTGGCCTTAAGCATCCAAAATACAAATAATCAGTAAGGCCAGAGAAACTGTACTGCAGGCATAGAACTTGAGATTTTTTTTTCTTTTTTATGTGTATGAATGTACTGTCTGCATGTAGGTCTGTGCACCCGTGTCGTGCAATGGCGCAGAGGTCAGAAGAGGGTCTCGGATTCCCCTGGAACTGGTGTTCTCCTGGAATTGGAGTTACAGACGGTTCTTAGCCGCCATGTGGGTGCTGGGGATCGAACCCGGGTCCTCTGCAAGAGCGTCGGTGCTCTTAACCGCTAGGCTATCTCTCCAGCCCCATATATCTACTTTCTTTTTTTTTTTAATTTTTTTTATTATTTATTTATTTATTTTTGTATGTGTATGAATGTACTGTCTGCATGTAGGTCTGTGCACCCGTGTCGTGCAATGGCGCGGAGGTCAGAAGAGGGTCTCGGATTCCCCTGGAACTGGTGTTCTCCTGGAATTGGAGTTACAGACGGTTCTTAGCCGCCATGTGGGTGCTGGGGATCGAACCCGGGTCCTCTGCAAGAGCAGTTGGCGCTCTCAACCGCTAGGCCATCTCTCCAGCTCAGAACTTGAGATCTTAGTAAAAAAGACAAAAAAAAAAAAATAGAGAGAGTACTGTTGTTTGGCCTATCTCCAATTCTTACTGGCAAGTGCATCTACTCTGTGGCTGCCACCACTTTTGGCACTCCTTAAAGACATGAGACACAGCCTTTTAACCTCCTAATATGGACTGCAGACTCATGTCTCTTCAAGAATCCTCCAAACCTTCAATGCCAGATGGGGACTACTGAAATACCCAGCTTGTGGACTAAATAGCTAAGGGGATGTCAGCCTCATTAGAGTGTAGCTGCCATTGTTGGACTACCTGGGCTGTATCATGGAGGCCAGTGCAGGGGGATCAAGACAGGATGCATGCTTACTGGACTTCATTTTGGGGGACCATGGGAGGGAAAGACCCCAATGTGAAGCACAAGGGCAGGATTGATGGTTGTTTGGGGTTGCCAAGGAGGAACCTTTGAGCACTTCCTTAAGGAAAACATGACATCTTTTAAGGAAGAAAAAATAATCCTCCAATTCAAGTGATATGTGTATGCATGTATGTATGTATATATTTCTGTACATATATAACTATGTATATATATCTATATATAATGTAGCAATACAAGTTAGAGAAAGCAACAACAAAAGAACTGAAAAAAAACTGGAGAGACTCAGAGAGAGAAGTAGGACATGTATGGCAGAGTGCAGGGACTTGGGTGGGATGGGGGCCATGGAAGGGGAAGTGACTTAGCTAGATTCGATCGAGAAATGATGTGTGACCTATGAAAAAAGTTTAATAATGGTAATAATAAAAAAATGGAAAGAAAGACACAATTTGCATGAAAAAAGGGGCATGATGAGATTATCTCACAGGATAGGGGCCAGGTAAAACAATGGCCACCAGTTTGCTGGTGGGACAGAGAAAGAGATAGCCACTCAAACTGGGAAGCTCAGGTTGGGAGATCCCTGGAAAGTCACTGACGCTGAGTTCAGGTTGAAAGGCCAAAGAAGCTGGGATCTGATGTCTGTGGAGTACCACAGCAGCAGTGAGTGGCACACTTGCTCAGAAAGAATCAAAGGCAGGTGCTTACCCTGCTTTTTCTTTGAACTGTTTTTTTTTTTTTTATGTTTTTTTTTTTTTTTGTTCATCTAAGAAAAGTTTTTATCCGTGGGCTGGAGAGACGGCTCAGCAATTAAGAGCACTGGCTCTTGCAGAGGACTGGACTTTGGCTTCCAGAATCCACATGGTAACTCCAGTTCCAGGGGATCTTATGCCCTCTTCTGACCTCTGTGGGTATTGCATGATAAGATGCACTTACATACATGCAGACAATACACTGATACAGGTAAAATAAAAATAGTAGCCAGGCATGGTGGCACGCGCCTTTAATCCTAGCACTTGGGAGGCAGAGGCAGGTGGATCTTTGTGAGTTCAAGGCCAGCCTGGTCTACAGAATGAGTTCCAAGACAGCCGGGACTACAGGGAGACCCTGTCTCAAAAAGACCAAGAATAAATAAATAAATAAATAAATAAATAAAGTAAAATATTTTTAAAGTTTTGGTTGTATGTTAATATTATAAAAATTATTTCAATGGGCTTAAAGGCAAACAGCTACTACTATAGGCTATAGTAACAAATGAGTTTCCTACAATTAAATTGTTATACCCACTTATGGGATTTATTGAATAACTCTGGGGCCCAGGAAACAAATTAAACCTGATAGATTAAACCAGAATAGCACTGGCATATCTCTAAAGGTCAAACTTTTAACTGCTTAATTATTGCCTAAAACTTTCTTAATTTTCTCTCAGATGCAGTGCTCTTGAAACCCCCAAAGAACAAAGGGCACATTCTAGTACTAAGAGCATGCAGATGAAAGAAGAGCTACCGATATTGACTCAAACCTAAAAGTTTAATGTGGAAACGACATCTTACACCAGCCAAAAGATTTCTGTGCACTGGATACTGTATGTGAAGAGTTTATGAATTAAACTAGGTCAGTAGGTTTAAAAATTAGCAAGACCATTCATTCTATCAACATTTTCTGTTATATTTATAACAGTATATTCAAAGTGTTTATAACTCTTGCTTATTACATACTTGGGGTGGAGCAGGGACTTGTGGATCTTTGATGTCTGAGCCTCTACTTACTGGGTTTACTTCTTTGTGTAATGAACAAGTAACATCTTCCCCACATTTTGAACTAATGCACACTGACATCATAGTCTCCGAAGATGGGGCTGGAGAGATGGCTCAGCAGTTAAGAGCACTTGCTGGTCTTGCAGAGGACCCAGGTTCAGTTCCCAGCACCCATGTGGTAGATAATGACTGTCTATAACTACAATTCCAGGGGCTCTGCCATCCTCTGCTGGCTTCTGCATATATTGCAAACATGTGGTAGAAAAGGGGTATTGGGAAAAGGAAGGAGGAAGACAAAAATGGCTAACAGAGGCTGGATATGATCACAACCATGTATTGCATACATGTAGGCAAAACACTCATGCACGTAAACTAAAAATAAATGAATAAATCTTTAAAAAAGTCCTCAAACAAAATAGCTGGTATTGCATTAAATACTGCTTTAATAAGGAATAAACTGCAATAGTAAAATAAGCCAATACTTTTTTTTCAATGAGCTTCAGTTTAAGAAGATGAACAAGAGAAATTTTAAGATCTGAATCATGACAAAGCTGGTAGTTGTGTGAAATCTAGGAAGTGCATTAACTAAACAACAGACATAACACATATCTTACCTGAAGAAGAGCTTCTTTTTTACTAATTTGGGGGAATACCTGCGATAACATGTGACTTTTTGAAGTCAAAAATCACCTAAGAAACTGGCTCAAGGAATGCAGAGAAATACTGGTAGCAGGTAAAAAAACAAACAAAACAAAACAAAACTTTGATTTGGGATTATCAACTGGACTTTTTAAATGGCTTTGAATTTCAAAAAAGTGAAATGTTTCCTTTTCTTGTATTTTCTCAGCAATGAATCACAAGATTCCAGAATCCCGTACAATGTGGTGCCCCAAAGTCCATGTTGAGTGACTAGCAGTCACTCCAGGTGTGGAATTTCAGGAAGTTGGTACTTGCAGTAAGTGCAGCTGTTGGCTCTGATAGTAGATTCAAGGAAGGATGCTCCGGAGAAGAGACAGGAACACTGCACTCCGCCACCAGGCTGTGGATGGACGAAGGTCCACACTGCAGGTGGAATCCTCAATTCTATGATTTATCATCCATTGTTCATACTTGTCTTTCTAGACAGGAACTCGAAGTCCTCTTTCAATGCAGTCTGTCAAGAGGAGGCCTTGGGGAGCATGTATCTTTTTACTCTATTCTTGAACATATTGGGACACTGTCTTCAGAACCTTCTCATAATGAGAATCCATGAATAAAATGATGCTGTTAAATGAGGAAAATGACCTTCAGGGCATGAGTGGCCTCTGAGCTGCTCTAGTTCTGCATGGTATTTTTACAATCTGAACTGTTCCTTCAAACTGCTGCCTATCAATCCTGCTGTCCAGCTTTGTGGGGAACTTGATTTGGAATAGGCAGCATAGGCCACTGTTGTAGAATAGCTGAAAGAATGCCCTCTGGACATCGGCATCTGCTGCAGCCTCATGGAGAGCACAGGGTCAGCACTGCCTCCTCTGCCCTCCAGCTGCTGCTCTTCTCACCTTGGTCATCACTTATGTTTTCTAGAACATCCTTTTTAGAAGGTGTCACACATATCCAGGCCAGGTCTTTACCATTCCCAATCACTGTCCCACATGTCAGTCCTCTCTGGGAATGCCTCTACAGGTGCACTTTGCCAGTTTCAGATCCTCTTCATACGGTCAAGGACTAAGACCAACCCTCATAAGCCTCTTGACTGATTCCATAATGTGGCTATTCTGAATAGGGTCCCAATGAACAAAGATATGTATGGATCTCCAGGATGCTGGTTCCTTTGCATGTACACCAAGGAGTGGTATAGCTGGATCATATAGTAGTTCTATTTTTTATTCCTTTAAGGAAACTACCTACTGATTTCTTCAGTGCCCAGAGTGAAATTATACTTTAGAGAAAAAGAAAGTAGAAAAGCTAGGTGATATAGAAAGCATATAAAAAATGGGGCTGGAGAGATGGCCTATTGGTTAAGAGCACTGAGCTCTTGGAGAGGACCTGGGTTCGATCCCCAGCACCCACATGGCGGCTGAGAACCGTCTGTAACTCCAATTCCAGGAGAACTCCAGTTCCAGGGGAATCCGACACCCTTGTGTCGGACCTCCGCGGCATTGCACAACACGGGTGCCCAAACCTACATGCAGACAGTACACTCATACACATAAATAAATAAATAAATAAATAAATAAACAAACAAACAAACAAATAAATAAAATAAAATAAAAATCAGAAAGCATATAAAAAATGACCACGTTGTACCAGAGAGCTAATTATTACCCATCTCCTGTACTTTTGTCACCGTATACATAACTGTTATTCATATCTGATGCATGAGAGGCTGTGAAACAGCATGTAGGGAATTGCCAGAAAAAGATACAACAGCATTGATGTGTCTCACAGCCATTGTGCCAAAAGAGAGAAGCTAGATTAAAAAGTTATCTACTGCATGAATTCACTTATATGATATTCTGAAAAGAGGAAGACTATAGGGAAGTGAAAAGCATCAGTGGTCACCAGGGGTTGGGGACTGGGAGTTCTGACAGAAGAGTCAATTTGGAAGATCTCGCTGCAGTTTTGGAGTTGTTCCATATTCTATTTATGGTGTTAGTTACAAGAATCTGTGCATGCTGTTATAGCTCCAAGAATTGAATGCTATTTTTTATAGTACATAAATTTAAAAAATAAACAAGAAATAGAAGGATTATGTTTATGTAATTTTCTGGAAATAGTTTTCAATGTCTAATTCTTTTAAAACTGGTAAATTCTCATAGTATTCATGGAAAGTATATACGTGTGCATGTGTGTGTGTGTGTTTGTGTGTGTGTGTGTGTGTGTGTGTGTGTGTGTATGCTTCCATTGCTCATTATCCATTAGGGGATTGATTCCTAGACAGCATTTAGATACCAAAATTCATGGGTACTCAAGTTCTTTGTAGAAAATGACATATTTGGGCTGGAGAGATGGCCTAGCAGTTAAGAGCACTGACTGCTCTTGCAGAGGACCGGGGTTTGATCCCCAGCACCCACATGGCATCTGAGAACTATCTTTAACTCCAGTGCCAGGGGAATCCAACACCCTCTTCTGACCTCCGCGGCATTGCACGACATGGGTGCACAAACCTACATGCAGACAGTACATTCATACACATACAAAAATAAAAAATAAATAAAAAAGAAAATGACATATTTGCAAATAACTTATGCATAGCCCCATATATATTTTATTTTTATTTTTTAATAAAATGACCAGACTTAATGCCCATACCAATTTGGCTGAGGGACCTAAGAGATAACTTTGTTCCTTGCCCTCAGAGATCAACTAAGTCTCAGGGGACTGTGCATTGGGGCATCTCTTGAAATGTCCTGCAAATGTGGCTCACCAGTCTTCCCGTATAGGGAGGTCTTGGAGACCCACTAATGGGACTTTAGTCAGTGTCCAGTCTATAAAGAGGAAAGTCTGCTCATGCTTCAGAAAAGGAAGCCTGGTCTAGCAAGACCTGATTCTGTCCTCGAGTGGATGGAACTGGTAAATGGAAAACTGAAAGGAACCAGGGGCTCCCCACCAAAAAAACCCCTGAGAGAACCCTGAGGACCAGATCCTCAACTGACCTCAAGAAAACAAAAACCTTGGTTAATCTGGGCTAACTGTGTGAACTTAAGCATCCAAAAGGAAAGTAAAACCAGTAATAAATAATCAGTAAGACCAGAGAAATTGTACTTCAGATATAAAACTTGAGATCTTAGTAAAAAGACAAAAAGAAAAAAGAGAGCATTGTTGTTTGGCCTGTCTTCAATTCTTACTGGCAAGTGCATCTACTCTGTGGCTGCCACTCTGCTTTTGGCACTCCTCAAAGACATGAGACACAGCTTTTTAACCTTCCAATATGGACTGAAGACTCATGTCTCTCCAAGAATCCTCCAAACCTTCAACGCCAGATGGGGACTACTGAGATACCCAACTTGTGGACTTAACAGCTAAGGGGATGTCAGCCTCATCAGAGTATAGACTGCCATTGTTGTACTACCTGGGCTGTATCATGGAGGCCAGTGCAGGGGGATCAAGACAGGACTTGTACATAATGGAGTTCATTTGGGGGACCATGGGAAAGACCCCAGTGTGGAGCACAAGGGCAGGATTGATGTTTGTTTGGGCTTGCCAAGGGGGAACTTTTGAGCACTTCCTTAAGGAAAACATGAAATCTTTTAGCAATAAATAAATAAATAAATAAATAAAAATACAATAAAATCCTCCAATTCAGGTGATATGGGTATATATGTATATATATATGTATATATATATATGGGTATATATGTATATATATAACATAGTTATATATATATATATATACATATATATATGTATATATGTATATATGTATATATATATATATATAACTATGTATATACGTAAATATATTGAAGTAATACAAGTTAGAGAGAACAACAAGAAAAGGACTGGAAAAAAAACTCTGGAAATGCTGGGTGTGGTGGTGTAAACCTTTAATCCTAGCACTTGGGAGACAGAGACAGGCGGATCTTTGTGAGTTCAAGGCCAGCCTGGTCTACAGAGTGAGCTCCAGGACAGCTGGGACTACAGGGAGACCCTGTCTTGAAAAGACCAAAAAAAACTCTGGAAAGACTCAGAAAAAGATGCAAGACATAGCTGGGCGTGGTGGCACACGCCTTTAATCCTAGCACTTGGGAGGCAGAGGCAGGCGGATCTTTTTATTTCCAAGGCAGCCTGGTCTAACAGAGTGAGTTCCATGCCAGCCTGGTCGCAAGTGAGTTCCAGACGCTGGGGCTACAGGAGGACCCTGTCCGAAAAGACCAAAAAAAAAAAGAAAAAGATGGCAAGCTTGGTTATGTTCAGGGATTCAGGTGGGGTGGGGGGCATGGAAAGGGAAGTGACTCTAAATTCTATTGAAAAATGATGTATGATTTATGGAAAAAAGTTTAATAATAAAAAATAAATTAAAAATTAAAAAATTAAAAATAAAATTAAAAAATATATTTTATTTTTATTTTATGTGCATGAGTGCATTGCCTGCATGTATGTAAGTGTACCTGTGTCATGCCTCATGTATATTTTAAACCAAGTCTACATTATTTTAATATCTGATATACTGTAATTGCTACATAAATAGTTGTTATACTAAACAAACTCATACTGGAACAAAGTGCAGAGAATGCCCGTGGAGTGCTCAGCCACAAATGGTACCTGTGTATCACCTTCCCCCAACCTCAAGGCTTAGTGAAGGCCCGTCACAGGCGAGGGAGTGGAAACACACTAATAGTCAGAGATCGGTGTCTGGACATGACAGGACCTCTGCACTCATGAGCTCATAGCTGTTGTGGTGAGCTGCGCACAGATATTCAGGGCCAATACCATGTAGTGTGTATATGTATATATACATATACATATACATATACATATACATATACATATACATATGTATGCACATAATTAACCAGAAGAATAAATTATGCAGCTATGGCAACAGGAGAAGGCACATTCCTCACATCTGCATGGGCCTTATTAGAGACCCCCCCCCGGCTTTGCTGCTTTAAATGAACAAAGTACTTGAGAATAGCATTCCCATTGGTTTCATGTGATTGTTCTTGAGCTAGTTCACATTCTGTGATTTTTTTGTACATCCTTTTCCAATGTTGTTCATGTTACAAATTTGCCTAATGAAATTTTATGTCATATACCTCAGATCTGACTGAGCCTCATAGATTTTGGTTTAGTGATGTTCACAGAAATGAAGTCTGTTGTTGGGAATTTGTCCCTGTTACCCAAGCATCTCAATGATTGTTGGCAATCTTTTTTAAAATTTTTTAAAAATTTATTTATTTATTTTGTATGTGTGTGAATGTACTGTCTGCATGTAGGTTTGTGCACCCGTGTCGTGCAATGCCGCGGAGGTCAGAAGAGGGTGTCGGATTCCCCTGGAACTGGAGTTCTTCTGGAATTGGAGTTATAGACGGTTCTCAGTTGCCATGTGGATGCTGGGGATCGAACCCAGGTCTTTTTAAAGCATAGTGATTGCAGCACAAGCACCTGGTCAAAATTCAAACCACATTATCAATGTGTTGAGGGTAGAAAGGAAAGGTCTTTATTGCTTTTTATAGACCAGGATAAAAAGCAGGGTTTGACCTAAGTTCCCAAATGATTTCATTCTGTGTTTCTTTGACGCATCTCTCTATTTATTCAAACTCACCATGTGTTTTTGAGTGAAGTGGTAGTTGATTCTTTTGATCTTAACCTGTATTTAACTCTGTTGAATAATAGGTTCCAGGGTCTGAGAGAGTTGTGTTCCTCAATTCCACTGTGATTACAGTTTGCACACTAATAGGAATGAGTGCTTCTGGCCTGAGAGAGCTCAATGCTGAAGTTATTTTTTATTTTTTTATTTTTTTTTGTCTTTTTGAGACAGGGTCTCCCTGTAGCCCCAGCTGTCCTGGAACTCACTCTGTAGACCAGGCTGGCCTTGAACTCACAAAGATCCGATAAGCCACTTAAAGTCCTGTGCTATGGGACAGAACGGGCAATGTGGATGCATATTCATGCTTTTATGTTCACTCATTTGAGGCTGACACTGGTAATGGAATTCATTAAGACTATTTTTAAATTAGTAAAATTAGATAGATGGGATTTTCTAGTACTTAGAATGCTCCACAACACTACCTCCACCAGATATAATTGGAGCGTCTTCCCTTGTAAGCTGTGTTTTTGCTGCATAGTTCCTCCTGCCTCACTGCTGTTAAGCTTTCGAACCCTCCCTCTCCCACCTCTGTATTCTGGCTGCCCCTGTTTTTCCTTCATTTCCACAGTTGCAAAAGTGACTGACAAAGCAGATGTATTGAAACTGTGTAATGGATTTATATCCTTCCCAAATCTAAAATCCTCCACAGAACTCAGAAGACTCAAATTTACCTGGCTTTATGGACTCTGTGCTGCATGGGTCACCATTGTAGTTTTTACTGTAGTTCTTTGGAAAAGCCTGGCCCATGCCCCTTCTACCTCTAGTGCTCATTCCTAGCTGGATTTTCTCTGTCCATTCTTCAGATGCTTGTTTGGACACTCTTCCTTAGCAGTTCCCTGAGCTTCTAGGATGAGTTGGGCCTTGGTATCAATAACTCTATTTCTCCTTAACAGTTGTTAAAATTGCAGCTGATTAGTTAGTTGTGAACTCACCACTTGCTCTCTCTGTTGGAATTACCTTCATGGTTCTAATGAAGATTTTTATCCTGTTCATTCATGTTCCTCAAGAACTTAGCCAAAAGCTTTGTTCACAGAACTTGTGAAATGACTGTTGAAAAGATGAAAAACCAAGATCACCAGAGTTTTATGCTTAGTTTAAAAAGTATTTTATTTTAGCCGGGCGTGGTGGTACACACCTGTAATCCTAGCACTCAGGACGCAGACGCAGGTGGATCTTTGTGAGTTCAAGGCCAGCCTGGTCTACAGAGTGAGTTCCAGGACAGCTGGGGCTACAGGGAGACCCTGTCTCGAAAAGACAAAGAAAAAGTATTTTAATTCTATTGAATAAATAAAATAGTAAAACAAGGCCATACAAGTGAATTTTTCTTTCTTATCAGTTTGTCTCAAGAATCTCTGTGTACATGCACCATTGAAGAAGTGTGTAGATGTTGTGCTTTTCAGGCTCCAGCCTCTGGTTCTTACATTTGGAGTAGCATACAGGAATCTGCATGCAATGATCACGCAGGGGATTTAGATGCAGCTGTTTAAGGGCTACACTTTGTGGAAAACTTCTATGAAATGAGAGATTCTACATAAAACCTGCCTAAAGCCACAAATAAGTTGCCCATGCTCTGATAAATAACTCTCACACAAGCTCAGATGAACGGTCATAATTAAACACAATGGATATGACAAAGAAAAAAAAAGAGGGGGAGAAAAGACTCAAAGTAGAAAGGGAGCTTGTTGAGAAGGAGGGTTTCAGTGGTGGAGGGAGGAGGATGAGAGAGGAATGGGGAGTGGAAATGAACAGAATTTGTTATAATCATGTATGAAACTGTCAAAGAACAAAAAATTTTTGATTAACTTGCCCAATATTATATTAACAAATGGATTCCTGGAAACTAAATATGATGATCAAATTCAGTATAACCACCTTAGAAACAGGTTTATAACCCAGAAAAACATTAAAAAATAATCCTTTTTGAGCTGGGCGTGGTGGCACTCGCCTTTAATCCCAGCACTTGGGAGGCAGAGGCAGGTGGATCTCTGTGAGTTCAAGGCCAGCCTGGTCTACAGAGTGAGTTCCAGGACAGCTGGGGCTACAGGGAGACCCTGTCTCAAAAAGACCAAAAAAAAAAAAAATCCTTTTTATAAATGTATATTAAGTATAAGTAACTAAGTATATTATATAAGTAACCAAGATGTAGAAATAGTTGAAAAGATGATGAGAAAATTGGGTTAGGGTTTTTAATCTAAATAGCAAATAAATCCAGGATGTTGTTTGTTCTAGTTTGGTTTCTGTTGCTAGGAGGAAACACTGACCAAAACCAAGTTGGAGAGGAACTTGGGTTCATTTGGTTTACACATCCAGATCACAGTTCATCCCTGAGAGAAGCTGCGACAGGAACTCGGGCAGGAATCTGAGGCAGGAGCTGAAGCAGAAATTGTGGAGGAATACTGCTTACTGGCTTGATTCTCTGGCTGGTGCTTGGCTTCCCTCTCTCCTTCCCTTCCCCCTCTCCCCTCCTCTACTGCCTTCCTCCTTCCCTTCCTCCCTTTCTTCCTTCTTTCCTTTTAAAATTCAGCTTGCTTTTTTTTTTTTTTTTTGGTCTTTTTGTTTTTTTTTTAATTTTTTTTATTAATTTTATTTATTTCTGAATGTGTATGAATGTACTGTCTGCATGCAAGTCTGTGCACCCGTGTCGTGCAACACCGCGGAGTTCAGAAGAGGGTCTCGGATTCCCCTGGAACTGGAGTTCTCCTGGAATTGGAGCTTCAGACGGTTCTCAGCCGCCATGTGGGTGCTGGGGATCGAACCCGGGTCCTCTGTAAGAGCGGTCGGCGCTCTTAACCGCTAGGCCATCTCTCTAGCCCCTTTTTGAGATGGGTCTCCCTATAGCTCCAGCTGTCCTGGAACTCACTCTGTAGTCCAGGCTGGCCTTGAACTCACAAAGATCCACCTGCCTCTGCTTCCCAAGTGCTAGGATTTAAGGCGTGTGCCACCACGCCCGGCTCAGCTTGCTTTTTTATGCAACCCAGGACCACCTGCCCAAAAGTGGTATTATCTACAGTGGGCTGGACCCTCCCAGGTCACTAAGCAATCAAGAAAATGTCTCACCAATACACTTACAGACCAATTTGGCGGAGTCAGTTCCCTAACTGAGTTTCCCAGATGTGTCGAGTTGACAAATGAAGCTATCCAGCACAAGTGACCCCTTGTTAACTTGACACAGAAACACATCACTATTAAACCATAGGCCTTTTCATTTCTTGTTTCCAAGATCTCACATTTAATAATCATAATATAATATAAAAAATATATACAACTTTTAAAGTCCCAGTCTTTAAAAATTCAAACACTTTAAAAGTCCAATGTCTTTTTTTTTTTTTTTTTAGTCTTTTTGAGACAGGGTTTCCCTTTAGTCTCTGGAGCTCACTATGTAGACCAGGCTGGCCTTGAACTCACAGAGATCTGCCTGCCTCTGCCTCCCAAGTGCTAGGATTAAAGGTCAATGTCTTTTTTTAAATATCCAAAGTCTCTTAATTGTGGGCTCCTATAAAATCTAAAATAAGTTACATATGTCTTATTTCTAGAAGGAAGAAAGGGGGTACATGTAAGCAAAGTCCAAGTCTACAGCACGGCTCAAGGTCTGACATCTGGAATTCACTCATGGTACACGTAAGCAAAGTCCAAGTCTACAGCATGGCTCAAGGTCTGACATCTGGGATTCACTCATGGTACACGAAGCAAAGTCCAAGTCTACAGCACGGCTCAAGGTCTGACATCTGGAATTCACTCATGGTCTTCTGGGCTCCAAAGGGCTTGAGCAGCTCCACTTCTCTGGCTCTGCTGTCCACAGCACACACAGATTGTCCTGTCAGCTCAGGTTGGTTCCACTCTATACCTACTGCTGCCCTTGGTGGTGGCCCCACAGTCCTGGCCTCTCTCATATCTTAGGGTCTCCATCGCAACTGGGGTGGCGCCTTCACCAGTGGCTTCAATGATCCCTTCATTCCTTCAAAACCAGTGCCATGTGGGAGACTCCTATACATTACTAAGTTCTGCTTCCAGATGGAGATGCAGCCTTTGCCCCATCACATCACAGCTTCTGTGTGCTGACTCTGAGGAAATACTTCCCAGACACTCACTTCAATGATATTGTTTTTTTTCCTTTTTTAAATTTATTTATACATATATTTTTTATCAAATATAGACCCGTGTCCCCCACCCTATCCCCCCACCCCACCAGAGCTCATGCATTCTGCCAAACATGCTTTTCATCTCTTTCTCTGTCTTTCTCAATATTCTCCATGGGGAATTTGACTGTTTTGAGCAGAAGTTCACTGTTTCAGTCAGTTCTTTGATGCAGTCCTTTCTGTTGTTGTTGTTGTTGTTTCCAATATGCATCACTCCCAACTGCTTTGGACAAAAGCTCAAGGGGCCATGCACAGGAAATACAACTGGGTAATGGTATCCCTCATCTGTGGATGCTAGTGTCAATTACCCAGTTGTAAGATACTGTTTTTTTCTTAACCACAGTTGATTTCTCAGTCCCAGATAATGAGCATCAGTTGTCCCAGTAAAGCAAAGGTTTCATTTCAGTGATGCTGATGTCTGTTAATAACAGTTGATTCTTCAGTCCCAGCTGACCAGAAACAAAATATTCTTAAATCAAAATATCACACAAACAGCCTGGATAGAGTGTTTGAGGGACTGTCAAACTTTTCTCTGAACCTTCATAAGCCAGGCTTCCAGCATCTTTTCCTCTCAACATTCTTATCTTCCATACTCCCACAGGACAACCTACTAAGTTCTGCACACTTAATGCTTTTCCAGCCCAAAGTTCTACATGCTTCCATAATCCTTCCCAAAATACATGGCCAGGTTTATGATAACAATACTTCTGGTACCAATTTCTGTTCTAGTTTGGTTTCTTTTGCTTTGGATGAAGCACTGATCAATATCAAGTTGAAGGGGAGGAGCTTATTTGGGATACATATCCAGATCACACTTCATCCTTGAGGGAAGCCAAGACAGGAACTCAGGGCAGAAATCTGGAGGCAGGAGTTGAAGCAGAGACCACAGAGGAGTGCTGCTTACTGGCTTGCTCCTCTGGCTGCTGTTCAGCTTGCTTCCTTGTATAATCCAGGACCACATGCCCAGGGGTAGCACCACACACAGTGGGCTAGGCCCTCCCTCATCACTTAATTAAACAAGAAAATGGCTCATAGACATGTTTACATGCTAATCCAATAGAGGAAATTGTCTAATTGAGTTTCCCTCTTCTTGAGTATGTCAAGTTGATATCTGAAGCTATCCATCACAATATTTAAACTAGCAAACCCATGAATATATATATATATATATATATATATATTCCAGTCAGGATATGAAAGACTTAGTGTTCCTCAAACTAATCTTTCATAGAAAACCCAAGTCCTTGTCCAGGCATAACCTTTCAACCTACTAATGAAAGCACATGCAATTAGATATATATGGTACTTTAAAAAACAGTATAATATATAGCCTTCAATCCTACAAATGAAGCAAAGCCAATTAGATATATAGGATTTAAACAGTACTAATTGTTATGGTAGGTTACCTTGGTATAGACACAGATGTTTGGATGGTATGCTAATCCATGAATTACATTTTCTTCTGTTAAGTATGATAGGGTCTTCGTGTGGCTTATAACGTCTCCTAACCTTTAGAGGATGTAAGCTTGTGGCATCAGCCGTGGGTTATTCCTCCAAGGAGAGAGCTAATAGCCAAGAAAACAGCCAGAATTGACTAGAGACCAAGACAACAGCTCCAGAGAAAGTAGACTGTTTTGCTTCTCATCCACCAATGCCCCTTTTCTTTTTTTTTATTTTTTTTTATTAATTTTTATTTATTTCCGTATGTGTATGAATGTACTGTCTGCATGCAAGTCTGTGCACCCGTGTCGTGCACCAATGCCCCTTTTCTAAGCCTAGGGAACAATCTGCGGAAGAGGGGGTGTGGTAGAATGTAAGGGCTACGATTGGGGTGAATGGTGAAGCTACAACAATATAGACTGGACACTCATTTGATCAACTTGATTGAACATACAAGCCCCCCCCCCCCGCTGGATGGTGGGACCCATGAGCTGTGTGGGTTTGGGCACAACTGCTCGGAAATTGGTTTTACATGAAGGATGCTTGTACTCACAGATTATCACCTACTGTTAAAAAAAAAATGAAAAAAAGAAAAAAAAAACAGACGCAGAAAAATTATGGCAGAATGCATGATCTGGGATGGGTAGGGGTGGGGTGGGGGGAAGGGAAGGGGATATATGCCTGAACTGAATTGGAAAATGATGTATGAAATACACAAAACATCAATAAAAAAATAAACTTAAAAAAAAAAAAGAAAAGAAAACCCAAGTCCTTTCTTTCCTTTGTCAATGGCATGGGCAGCAGAGACACGCTGAGTTCTCCTTGTTAACTGTCAGTTCATTGTCTCTGTTGTCAGTTCCGGGACACAGATCAGTATGCATTTCAGGCAGAGCCAGAGGGGTTTTATATACCTTTCAATAGATAACCTAATTTCAAACAGTTGTTATGGCTTGAATGTGAAATATCTTCCATAAGTTGAAGTGCTTGAACAGTTGAAACAGCTGAGGATGATGGTTTGGAAGGTTGTGGGATATTTGGGATAGATGTCATGGTTTATGAAAGTGGGCCTGGAGGGTTATACCCTGGACCTACTTGTGGTACCAAATGTCTGCTTCTTGGTCTACTAAGATGTGACCATCTATCTCAGTCTCCTATCCCCTTGCCTTCTCCACAATGAGGGACTATATCTCTTGATCAGTGAATCAAAGCAAACCTCTTTGCCTTGAGCTGCTTTCTTCAGGTATTAGGTCACAGTGATGTAGAAATAGTGAATACCCCACATGATGTTGATTCAGAATGAATGTGAAAAGAAAAAAGTAAAAGATTGGAATTTTTATTCTTTTTTTTTCTAGGCTGGCCTAGAACTGCAGATCCTCCTGCCTCTGCCTCCTTCAGCATAGCCCACCAGTGGGTGCCACCACCACTGGCAGAATTTTTATTCTTCATTTAATTTTTTTCTACTTGGGGAAGAAACTAAGGCTGACTGGATGCTCTGGATTTCTGCTTTAATGGGATAAGAGAAGAACGTGACTAAGGAAAGGTGCTGCCTCTGAATGGCCTGCTTTTCATTACATTAAAAAAAATTTTTTTTTAATTTATTTATTTTTGTATGTGTATGAATGTACTGTCTGCATGCAGGTCTGTGCACCTGTGTTGTGCAATGCAGGGGAGGTCAGAAGAAGGTGTCGGATTCCCCTGGAACTGGAGTTCTCCTGGAATTGGAGTTACAGACGGTTCTCAGCTGCCATGTAGGTGCTGGGGATCGAACCCGGGTCCTCTGCAAGAGCAGCCAGTGCTCTTAACCACTAGGCTATCTCTCCAGCCCCTCATTACATATTTTTTAGAAGTCTTATAAATGAATTTTCTTGGTTCTCACGTCCTTTTGAAAAACTTCTTATAGCATAACCAACTAGGCCAATTACCTTCTTTAAGCATCCTGAAGAAATCAATTCACTGTCTCCAAGTTAAATTCCACATAGCAATTATTACTCAAGAGATTTCATGAAAACTACCAAGTTGGTCAGCCCTCATTACTAATAATCCAATTTTTCTCATGTAGCCTGCTGGTTGCAAGTTGAAGTAAACCTATTTTAAGAACCAAAATGACATACAAAGTCATGTTTGAACTGTCATTGTGAACACATTTGGTGTACAGTCATGTGTGTCTGAAGTTTTGCACTCTAAGATAAAGCTGGTTATGAAAACATTTCTTCTCTAGGTTTCCATATTATTGCTATTTTAAAATTGGACCTTTTCCCCCACCAGGCACGGTGGCATATGCTTTTAATCCCAGCACTTGGGAGGCAGAGGCAGGCAAATCTCTGTGAGACTGAGGCCAGCTGGTCTACATAGTGAGTTCTAGGCCAGACTTTGGTTACAGGGAGACCCTGTCTCAAAAAGACCAAGAAAATTTAGAACTTTCTAGGCTGGAGAGATGGCTTAGCGGTCAAGAAAAGTGTGTGCTCTCGTGGAGGGTCTAGGTTTGGTTCCCAACACCCACATGGTGGCTAACAACCATCAGTAGTTCCAGTTCCAGGAGATCTGATGCCCTCTTTCAACCTCCATGGGCATTGCATGACACAGGTACACTTACATACATGCAGACAATTCACTCATACAGATAAAAATAATAAATAAAAATTTAAATACTGGACCTTTATTCTTTATCTTTTTGAGGGGATTGTGAAAAAAAAGCAGCCATTAAATTTTATTAAGAGTCATGTCAACATCATGATTTCTTTTATTTAGCTGGAGCCTTGCCACTAAAACGAAGGTAAATTGGCCATGATCAATCACTATCTCTAGCTAAGTGTCCAGTGTCAATTTATCCACATTGATCCTTCACTTAGCAGCTGTTTTGAATACTTAAGGTGGTGTTAAAAATCCCTGGAGGCATGATCTGGTAACATGTGGCACTCAACCAGGCAAGATGCAGTCCAGGAAAGATAAATTTCCCAGATCCTCTGCCCCCTTGTCTGTCACATGGCCACCTGGAGGGCATTGGTGAATATTTCCCACTTGATAGGTAAATAGTTCTGGTGGTTATCATGGTGGTGGGGAAAAAACACAATTTGTATCTGCAGCAGGAAATGCACCTGGCATGTGTGGGAAGCTTTTACTAACCAAACAAGATCTCCTGGGGGTAGAGCTCATCATATAAACCCATTTCCTGGTGCTGGGGATCAAACACAGTGCCTTTACATGCAGGAAACTAGTGCTGTAAGTATAGACCTGCGTCTCCAACCATACCTGGATTCCAGCATCAAGAGACCCCAGGCATGCTGGAATCAATTTCCTCAATAAGGAGTTATCCAGGGTACTGGCCTCTTCCTTCTGCACAGTGCTGACTGTGTAGGTCTGAACCACTGTGGTGTCTTGCTTTTCTTGCTTTGACACTTGCCATTGGTCAGAAAGAAGTCTGTCTCTCCTGCCTGGATTAAGTTCTGTCCTCTTTGACTGACTTATGTCTGTCGTAGCAACGCCTGGCTTATAACAGTGTATGACTACATAGCTGTGACACTATGTGCTGTGACAGCTATCCTAGTTAGATCCTAACTAATGCTCACAAACCTGTCTCTGCATCAAGGTCATTGGGGGAGTTTCAAATATGAGATCAATGAGAATCTTTAAGAGTGGAGTGTAAGGATTTGAAGGTCACTATCCTAGACAAATTTGTTTGTTCTCTTACTCTGTGCCCAATTTTTGTTTCCTTCTTTTTTTGAATGGGAAGTGAGTAGTAGTACGCAAAGTTTTCAGAATAGGTAAACAAACTGAGATATAAACATGTAATGGGAAATAGTTAAACAAATATTCATACTACATGATTCAGTTTGTGTAGCATCCTAAGAAATTCAATGCCATCCATGATGATAGAGAGTCTATGGACAGATTGGCAGACAAGAAATAGCAGAGGTCTTAAGATGGTATGCGCCCAGCACCTTCACTCCCTTTACTGGGCTGTACACATGAAATTATGGGTGTACACATGAAATTTTCCTCTGGAATAATTTTGTATTTGATGTATGTTAAATATAATGAAATAAACCTGTTAAATTTTCTAGGGATGATTGGATAAAACCATGAAAAAATGTTTTATTTAAAGCATTGTGATGTCCATCCGAAAGCTGAAATAGAATTATCACAATGGTCCAGCAATTCCTCTTCTGGATTTATATCCAAAAGAAATGAAATCAGTATGCAAAGAGATATCTGTGCACTGGTGCTCACTGTATGATTCACAATAGCCTAAAAATGAAAACAACCTAAATGTCCATTAATTGATGAGTGCACATATGGTACATATATATGTATATATGATAGAGTACTACTCATACTTTTAAAAAAGGAAATACTGTCATTTGCAACAACATAGAAGCCATTCGTTAAGTAAAATAAACTGGTCACAAAAATAGTGTATGGTTCCATTCAAATGCTATATTTGAAACACTCAAACTCTGACATAAAAATAAAATTGTGGTTGAAAGAGACCTGGAGAAAGGAAAATGGGGAGATACTGGCTAGTGGATATGGAATTTCAGTTTTGCAAGAGATTGCAGTTTTGTCTATGTGATTGTGACACTATCTGCTGTGACAGCTGTTATAGTGAGATCCCAACTAATGTCCACAAACCTGTCTCTGCATCAAGGTCACTGGGAGAATTTCAAATATAAGATCAATGCAAATATCTGGGAATGGGGTGTCAGAATTTGGGGATCAATATCCTAGGCAAAGAGATATGTTGTGTAATAGTAAGAATACAGTCAACTCATTTAAAAAAGCTGTACACTTAAAAAATGCTTAATATGGGGGCTGGAGAGATGGCTCATTGGTTGAGAGCACTGACTGCTCTTGCAAGAGGATCCGGGTTCTATTCCCAGCACCTACATGGTGGCTAAGAACCATTTTAGGCCGGGCATGGTGGTACAGACCTTTAATCCCAGCTCTCGGGAGGCAGAGGCAGGTGGATCTCTGTGAGTTCAAGGCCAGCCTGGTCTACGTAGTGAGCTTCAGGTCATCTGGGACTAAAAGGGAGGCCCTGTCTCAAAAAAATAAAAAAGCTTAAGATGGTAGTAGGGGTAGGACAAGAGCTTAATTGTAGGTGAATTTGAGCAAGGCATGATATGCATGTGTGAAGAAAAGCATATGCCACCACACCCAGCCTCATTTCCAGTTTTGATTCCATGCTTGTCTCTCTTACTTCTCCAACAAAAAATTTATTCATCCTTTTTCCTGAATTCTGGATCATGACTAACCACTCTTTCATAGTCCAAGGAGAAACCTGTGAGTTATCTACATACCATTCTCAGTCTAATTCAGCAGCAGCCTCTTCTCTTTATCCCACTGCTGTCATTCTTATCCCCAGCCTGCTGCCAGAATAATCTAATATATGATCTAAATCCTGCCACTGCTTTAGACTTTTGATGAAGGGCCGTGAATACAGCTCAGAGGTTGAGCACTTGCCTAGTATGTGCAAGACCTTCGATGGAAACAGAATGAAATTCAAACTATTTTTTAAATATTTTATTTATTATTTTTACTTTAATTTATTTGTATGAATATATTGCCTGCTTGTGTGTAAGTGTACTCGTGTTGCAGCAAGTTTTCCTTCCCGGGAGAGCAGCACGAGCTAGCTCAAACGTGGGCTTGGCCATTTGGTGCCCTGTCCATGTCCCCCACCCCCCTCCACCACCCCATGTTCCACCATGCACATTGGCCAGTCCATTCAAACGAAAGTCTAATTTATCCCATAATCCATGTCATTCAATGCCCATGGAGGTAAGAAAAAGGCATTGCATAAACTGTAAGGCAACAACTTAAAGTGAGACTTTAAAAGTAAGCCATGGCTAGGTGGTGAAGGATCTTACATGCTGTGTTAAAGAGTTTGAATTTCAGTCTGGAGAGATAGCTCAGTGGTTAAGAGCACTGGCTGTTCTTACAGAGGACCAGGGTTTGATTTCCAGCACCGACATGACAGCTAACAATGATCACTGCAATTGCAGGGGAATCTGACACTTTCTGCTCCATGGGCATTGCACGAACAGGGTGCACTTACACACATGCAGGTAATACACTCATAAAAATAATAAATAAAATATTTTTTAAAGAAGAATTGTTCTTAGTGTAAATGAAAGAATGATGTGCTCAAGGTGTAGGAAGACATGTAAAACTTGGCCTTGAATTGTTTCTAACGAAGTCTCAAAGTTAAAGGCAGTATCTAGGAGATGTGTTTCAGTGTACATATTTATCACTGTATCTTTCATGACTGTATCCAGTTATGGAGAAAGAGGTGACACACCCAGATTCGGCTTGATTCTGCCACAAAGAAAAAGACAATTACTTAAAAAAGAGAAATATGCATCTATTCACCTTACTTTTCTTTGGTAAATATTACATTATGGAATTATTTTGTGAAAGTGAAGGGCTGAAACACAAAATTTTGTCTATTGTTATATTTGTTTAAAAGTTCTCTAGGTGAATTGAATGGATGCCTTATGCTTCCTCTTGATTACAACAGCTTTAAAATTTTATTTATTTATTTATTTATTTATTTATTTATCGTGTATGAATGTTTTACATGCATCTATGTAAGTCCACCCATGCCATGAAATGCTCATGGAGGTTGAAAGAGGGCGTTGGATCCCCTGGATCTGGAGTTATAGTCATTGATAGCGTCCATGGGTGCTGAGACTTGAACCCAGGTCCTCTGGAAGAGCAGCCAGTGGTGTTAATCACAGAGCCACATTTCCAGCACCACAACAGATTTTCTGAGAGGCTATGCTGTAATCTGATTCTACTGCACCAGTATACTCAAATAAGATGTTCTTTCATGACTGTATCCAGTTATGGAGAAAGAGGTGACATGCCCACATTTGGCTTGATTCTGCCACAAAGAAAAAGACAATTACTTAAAAAAGAGAAATATGCATCTATTCATCTTACTTTTCTTTGGTAAATATTACATTATGGAATTATTTCATGAAAGTGAAGGGCTGAAACACCAAGTCATCAAAATTATAATTGAATTATACATTCCATGTTATTGGATCCTGGTAGATGAAATGTCTTTGATGTCAAGTGACAAATGGCATGCTTTGTGGGTTTTAGATATAAGTTTCATCTTACAAATCAAAAATAAGCAGGAAATTTCTTGGAAATGAATAAAACTAATAAAAGTGGGGGATCATGGGATTGAGTCTCTTTTCTTTAAGAATCTGCCTCCTAAAGCTTGTTTTTATAAAGCCTATTAACGTACTAATGACTAATACCTCTTGGGCTGACCTTTTCATTGACTTTTAGACATGGTACCCAATTACCTACTTAAAATGCTCAGTTGAATGGCTAACAGGCATTTCAGACTCAATGTATTCTATACATAACGTCTAATTTTCCTTCTTTACTTCATCTCAGTAGATATTATCACCATCTATCATTTTTACCCTTGGTTCCTTTTTCCCTTATTCCCATAATAAGTCTTCCATATTTTCTTCAAAATATATCTTCAGTCTGAGACCATCCACTCCTGCTTTGGATCTTGCAATAGCCTGAAAGCCTTTTACGTTACATAGTAGTTTATTCTTATTGTTTTTTATTATATATATGTATTTTTTGTACAAGATTATGTTACTAATCAAATCTAGACCGGTGTCCCCCACCCTACCCCCCACCCCGTCAGAGCTCATGCATTCTACCAAACATGCTTTTCATCTCTTTCTCAGTCTTTCTGAAAATTCTCCGTGTGGAAGTTGTTTTGAGCAGAAGTTCACTGTTTCAGTCAGTTCTTTGATGCAGTCCTTTCTGTTGTTGTTTGTAGTATAGCCAGTATGCTGAGAATTAAGCATGCGCAGAGCTTGTCCCTCATCAACCTAATCTACCCTAGGCAGGTGAGACCATACAAGCAGTGTTGCAGACCTGGGCCAATCAGAAGACGACAAGAGGAGAGTGGGAATGCGAACAGTACATAACCCCTAACCCTGCCCCCAATAAACCAGTCTGCAACAACTCGCTCTCTGTCTGTGTTCACCCAATTCTCAGGGTCTGTGTTTTGACTCTGTATCTCTCACCCCCATTCCTTTGTCGGTCGGACCCGCAATTCCCCAGCAGGCCTGGGGGATTGTCAACATCTGGCGCCCAACGTTGGTTTTTCACCCCCCCCCCGTGCTGGTGAGGCACCCCCTTCCTTGATCGGTGAGTAGGCCCCATTCCTGTTCTTTGATTTTTGGTGGGCATTAGGGTGAGTGCCTGGCCCCCACTCCCCACCCCCAACCTGCCTCTCCTTCTCTCTACTTTAGTTTTCTGTGTGTTGCCCTTGGCTAAAGACGTACATTCTTGCTCCACTGCTTTGTTGGTTCTTCCCTCTAACACTTAACCTCCCTTCCCATTTCCTGCCCTCATGGGGACCATCCCTCCCCATGTTCGAGAGCCACAGAGGGCTGTGCTTAAGGCTCTCCTCCAGACACATGGCCTTAAAGTGAAATCTCTTGACTTGGATTCCTTTTGGGAGGAGGCCGTATGCATTGCCCCTTGGACCACTCCTGAAAACACTTGGGACCCCTCTGTCTGGATGAGGGTCCTTTATCTTTCCCATAAGTGTGAGGTTTCCTCTGGTGCCCTTCCCCTGCTCCATTTGTCCCGATTCTCCTGCCATTATTGCTAGCATTAAAGGCTCCTTGACTGAGGAAGTCCTTCATGAGCATAACTCTGCCTGCCACAAAAATACTGAGGAAAAGTTGGCTTTGCCTTGTGTCCCTGATTTAGAAGGTTGCAAGGAGACCGAGCCCCCCCCACCTTCTGCCTACCTCAGTGGCCCCCTCGTCCCCACCCAAACCCCCTGCTGAGGCCCACTGTTCTCCACCTGTCTGTCCCTGGAGGGAGATTAGCAGGGATCCCCCTCCACCCTTCCTGCTCCCAAACTTCTACACTCTAACAATCCATTTCTGCATACCAACCCCACCCTGCATGCCTTCCCAGTCAATGTAGGCCCTAATGCCGCTATTCAACTTTGGATCCCCACCCCGCTGCCTGACCTTTCCCTCATCTGGAAGGCAGCTCAAGAGTCAGGCTCTGACTCCCCTTACTTCGAACAGGTCCTCACCCAGTGGGCCATAAATCTCCAAATACATTATGACTGGTATACTCTACTTAAAGCCTGCCTTGATCCACCTGCTTTCCTTCAATGGAGGGCTACTTATGATGACATGGCTGAAGGCCAGACCCTTACCAATATTCAATATCAACTTCCTATTACCTTATATATGCTTACTGGCCGTGGCAACTTCACTGATCCCATTAGTCAGTCTCTTACTGGAATCCCACAGTACTTTGATCAGGTTAAAAACATGGCCCTTCAAAGTCTTAAATCTTGTACTCCCCCCAAACCTGACTCCTACTTTCACAACTTAGTACAACATGGTAGGGAGCATTTCTCAGACTTCCTCACTCGGGTCACTGGGCAGTAGACTGCCGAACCCCCCTGGCCCAGCATGTGATGCCCTGGTTAAGGAACTTGCCTGGGAGGGTATGAATTCTCAATGCCGTAATGCTGTTGCCCCAGTGCGCGATGAAGATCCCCATAAATGGATCATTGCCACTTGTGACCTTAACCCTGGGACAACCCCCTTTGAGGCCTTGACTGCCTCTATTCAGGCCTTATCCCTCCACCAGGGCTCTACTGACCCACCCACGTGTTGGGGTTGTGGCAAACAGGGCCATTTATGCTGGCTCTTGCCCCGGTCCCACAACTAGGCCTAAGACTCCTTGTCCCAAATGTAAAAAAGGTTTTCACTGGGCTAAGGACTGCAGATCCATGTCCTCGGGCCCTTTAAACTCCTCTCAGGGCACCCCTCAGTCCTGCAAGTAAGAGGGACCCCTCCTCAAGTCCTCTGGACTATACCCATTTATGCCCCCCCAGATGTCCATTAAATTGGACGTCTTCCCCATTAAAGGGATCATAGACACAGGAGCAGATGTCACCATTATCACCTTCAATGACACTGCCCCCTTTTCCACTTGGAGGTTTACACCTGGGCCCCCCATTAAAGGGGTTGGTGGGCAGCAACCCACTAAACAAACTATCAATGGGATGGCACGGGAAGATTATGATGGTAATGACCATCAAGCCTCTCATTGCCGACATCCCCCGCACCCTTTGGGGAAGGGACATCTTATTCAGTATGGGCACCATCCTTTACCATGGATGATAGCGCCCTATTGGAGGCAAGGATAGGAGTGGGTTCTTAGGCAGGGACAACCCCTTTACTAACCAGACCCTTCACCCCCAATTCTAAGGGCCACTGCTCCCCTAACTCCCTGTCTTGAATGGGACACTAATGACCCCATCTGAGTTGAGCAGTGGCCTATACTTGAACCAAAACTCACTGTCCTCAAGTCCTTAATTGATGAACAACTTGCATTAGGAAACATTGAACCATCCCTTAGTCTTCACAATACCCCCATTTTCGTTATTAAGAAAAAATCAGGAAAATATAGGCTGTTACAGGACCTCTGACAAATCAACCTCCATATGAAAAAGATGGGCTCTCCTCAGGGTGGACTTCCCCACCCTAGTTGTATCCCTCTGTCGTGGCTCATTGCAGTCATCGACCTCAAGGACTGCTTTTTCAGCATTCCTTTGCAGTACAGGACCGCTCTTACTTTGCATTTACAGTGTGGGAGCCCAATGTACACAAACCGGCCAATAGATACCAATGGAAAGTGCTGCCTCAGGGAATGAAAAATAGCCCCACTATTTGCCAAAATTTTGTAGCCTTAGCCTTTAATGTCCTCCGTCTGTCATGCAAATCCATCCACTACATGGATGACGTCCTCCTAGCCCATCCCTCCCCTGTACCCTTAACCTTCAATGTCCTCCCTCCATCATGCAAATCCATCAACTACATGGATGACATCCTCCTGGCCCATCCCTCCCCTGATACCCTTAACCTTCAATGTCCCCCCTCCATCCTGGAAATCCATCCATGACATGGATGACATCCTCCTGGCCCATCCCTCCCCTGTACCCTTAACCTCCTACTTAGAAAACTGGTCTCATCTTTGGAATCCCTCAATTTGCATATCTTCCCTGATAAAATTCAAGTTGCTCAGCCATATCAGTTCTTGGGTTACCACATCTCCCAGACAATTCGAGCCTTTGATCCCCATATACATGTTAAAGATAAATATACTCCCTTAATGACCTCCAAAAGCTCTGTGGTAGTATCAATTGGCTCGAGCCCTTTCTTCCAATAGCCCCTGGGAAGCTTGACCCCCTTTTCTCCCTCCTGAAGGGGAATCACTCCCGCTCTGACATCATTTTGCTGACCTCCCCTGCTAAGGCTGTCATTGATGAGGTTAGAAGAAGCCTCTTCTCCCTGTCCACAGACCGTTTCCGACCAGACAGGTCCCTCCTTGTCCTGGTCTTAGGGACCTTGGATGGGGTCTTTGGGGCCATCTGGCAGGATGGCCCCTTGTTCTGGCTCCACCCCTCATGCAGTGATAGCCACAAAATCACTCCTTACATTGAAGTCCTCCTCCTCCTCCTTGCATTTAAAGGCAGATCCTACTGCAGTTGCATTTACAATCTTGAACCTGACAAGATTGTTCTGCCCCTCCCTGTTGTCAAACTTAACTCCTTATGGAGGGATTGTGCCTTGTTTCTGACATTGATGTGGGGCTATCCTGGGACACTTGACAACCACTACCCATGTGACAAACGTTTGCAGACCTTCCCCTCTATCTGTGTTGACTTTCACAGCCATTCATTCTCTAAATCCCAGAACCCATTGCCTTCACCGATGCTAACAAGACCAACTTTGGCTTCATCCTTTACAATGGTGATGCCCCCCTTGTCTTCTTCCGGCCCAGTCCTGGGTCTGTCCAATTAGGTGAGCTCCTGGCTGTAGCCCAAGTGTTCTCCTGTGTCCAGAATGCCCTTTGAATGTCTTCTCAGATAGCCAATATGCTGTTCAGACCCTCCTATCTCTGCCTTTCACCTCTGTGGATGGTTCTAACTCCCCCTTAGATGTCAGCTTACTTACCATCAAGGACCTTCTGGAACATCGAGCACACCCTTGGTTTATTGAACATGTCCACTTCCACACAGGCCTAAAGGGCATTATAGCTGAGGGTAGTGCGAGCGTTGATCCCTCATCATGACCACTCATTTGCCCCTGCTGGAGCAGGCTCGGGCCCTCCACCAGCGTTTTCACCTCTCCCTGGCTCACTCCTCTGCCTCTACCCTGACCTGTCCCTCCTAAATGTAAACATTGATCTCACTCATGCTCCCCCTGTGCCCCTCTGGCCCCAGTGGGACCCCTCCAACATCAAGGGGTGAAACCCAGCGGCCTCGCCCCTAACTCCCTGTGGCAAATAGATGTCACCCATATGCCCTCCTTTGGAAAACCCCAATATGTTCATGTGACTGTGGACATGTTCTCTAAGCTTATATATGCAGTTGCCCTCTCCGGCGAGATCGCCTCCCACGCCATCAAAGCTCTGAAAATGGCCATGCTTCTCATGGGGGTCCCCTGGGTGTTAAAAATGGACAGTGGCCCAGCTTTCGCATCTGGTGCCTTTAACTCCTTCCTTGCCTCATGGAACACCAGGCACTCCACAGGCATCCTCTATAAACCTCAAGGCCAAGCCATCATTGAGCATGACAACTGCTCCATTAAGGAACACCTCTCAAGGCTCCTGCCGTTCCCTGTCCTCATGGACCCCCACCTCCTTCTTACCAAAACCCTTTTTACCCTTAACTTCCTTACCTTTGATGAACATGGCAACTCCTTGCCTTATAAGCACTGGGGCTCTGTCCTCTGCTCCACCCCACTTCCCCTTGTAGGTAGAAGGACCCTTTATCTTCCTAATGGAGAGGCCCTGACCCCCTGTTAACCCAAGGTTGAGGCTTTGCTTGTATCTTCCCAGAAACCTCGGAGAAGCCACGATGGATCCCCCTGAGAAACATCCACCCTTGCATGGACCCGGACTCTGGAGCTTCCTGATGTTATTGGTTTGTATCTCCCCTCTCCTTACTCCTACTTATGCTCATGACCTTTGGGCTTTCATTCCCTTGCCACCTATACTTTTACCTGTCTCCCAGGACACTCCTGCCTGCCCAGTCCTTTACTCCTCCAACCTATCCACAGGCTTACCTCTGGCGATCCCCTGTGGCCTCTTTATTAACGTTACTGGTACCTCTTACAATCTCTCCAATATCCTCTGCTTTACTCACTCACCTGTGGACCACCCCCATTGTACCTCCCTTCACTCCCATACCTCAGGGGATTTCAAGGGCAGTCGGTCTCAGGGCCGGGTTAGAGGCCTTTCTAAATTCCTTACCCCACACATTAGCTCCATTTCTGCTTATTGCACCGAACACTCAGCCAAGCTTTCTATTCCCCAATGCCAGCCCATTCCCAATCACTCCTCAAAGGTTGCCCTTCCAGGGGAATGGCTTTACTGCCTACGCCTCTCCCGACCTTACCCTGTGGGCAACACTTCCAACTTATGGATATGGTTTCAAGCCCCCTGAGGCAACTCCACCTTTAGTGCTTTAAACTATAACAAACGTGGCACCACTCAATATCTACTTAACCTATTCTTTGGCGAATGGTCCCTTTGTAGCCCTGCTGCCTGTTCTGATATCCGCTCATTACTCTTTCTTAGTGGCACCACTTATTTCAATTACTACACTTCTGACTCCCCCTTTGAGAGCTCTGCCAAAGTCACTCAGACTAAATCCTACTCCTTTGCCCCTACACCTGTCTGTGTTAAGCCCCCCTTCTATTTCCTCTTGACTAATTTCTCCTCACCTACGAACTCCAGCTTAGTTAACTGCTCGGACATCTCCCCCTGCCTCTTGTCTGACTGCTGGTCCTCTTTCAGAGGCACCCCAGCACTTTTGCTCTGAAGCCCCTCTGCCCTTTGGTTCCCTGTAACTAACACCATGCACTTCCACAGAATGGAACTCATGCGCCCCACACGGTTGTGCAGAGATTTTGGCCTTACTGCCTCCATCAGCAGCAGCACCATTCTAATCACTCTGGCCTTGGCTACCGCATCGTCACTTACTCAGAGTGTTATGATGGCCACCACCCTAAGCTCCATTGTGGACCAATTGGCTTCGGCCCTCCAAACTCAAAACCTCATCAACTCCCATTTCCACGCTGATATCCTCAATTTACAACAGCAGATTGACCTTTTGGGCAAGGAAATCCAAACACTACATGTCAGGTTGTGAGATCCAGAAGCCCATTGGAATGCAGAGACACCTAAGATCGGAGGTCCAAGAACTTTCTCTACCAGGCTAGCCTTTGGCTTTGCTAAAGCAGGCCACCACTGATTACTCAGGAATCTTCCGCCTCGCCCTTCACCCTTCTGGAAGCCAGATTCCAGATTCTGACCCACTCCATTCTCACTGAATCCCACTCCCACCTTATCCCTTAAATTCCCAAGCCAGACTCCATTCTGTGCTTGGCTCTACCTCTCCCCTGAGCCTAGCCCCGGCTACCCTGAATTAAACTTTGCTCCGAAGAACTTAGACCTCGTGGCCTTTCATTCTGGGGGGAGGGGGGGAGCACGCCATAACCTTACATTCTGGAGCTGGTGACTCAGATCGCCTTTTTTCCCCCGCCCTCCTGCCCCTCAGAGCAGCTTCGGGGTAGTCGGTAAGCCGGATACCGAGCGCAGGCTACAACAGCACCCGCCAGCATTCGGCCAAAGGTACCTTCTCTCTTCTCCTTATCCTACCCTACTCTACTCCTGTGTGACTGTGCGTGAAAGTTAAGAGTGCATGTTATGGTTCCACAGCTCTTGGGCTACGGAATCTGATTGGACCCCAACCCGCGGTTCCGCCGAAGTCGTTTCACCTCATCCGGCACTCATCACACTCGTGATGACCAAGCATGGGGTTTATACGTGTGGCCCTCATGGTAAGACTTCCTAAGTCGCCTCGCGGGCTGCCGGCCGGGCACCTGAGTGAGGGGAGATTCCATCTCCCACCCTACCTTCTGTGTAACCCCGTGTATGTTCTGCCCCCTCTAGCTGCCCCCTCTGCCTCGACACTTCCTGTTCTAACTACTGCTTTTCATCTGCCTTCTCTCCGATCCTCTTTTTCCATTCTTTTTGGTCTCCCGATCCGTTTCCTTTTTTGGATCCCTGAGTGCCGGCTAAATCAGGGATTCCCTCTGATTTTCCCTGTCCAGTTTGCTGTCTATTACCAGGATGCTGGGGACAGACTCTGGACCTGAATTTTGGCCTCTTCTGTGACTGTTGGGATGCTGACTTCACAGACCTGCAGGCCCCAATTTCAGAGACTCCCACACTGGTCACACGGACCTGGGGTCTCTGAGCGCCCACTTAGAACTAAGGTGGATGCACCTTAGCACTCGGGTGGGTGCTGAGACTAAAAAGAATCTATTTTCCTTCCTACAAACCTCTTTTCTCTCTCTCTCTCCCTCTCTCCCTCTCCCTTCTTCCTCAGCCTCTGACTCCCAATATGGGAGTCACACACTCTAAAGGAGAGGCCCTGGGCCTCACATCCTTGGAGTGTCTCCTACTCTCTTTAAGTACCTTAGATCTCCGAATTCTCAGCTTTGAGAGACTTCTGCCAGCGCTCTGGTAAATGCTCAAAATGCTTGTGTGTATAGGCATTCTTTGCCCTTCGCTCATGTCCCTCTCTCTATTCCTCTTAAGACTCCCGTCCCCCTCCCTATACACTAGACCAGAACTCCACCTCTGCTTTTGACCTTGGGTGGCTGACCTAGGCTCTCCTCTGTGCCTCTTTCTCTCTCTCTCTCTCTCTCTCTCTCTCTCTCTCTCTCTCCTCTCTCGCCTCCTCCCCCATTCCTACCCTTTCCTATGGCCCCCTGCCATGCTGTCTGGTCCCACCACGTGTCTGCAGGCGGCTCACACTGGCATCCCACCCATGTGGAGTAAAGCATGCTCCTAGAGGTGACCTATGCCTCATGTGCCTCTTTTTGTTTCCTGCTTTTTTACACTTAATATTATTGGTGCCATGACATTTTTGCAACCCTGGACTTGCCACCGAATATTTCTCAAGACACCTGGCTTCAGGATGAGGTACCACCCTGCTCTCGCACAATCTCAACCTCTCCTTCCTCTATTCTCTCTCCCCCTCTCCACTTCATTCCTGTTGTACTTCCTCCCTTCTCCCTCTGCTTCTCTCAGCATTAGCCCCTCATTGTTTTGAATCCACAGGCTTGAACTGGGTCCCCGTGCAAAGGTGGTACTCTCTCCTGCTTCCCTCTGTCTTCCTTCTCCCTCCTTCTCTCTGCCTGTCTACCCTCCAATTCTTCATTTCAGCCTCCTGTTCTGCTTCAGAGACACTCCAGACCTGGAGAATCTGACCAGCCCCTTTAGAGGATGTACACCTGCACGCCTCTTCCCATTATAGGACTCTCGTCCTCCACGCCATTCCCCTATCTTCTGAGGCTAAAAAACTTTACTTCCTTCATACAGCTTTCTCCTCTCCCCAGTCTGCTGCACAGCTGCCCCATTTCTGCTGAGCCACAAGAAGACCACGTGGCAGGAAGCCTGAATTTACATCAGACCTTGTAATAACTAATGCTATATTTCTATATTCTAATTCTCTTGCAATTTATTTAATGGCATATTCTGATCCTTTCACAATTTTGGTTTTTTTTATATTTTGTTTACAAAACTTTTGCCTAAATTTTAAGGGATTATTTCAGATTTTGGCATTTTCCATTCCATTATTTTTTCCTTATAAACCCCATTTTATTCAGAAATCCATTTTTGTTTGCTTTGGGATACAAGCCCCTGTGTCTGAGATTAAAAAGGTTTGTTGACCACCCCCTGCCCAACCTGCACCCAGTTTTTGCCTCAGGCAGTAAACTTTGACTTGGCTGGGATCTTTTGAGAAGCCTCTATATCTGAGATTAAGAAGGTCTGCTGACCACACGCTGTCTCACTAGCATCCAGCATTTCCCTCAGGGAATAATCTTTCACTTGGCTGGGATCTTTTGATTTTTCCACTAACTAAATTTATTCTCATTAAATTAGCAGGTAATATGCACAAGCCACCAGATTTTCCTGCTTACCCACCCAGTCCACCATCCTTTGTAGGTGTACAAGAACAGGCTGTGCTGCAAAGCACAGTAGGGCTTACAGTCTATTTTCCACCTAAGCAAATGTCTTAAACTCTAAGTAATTCTTTGTAAATGTGATAATTCTCTACAGCCCTGGACAAGGAAGGACAACTTTAGATAAAAGGGGATTTTCCCACTGTCCAGAGTTAATGGGTACAATTAGGTCATGTGTCTGTCCAAACCTGTCAGTGTGTTATAACCGTTTGTCATAACCGTTCTTCAATGTGTCTTTGTAACTGTCATGTGTCCATGTTCTGTGTTTTTTGTCAAGACAAAGTGGCCACTTCAAACTTGTTTTATTCTATGTTGCGCACAAACAAAAAATTAAATTAAGTTTACTTTTGGCATGCCTCTTAAATTTTTTTTCAAAGGCCTGATTTGAACCCAGGCTCCTAGGTTTCTACACTGTTTATCTGAAGGTTTTATTTCTTCTCTGTCCAAATTATTTTTCCACAGGTATTACAACTAAAAAATTTCTTCACATTTTTTCTTGTTTCCAGACGTCTGAAGACCTGATTTTTTGACCTTTATGGGTTCACTAACAGATTTTTTTTTCTCCTGTGCTATGTAACTGTCCTTCTGACCAAAGACCACTTTTAAAAAAATCCCTGGATTCATTCATATTCTGGTACTTGGACAGTGGCACATTGTTTCCCCTGCAATCCCTTCCCTCCAATGAAACAGCCTAAGTACCTTTGATATTGTCAGTTCTTTAATTATTATATGTAATTCTGTTTTCCATCACTTGTTAAAGTATTTCAATAAGATCATAGTTTTAAAACCAAAGGTGCAAGATGTCATCTCAGCCTTGGCAGCACAATTAACCAGAGCTACATGTTTTAAATAATGTTTCTAAAGGTGTTTTTTCCAATGCATATGATGGTTCAATACAACCGCTAGGATAAAATCTCTTAAAGGAATGTGTGCATAAATGTGTGTGTATGACATTGTTAAACAGCATATTAAGATCTGTCTGTATGATTTCAATGCATGTGCCTTTGCTTAGCACAAACTTTACAAAGTGTCATCGCCAAATGTATTTATTAGAACCTTATTTATGAGTGTATGCATGAAGTACTGTTCACTTTTAAGAATTCTATAATGTAATTATGGCATATACAAGAAATTGTGTTCCATCTACCAGGTACTATATATCTAGTTACAGCCTCAAGTAAAACGGACATGTATAGAGTTACCCATACATACTAAAATTGTTTTGTATATCTGTTATACTTTGCACATGTTACTTTTAATATCTTTGGGAAAAATTAGGTTTTGCTTCCGGTGACCACACGGACAGTCCAAGTGTAACCAATTTGGGTGAGCCCTAAGTATTATCTGCCTGCTGCTGGTATGTGACAATGCCCCCCTTCCTTTTCCTTTTCAAAGCTATAATTCGAAATCTGGGGACAAGTGACATGGCCTTCATTTGAGAAGGTACTGGTTTTAACCTCTTTATTATCATGGGTTTGTTTCATGGGCTATGTTGTTAGAAACTTTTGCCTTGCATGGTTTAAATCATTGTACTTTGAGTACTTAAATGACCTTCATAGACCTTAAAGAACAAATTGTAGGACTTACCGCATAGGTTTAATGTCAACTTGATACACCTGAGCTGAGAAACCTCAATAATTGCCTTCATTGGACTGGCCTGTGCCCATTGTGGGCAATGCCAGATATTTCTATATTGTATACGATAGGCTGAATATGAGCCAGCAACACAAGCCAGTAAATAGCATCCTTTTCTAGCCTGTGCTGCAGCCACTACCAGGCTCCTACCATAAGCTTTTATTATTGGTCAGGATATTTTTGCCACAGCAATTAAGAATTGATTAACTGTGCTTAAATCAATGTTCAAGCTTTACTTAGGAGTTGTATGGTAATTAATGTACCAAATTAATTCAAACAATCCTCTTGGAGGTTTAGCAACCACACTTAAAGCTCCAATCTGATTTGGCAAGAGGGATTTGTTGGGACAATATTTTGGCCCCTACCCTCTGAGGTTGACTTGGGTCCTAGGGTCCTGCATCCAAAACTTTGTGCATGTCCTATGGCAGCGAGTTACCAGTCATCCTGAGCCAGGGAAGTCTTGGAGAGTCACTTAAAAGGACTTCATCCTGCCAGTGTCCAGTCAAAGGAGGAAAGTCCATATAGAGGAGAGACTCCTCATGCTTCAAAGGGAAGCTCTGGTCAAGCAAGGCCTGACCTTGTCCTCACATAGATGGAACTGGTGAAGAGAGCCAGGCGCAAGGCCTGAGTGACCCCTTAAGGACCAGAACCTCTACTGACCTTAACACCAAAACAAACTTCATTTATCTGAGCTAACTGTGTGGTTTTAAACACCCCAACAGGAAACTGTAATCTAAAGAAGAGAAAATGAAATAAGTTATTATCAGAGAAATAGGTGAGAGACCTACTGTGCCAAGTTAGGAATCTACTGTGTCATGTTAGAAAATATCTCAGAGATAGATGACAGATCTAATGTGCCATGCCAGAAAATACCACCTTTTATATTCTCATGGTTATGGCTCTCATTCTGGAGCCCCATGTATTAAACTGGCCCTCATTCTAGAACTCTGTGTTCTAAAACTTTTTCCAATTTCTCAAACCAGGGTACACATCCTTTTTCCCTATGCATTCCCTAGACTGGGACCCTCCAATTGCTAATGCACCCTGTAGCCCCCTGTTGGTCCCTGCACTGGTATAGTCATGTAAGATTCAACCAGCTTGTCCTTTCAGTTGCAGAGAAAACATCCACTAAGTACTGGCCACTATCGATCTGGACCAAACCCAGTGGGCAGGTCACCCCAAGCAGCCAAAATGGGAAACTGCATTCTAACCTTCTAGCCTGACAGCTGTTCCCCCATGTCTTCAGCCCTGATCAGCTCTGAAGCAGCTACAGAAGACAGACCTCCAGCCCTTTTCCCTATAGAAACAAAAGGCTGGAATGTCAGGTTGTGAGATCCAGAAGCCCATTGGAATGCAGAGACACCTAAGACTGGAACCTGCTCCACCAGGCTAGCCTTTGGCTATGCTAAAGCAGGCCACCACTGATTACTCAGGAATATTCCACCTCGCTCTTCGCCCTTCTGGAAGCCAGATTCCAGATTCTGACCCACCCCTCTCTCACTGAATCCCACTCCCACCTTATCCCTTAAATTCCCAAGCCAGACTCCATTCTGTGCTTGGCTCTAACTCTCTCCTGAGCCTAGCCCTGGCTATCCTGAATTAAACTTTGCTCCAAAGAACTTAGACCTCATGGCCTTTCATTCTGGGGGGGAGCACGCCATAACCTTACACTACACACTATGGTTCGGATGTCCTGTGACCCTAGGTTTTCCTCCTTTTCCAGTCACCAATATCTCTCGGTGCCGTCAGGAGCTTGCGGGGGCCCTTGGTCCCAACAGTTCATGATTACGCCTTGACCCTTGGTTCCCAAATTATCTCCCTTAACTCTACCTGCCCTGAGGTCATAGCCTTTGATACTAAGCTAAAGTCCATTTTTGATCCTGCTACATTGGTCACCTGGGGCATCCTCTGCCTCCTGGCCTTTCTCAGCCTTTTTCTCTTCAGGTGTCTGTTTTGCTTTGCCTGCAGCCAACGCCAGGTCAACAAAACAATGGCCCAGGTCCTCTCAGCAATGGTCAATAGGGACTCTGCATGCACCCCTCCCAATGAGGTGATTCGCATCTGGCTCTCATCCATTCACAATTCACGGGAATGAGCTTGTCTCTCCCCTCTGTGGTACCGCTCCTGGCCTCTTCCCTCGTGGCTGGCCAGTCAAATGAGTAAGACCCTGCAAAACCAGGGCAACCTAAGCCAGATGCACTCAAATGTCAGAATGCCAGAGGTGGGGTCAACAAGGTTCGGGCATAGCACCTAAGCTCCCACTGGACTGCTCCTCACTCAAATTAAATACAAAGGGTGGAAATGTAGTAGCCAGTATGCTGAGAATTACACATGCGCAGAGCTTGTCCCTCATCAACCTAACCTACCCTAGGCAGGCAAGACCATACAAGCAGCGTTGTAGACCTGGGTCAATCAGAAGATGACAAGAGGAGAGTGGGAATGTGAACAGTACATAACCCCTAACCCTGCCCCAATAAACGAGTCCATGACAGCTCGCCCTCTGTCTACGTTCACCTGATTCCCAGGGTCTGTGTTTTGATTCTGTGCCTCTCACCCCCATTCCTTCTTCGGTCGGACCCTGAAATTCACCAGCAGGCCTGGGGGATTGTCAACAGTTGTTGTTGTTGTTGTTGTTTCTAATATGCATCACTCCCAACTACTTGGACAAAAGCTCAAGTGGCCATGCACAAGAAATACTTACAACTAGATAATTGGCACTAGCATCTACAGATGAGGGATACCATTCATTGTTTGTTTTTCTGGGACTGCGTTACTTCACTCAGCATGATATCTTTAGCTCCATACATTTTCCTGCAAATCTCATGATGTCATTTTTCTTTACCACTGCATAGAACTCCATTGTGTAGATGTACCAAATTTTCTCTATCCACTCATCAGTTGAGGGGCATCTGGTGTGGTTCCAGCTCCTTGCTATTGTGAAGACAGCTGAAATAAACATGGCTATGCATCTATCTCTTCAGCAGGATGAGTCTTGTGGGTACATGCCCAGGAGAGGTATGGCTGGGTCAGGTGGCAAGTTCATTCCAAGTCTTCCAAGGTTTCTCCACACTGCTTTCCATAGTGGTTGTACGAGTTTGCATTCCCACCAGCAGTGGATGAGTGCTCCTCTTTCCCCACAACCTCTCCAGCACTTGGTATCATTTGTTTTCTTGATCCTAGCCAGTCTTATTGGAGTAAGATGATATCTTAGAGTGGTTTTGATTTGCATTTCCTTAATGATTAATGATGTTGAATACTTCTTTTATTTATTTATTTATATATATATAAATATATATATATATTTTTATCAAATCTAGACCCATGTCCCCCACCCTATCCTCCCACCCCACCAGAGCTCATGCATTCTGCCAAACATGCTTTTCATCTCTTTCTCAGTCTTTCTCAATATTCTCCATGTGGAAGTTGACTGTTTTGAGCAGAAGTTTGGTGTTTCAGTCTGTTCATTGATGCAGTCCTTTCTGTTGTTGTTGTTGTTGTTGTTTCCAATATGCATCACTCCCAACTGCTTTGGACAAAAGCTCAAGGGGCCGAGCAGAAGAAATACTTACAACTAGATAATTGGCACTATCCACAGATGAGGGATACCATTGTCGTTTGTTTTTCTGGGACTGTGTTACTTCACTCAGCATGATGTCCTCTAGCTCCAGTCACTTTCCTGCAAAGCTCATGATGTCATCTTTCTTTACTGCTGCATAGAACTCCATTGTGTAGATGTACCACATTTTCTCTATCCACTCATAAGTTGAGGGGCTTTGGGTTGGTTCCAGCTCCTTGCTATTGTGAAGAGAGCTGAAATAAAAGGCGTGCATGTATCTCTTTGCGGTGGGGTGAGTCTTTGTGGGTACATGTCTAGGAGTCGGTATGGCTGGGTCAGGTGGCAAGTTCATTCCAAGTCTTCCAAGGGTTCTCACACTGCTTTCCATAGTGGTATGAGTTTACATTCCACCGCAGTGGATGAGTGTTGCTCCTTTCCCCACAACCTCTCCAGCATTGGTATCCTTTGTTTTCTTGATCCTAGCCAGTGTTTATGGAGTAAGATGATACCTTATGAGTGGTTTTGATTTGCATTCCTTAATGATTAGTGATGCTGAACACTCTTAAGATGTTTTCTCAGCCATCTCTAATTCCTCACTTGTGAAGTCTTGTTTCAGCTCTTTGCTCCATTATTGAGTGGGTCATTTGTTTTTTCTTTTTTTTTTTTGAGTAGTTTATTCTGGAATCAATGTCTTTGTCAGATGTTCTGTGGTGAAGGTTTCCTCCCATCTGTGGGTTTTCTCTCACTTCCTTGATTGTTTCTTTTGATGTACAGAAGCTTTGAGTTTAATGAGTGTCAAATTTGTCATTGTCGACCTTATTACTTGCACAGCTGCTGTCTGATTTAGGAAGTCTTTTCCGATGCCTATGTCTTGGTAGTTCTGTGGCACGTTTTTCTTCTATCACCTTCGAGTTAGGGGTTTATGTTGAAGGTCTGTTGATCCATCTGGAGTTGAGCTTTTTGGTACAGGGTGAGAGGGTAGGGGATTACTTTATTCTTCTACAAGTTGGTGATCCAGTTTTAGCCAACACAACTGCTGAACGATGCTGTCTTCTTCCATGCTGTCTTCTTGGCCCCCTTCATAATATGAGATGGCTGAAATCGTATGAGCTTCAGTTTGGATCTTCAACTGGTTTTGTTCCATTGGTCAACAGGTCGTTTTAGTGCTCTAGTACCAGAGCTATTTTTATGATATAAGCTGTAGTATAGTTTTGAATTTTGGTATACAGAATCTCTGTATTGGCTCTTTTCACTCAGGGTTGTTTTGGCTATTTGGGTCTTTTGTTTTCCAGTGAAATAAGGACTTTCCCCCAAACCTGTGAAGAAGCCTTGGGTATTTTGATGGAATTGCATTAAATCTGTATACAGTTTTAGGTAGAATGGACATTTTTACTACACTATTCTTCCCCAATCCATGGAGCTGGGAGGGTTTTTTCCATCTTCTGATCTCTTCTTCAATTTCTTTCTTAAGGGTTTAAAATTTTTTTGTTGTAGAGATCTTTGGTTCTTTGGTTAGGTTTGTTCCTAGGTAATTTTTGTTTTTGAGGCTATTGTAAGTGGGTAGGTCAATCTTGAATTCTTTCTCGCAGTTGCTTGTTGTTGGTGTTAAAGAAAAGGTAGCTGATTTTTATAGGTTAATTTTGTATCCTGGGCCACTTTTGCTGAAGTGCTTAATCATTTTCTAGGAGTTTCTGGTGGAGGTTTTTAAGCATCCCTTAAGTAAACAATCATATGATCAGCAAATAGGGATTGCTTGACTTCTTTTCCAGTTTAGTGCTCCTTTAATTTCTTTTCTTGCCTTATTGCCCTAGCAGGGTTTCAAACACTATGTTGAAAGGAGTGGTGAACAGGGGGGTACCCTTGCCGAGTTCTACCTTTAAGGGAATGTTCTTGTCATTCCCATTTAGGATATTGGCTGTAGGTTTCCTTTGGTATGGATTCTGATTAATTGAGGAATGATCCCTCCAATCCAATTCCCTCTAGGACTTTAAGCATGAAGGGATGCTGTTTTGTTCAAAGGCTTTTTCTGCACATTTAAGATGATGGTGTGTTTTTTAATTCTTTCAGTCCATTTATATGCTTGATGTATTTTGGTTTTCATATGTTGAACGCATCCTGCATTCTGGTATGAATCAACTTGGTCATGGATGGATGATCTTCTTGATGTGGGTCTGTAGGTGGACTTGCCAGTATCCTGTTTAGAATTTTGGCATCGGTTCATTAAGGGAGATGGCTAACTATAATTCTCCTTTTAGTTGTATCTTTTGCAGCTGTTTGGTCATAGAGTGAGTGCATGCTGCTTTTCATAGAAGGGAATTTGGGAGAAATTCCTCGTTTGATCTTCTAAACAATTTGAGTAAATAATGGTTGTAATCTTTTGAAATGTTCTAAAATTCTTTTGCGTGAAACCATCTGGCCTGGGATTTTTTAGTTGGGGTGTTTTATTATTTAAATGTTCAATTTCTCATATTCTATGGGTCTGTTTAGGCTGTTTGATCTCTCTTGGATTAAGCTTTGATGATCCCAGGATTTCAGATATCAGCCATTTCTTCTAGGTTTTCCAAACTTGGCAGAGTATAGGTTTTGAAGAATTTCCTGTATGATTTTCTTGGTCTTTTCCTTGATACTGTTGTATATTTCCCTTTTTCATCATGGAAATGTATTGATTTGGAGTTGTTCCTTCTTTCTTTGGTTACTGGCTAGAGGTCTGTCTTATCTTGTTATTCTTTCAAAGAACCAACTTTTGCATTCCCCATTTTTTTTTTTGTATTGTTTCCTTTTTCTATTTCATTGATTCTGCTCTGATTTGTTTTTCTCCTGTCTTTGCATTTAGGGTTTCATCTGTTGTTGCTCTGGAGTTGCTTTTAGCTGCAGTGTAGATCATTCACTGTGCTCTATCTTTTTTTGTAATGTTAGGCTCCAGGGCTATTAAATTCCTCGTAGGCTGCTTTTAAGGTTATCCCATAGGTTTTGTTGTGTTGTTTTCTTGTCATTCAGTTCCAAGGAATGCTTCATTCTTTCTTTATCTCTTCCTTGACCCATTTATTTTTAATGTTTTTTTCTCTTTGTTTCTTGTTTCCTTGTAGATAGTAGGGCTTTTTCCTGTCTTGTTATTCGAGCTTTATTGCACCTGTGGTCGTGATAGAAGCATGAAATTATTTTTAATCTTTTTGTTATTTGTGGGGTTTCTTCTGTGTCCCAGAATGTGGTCCATTGTATGGAGAATGTCTTGTATGGGTGCTGAGTAGAAAGTGGTTTTCTCTTGTGTTATGGGAATATATTCGGTAGAGTGTCTGTGAGGCCATTTGTGTATCAAATATTGTTCAATCCAGATATCTCTCTGTTTATCTTCTTTGTCCGTTGATCTGTCCAAAAGGGACTCAGTGGGTATTGAAGTCCTCTACGATGTGTTGGTTAACTATGATGACTGGTTTCGTCTGGAGAATTGTGTCTTATGAAGTTTGGTGCACGGCGAGTTTGGCGCATATATATTCATAATTGTGAAATCTTCTTGGTGAATTGTTCCTTTGATAAAAATGTAATGGCCTTGTCTCTTCTGATTTCTTTTACTTTGAAGTCTATTTTGTCTGATGTTAAAATAGCAACACGTGCTTTCTTTTTGGTACCATTTACTTGGAATTCTTTTTTTTCCATCCTTTCACTTTAAGGTGGTGCCTGTACTTGAAGGTAAGATGTGTTTCTTGTAGACAGCATATCGATGGGTTCTGTTTCCTAATCCAATCTCCCAGTCTATGTCTTTTGATTGGGGAATTTAGTCCATTGGTATTTAAGGTTATGACTGATAGGTTTGTGTTGCTTCCTTTTGCCTTATTATCTATTTGCAGTTTTGGTTTAGGTTTCTACTTCTGCAGTTATGCTTTTATTGATTTCTCTTTCTAGGTGCCTGGGGATGGTTGCTCCTTTCTTCTGTCCTTTGAATTGCTTCAAGTATTCTCTGAAGGGTTGGTTTTCTGGACATGTATTCTTTCATCTTGTTTATGTCATTGAAAGTTTTTCTCTCCCCTTCAACTATAATTGACATTTTTGCTGGGTATAGTAACCTGGGTTGGCATCTATTGTCCTTTAACACTGGGAATGCTTTGCTCCAGGTTCTTCTTGCTTTCATAGTTTGCACTGAGAAGTCAGTTGTAATTCTGATAGGTTTCCTCTTATAGGTCACTTGTTGTTTTTTCTCTTTTGGTTTTAAGGTTTTTGTCTTTGTTTTGGGTGTCTAGCATTTTAACTACGATGTGGCATGGAGAGTTTCTTTTCTGATCTTGTCTGTTTGGAGTTCTATGTGCTCCTTGTATTTGTATTGGTTTGTCTTTTTTTAGTTTGGGGACATTTTCATCTATTATTCTGCTGAAGATCTGATCAATACCATTCTCTTGGGATTCTTCTCCTTTCTCTATTCCTATGATGTGGAGGTTTGATCTTTTCATATGTCCCACAGTTCCTGGTTGTTCCATTTTTGTGTATTTTTAAATTTTTCATAATTTTTCCTTGAGGTTTTTAGTTGCTCTGTTTTATCTTCCAGGTCTGATATTCTTTGTTCTGCTTCCTCCATTCTATTTCAGAGGCTTTTTCCATTCCTTTCCTCTTGATTGGATGAGTGTTTGGTTTCCTTTTCTGATTTTTTTAGTATTTCCACTTCCTTTTGGAGCTTCTCAATCTCTTCCTGTAGCTCTTTGCTTCACTGGTTGGTTTCCTTATCTTTTTCAGCATGGGATCTTTTCAGTGTTACCAGTTCCTTCCGGAGTTTGTCATTCTCTCTGTCTAGGTCCTTCTTGAGTTCTTCATTCTATTTTCTTAATTCTTTGATTTGCTCTTTATAATCTTTTACTTCTTTAAGTATGTTCACAATTGTACTTCTGATATCTGTGTCCTGGGGCATCCCCAGGGGGATCCTACTGTAGGAATCTTCCATAGGGTTGGTAGAGCTTGGTGTGGGATTATCCTGCACCTTTCCCATGTTATCTCTTCTTTGTGTCCCTGGCATAAGTGCTTCTCTTTGCCTGTATTTGAATGTGAATCCCAAATGCCTCTTCACTGTGTTGAAGGCTTGCTTTGCTTGCCTTCTTCAGATGCCTTTGTTGTTTGTTTGATTGATTTGTTTTTCTCCTTTACTCCTTGCTTATGGAGTGGTGACTTCTCTAAGCTCTAGGCTTTCTATTGGAAGTCCAACTAACTCTTCCCTTTCTGTTCTGAAAGTTCTCCAAAGAATCCACTTGGACACTCCCAGTTGGTGGGGGGGGGCTTACCTGTGCTTCAGGTGGTCTTGGGAGATCTCTGATCTCAAGACTCACACAAGCCCACCTTTTATACCAGCTGGGAGAATAACTCTGCCCCCACAGCCACAGCAGCCAACAAAGACAATGAAATCCAATCAAACAATCCACCTGGCTGAAGCACTGAGCTCTTACCTGTGCTTCAGGTGGTCTTGGGAGATCTCTGAGATTCTTATTGTTAACACAAGACAAACTGGAGTCACCTGGGAAGAGGGAATCTCAGCTGAAGAATTTCCTTCATCAAATTGGCCTGTGAGCATGTCTCCTGGGAATTGTCTTGAATGATGACTGTGGTGGAAGAACTCAGCCCACTTTGGGTGTTTCCATCCCTAAGCAGGTGGCCTGAGCCAAGGGAAAACAGGATGAGGGGTTGGAGAGATGGCTCAATTGTTAAGAGCACTGGCTGCTCTTCCAGAGGACCTGGGTTTAATTCCCAGCACCCATGGCAGGTAACAACTATCTGTAACTCCAAGGGATGGAATACCTTCTTCTGACCTCCATAGTTACTGTGAGACATGAGTGCACTTACACACATCTGCTGGGTCCTCCAGCAGGTAGGGCAGAGAGGAGAGCTGGGCCAGCCTGTCTCTCCTCCGGGCTGAGTGGGATGGTGAGTGTCGAAGACCTGAAAAGAACCACGCAGGGGGTTGGGAGTCTAGTCAAAGCTAGAACTCACTTTATTGCGGCAGGCAGCAGCTTATAAAGGCAAAGACCACAAGGGAACAGCCAATCATCTTAAATGTCAAATAGCTAGAGCCAATGGGAAAAGTTTCAAAACAACCCTGGCTGTGCCTACCTTACTTCCTTTGGCCCCCTCTTGTTTCCTTCCTCTAGTCCCCTCTTGTTTACTTAGGACCAGCTGGCCTGCCTACCTTACTTCCTTTGGCCCAGGTTTCATTTTCTTAAGGCCAGCTGATAAGGGCACCTCAGTTGTAAACAAGCCTGGCCCTGCTCCCTTACTTCCTTTCTCAAGAAGTTGCCAAGGGCCTCATGGGCCAAGACAAAGCAGGCCCAACACACATCCAGGTGATACACTTCATACACATAAAATAAAAAAATAAATAAATTAACAAAAGAAAGTGGCCTAAGCAACCCAGAGGGTGCAATCTGGCAAGCATCTTTCCTCCACAGCCCCTGAGTCTGCTCCTGCTTGAGTTCCCACCCTGACTTCCCACAGCAATGGATAGCTGCCTGGAAGCAAACCCTTTCCTTTCCAAGTTGGTTTTGGTCAGTGTATTACCACAGCAACAAAAGAGCAAACTAGAAAACCTTGCTTGCATTCTTGCTACTCAATTCGTTTTCTACTCACCAGAATAATCCTTTAAAAACAAAAAGCAGATCACGGCCCATTAAAATTCTCTAGTACGGCTTCCCTTTGTAAGCTCCTGACCATGGTCTGTAGGGCTTCCATGAGCTGGTCTTTGACTACCTCTGTGGTTGTGTCTCCTACTCCTCATCTCACTTGGTTCAACATGTTTTGCCACATGGTTTATATCAAGGCATCTTAGGGTTTTGCACCTTTAGTTTTTATTTTCCCACACATTAAAGTATGTTTGTCCTCTTGTTATTATGTCTGATCTCAAATGCCACCTTCTCAGAAGTCTTTGGTAACCACCTTATATAGGTAACTCCCCTGCCTAAATAGTTTTAATTACATGATGAATTTTTATTTTCTTTAAGATGCATCAAGGGGCCTGGTATGGTGGCACATGCAGTAAGGCGGATCTCTATGAGTTCAAGGCCACTCTGGTCTACAGAGTGAGTTCCAGGCCAGCTGGGACTAAAAGGGAGACTCTGTCTCAAAAATCCCCCCCCAAAAAGATACATCAAGGGATAGGAATGTAGTTCAGTGACACAACACTTGCCGGATATGTGTGAGGCATTATTTAATCCCCAATACCTCAAGAAAAGGGTAAGTACTATTCAACTAATTGTGTTTAATGGTAATGTTCTCCACAAAATTATAAGTTCCAAAGAGTGATTTACTTGTCTATTGTTCACCCATTATCTAGACTACTGCCTGGCTCATGGTTGTTTTTCACTAAAATTGTTCATTGGATGGAATAAATGCCTCTTTATCTACAAAGATTCATAAATAATTTATGTATCTATCAATTACCTATCTATCTAACATTAATACTCAGAGGAATAACTGAATTCTTAATGTATTAAGATAACATTCTGGCATGAGCCAGAGTTCATATCTTCATATTGTAGTAGGAGAAAAATTTACGAAATTTACAGTAAAAAAGTAACTTTTCTTAGAATTTCTCTTCCCACTCACCAGAATTGGGAATCATGCTGGGCAGGCATTCCACACTAAGCTATATCTCCAGTCCCCTCTTAAGAGTTTTAAAGCTGATAGCTAAGGAAGTCCTTGAAGTTTGGGATTGTCAAAGAGGTCAAGGAGGAAGGTATCGAAGAATCCCTTCTAAGTATTCAAATGTCCATCAATAAAGAATGCTTCCAAATGAAGGCTGTTTCCACTTAGGAGCCTATTGAATATAACAATAGCTTTCTGTTACTTTTCTTCCAACAAAGCTAATGAAATGTATTTTTCCAGCAGCAGTAGCTTTTAAGCAGTAAGTCTATACTTTTTCATAGCTCTTCACATTTCCCACACTTTCTAACTTAATGTTTCTGTTGGTGATTCATGGCTTCATTGTCCCATTGGAATAAAAAGCACTGTATTTCTCAGATAATCTACAGAGCTGAAAATTGATTTTATGATAGACAAGGGTTGACTGAAAAGAGAAATCAGAGTACAAATAATTATTACCATAAAACTCATTTTCTAAACCCAGCTTGGAAAAGACAGCTATATCTCTATATTGTGGACCTCCACAACCCCATTATATACCTAGATCATGTACAATGGAGTTATATATCACAATAGAATATCAAAAGTCATCATATAGAGAGGTTTAATAACTTGCATGAAGTCACACAGCTAGCACGTTGGCAAACTCAGGACTCAAAACGAAATCAGATTATAATATTCTTCATCAGTTCTGTCAAGTCAAAGCATTGAAAGGGTTTTAAAAATGACTTAATGGTGTGACTTCATGTTTTTGATGAGGATGCTAGGGCCAGAAGAGACTGGCACTGTCCTGAAGTCACGCAGCTGGTTGGTGGTAGAGACAGAGCCAGAAACTGTCTGCCTTTTGACGTGTGGCATTAATGCTTTGTTTTAGATATTTCACTGTTGGCAGCCTACCACATAGACAGTGTGTGCTGTGCCACGCCCTAGGATGGCGCCGACTTCCTGAGTCGCTGGAACGGCAGCAAGCCGCTTCCCGCCGTTGCCTTTGCATTGGACAAACTGTGCATGACTACTACTCTCCGAGCCCACACTCTCTGGGCCCGCGCTCTCTGGGCCTGCGCCTTGGGCATGCTAATGAGGCATCAGGGCACTGTACCAATCCAGAGCATACACGAACCCTCTAGACTGCTATATAAGCAGTGCTTCTGCCCCATTTCGGGGTCCTTCTCACAAAAGAGCTGTGCACAATAAATATTACCACAGAAGAATCCTGTTGTCCACGTGAAGTTCTTGCCGGCGAGACTACAGCACGTGACAAGTGGTGCCGAAGACCCGGGACCGGGACATTTCGCCTTTTATTTTTGTTCTTAAAAATTAATTTACAAATACAAATGGCCAACACACATATGAAAAGATGCTCAATATCATTAAGCATCAGGAAATGCAAATCAAAACTACAATATCTCCTTCCAATTAGAATGGCTACTATTTACAAAACCAAAAAACAACAATGTTGGCAAAGATGTGTGTATGTGCAGGCACTTTTATATAACCCTGGTGAGAATATAAATGATTAGTGCCATTGTAACTATAGAAATTCATCAACTATTCTAAAAGTAGATCTACCATATGATCCAGCTATCTAACTACTGAGTATGCAGACAAGGAAATCAGTATACAGAGCAGATACCTGTTACACATGGTTATTGGGGCATTATTCACACTAGCTGAGGTACTGAATCAGCCTAGGTAGCCATCAATAGATGAATGGACAAAGAACATTTCACACACACACACACACACACACACGTTATTCAGCCATAAAGAAGAATGAAATTTTGACCCATACAGAAAAAATGGATGCACCTGGAGGACATTATGTTCAGTTAGGTAAACAAGACCGAGACAAGAACCCCATGCCAGGTGTTGGTATTAGGAAGTCCACCTGCAGAGAGAGTCTGTGCCTTCAACCTGGGCTTCATCAATACAGCATGTAATTCTTTTCTTCACTCTCTTTCAGTTGACTTTTTCATCAATTTCTGAATTTGGTTTAGGACTCAGCAGAGAAAGATCTCAGATACCTCCGAGTAAGTGGTCTGCAAGTCCTGGGAGTTTAAAAGAAGTGCTGTTTGTGGGCTTGGTAGGAGGTTGTCCCTGGCAAGTCTGTACTGGGTGTTAAACATTTTTCTTTCTTTCTTTTTTTTTTTTCCTGTGGTGCTGTAGCTCTGGCTGGCTTTGCCTATGAGTAAGGGGATGGTACTGTTTTTATAAAGTGGTCAAGTTTTTCTAGAGACAGAGGGTCAGGGCTGAGGTGCAGACAGACTTCTGCAGATCTGCAGAGATATTGCTGAGGGTGCAGCCTTTATTCTTAGCAGGCAAGGCTGAGGCAAGCACTTGCTTAAAGGGAAGAGTCTTCCCTCATGGCTTTTAGCTATTAGGTAGTGGAACAATAAGACCCATATAAAATGGAGGTGCAGCTCATTTTTGCATAGTAACAAGCCTAGTGAAACAATGTCTGCAGTCAACAATGCTAGATCTGGGTAGGCAGTGGAAAACAGTGCTCAATTTCTGTTATTTCATTATGTGTGTGTGTGTGTGTGTGTCTGTGTGTCTGTGTGTGTGTGTGTGTGACATGAATGATCCTGTTACACTATCCTTTTGAAGCCAATAGCAAACTAGGAGTTTTCATGCTAAAGGAGTGAGAAGAATCATTTCCAAACACTGTCCTATCAAAGGATGCAAACATACACCACCTTCCCCTGAGTGCTTCTGAGCTGCCCAAGAGTGGTCAGGATTTCATTGTGTATTTCAAGACATCATGTTGTATATCTTAAACACATACACTGAAAAAGGACTAGCAAATATACATTTGCTCCATATTCGTAATACATGGTTATCCAATTGCCTTTACTTAAGTGATATTAATGCAATAAGAACTCATGGGATGTGTCTGCCCCCTCGTGCTGACTGTAGAGGCCACGTGTAAACAGTCCTTAGTTACTACACTGGCTCTGAGAGGCCTCTTCCCTTTGGGTGCATAGGCAAAGAAGAATGAGAAAATGATGTCTTTATTATACAAGTTATCTATTTTCTCTTTACAAGAAAAAAAAATAGTTTACTGTTGTATTTACTCTCCGTTTAAAAGAAAAGTAAGAATATTTTTCCCCTAGTTCCAGCTGGACAGTTGGGGCACCACAGAGGACCCTCGAGGGGAAGTGAGACACGGATGCGGGGTGACTGGAGGGTAATGAGACCCACTTTACTTTCTACCTGGCTTCATTTAGATTTACATCTGCAAGACCAAGATTCCTTACTTACGTATTCTCAAGACCATTTGCCGAACACAGAAACAGAATTTCAGTATCTTCTTTGTTCTCTACAGTATTCCCTGTGGGAGGAATCCAATTGGAGAAAAATCTGAATATGCTCATGGCTGTCCTAGAATCTTGTCCATGTTCCTCACTAGAAGTGAACACAGCATGGAACACAGTCTTCTTTTGTTTGCTTGCTTGCTTACTTGCTTGCTTTGTTTTGAGACAAGGTTTCATGTAGCTCAGGCTAGTCTCAAAGGTGCTCAGCGGCCACAGACAAATTTGAACTAATCCTCCTGCTTCCACCTCCTGATTGCTGAGATTAGAGGTGTGCACGGCCATCCACAGCCGTACTGCATGTTCACGGTCTATCCCACCTCACTGTAGACACTCAGTACTTAGACAGGGAATGTAGTCCTTTTATGTTGTGGCCCTTGTTTACTTTAAAAAAGACTCCATTTCCACATGTGTCTGGGAACACATTCTGAATGGGGGAACTCTGCCTGTTTGTGCCAAGTTGTTTTGAGCCTCAGTGCCTTGCCTAAACCATGCCCTCTCCATAGACTATTCTTTCTTGAGTTGTCTCACTGTGTTAGCACCCACTGTAGGTCAGATATTGTAGGAAGATCTAGTTTAAATTGCAGCCCCAGGGCACCACGTGGCTGAGGGTCTGACCCTGCCCCAAGGAGGAGCAAGCAACGTGGGCCAGGTGCATGATGCTGGGTGGGGCAATGGTGTGCAGTGGTGTGGAGTTGGGGGATTTACGATTGGTCCTAGGAACTGATGTCATTTAGTTTATAAAAGCAGGCTGTAGCAAGGAATAAATTTGAATTTCATAGTAACATCATCATGGAATTCCAGCCTGTTATTTTTTATTAATTATTGCAGGCATACAGGCTAAGGTAGGCCTGCATTTAGTTTGGGTGGCCAGTGGGTTGGAAAAAGGTTCCTCAGACCACCAGTCTGGGTAGCTGGTGTTGTGAGTGGGCATTGGCTGAAGGGAGGCCATTGGCCATCAGCCTGAAATTCCTGTCCAGGGTTCAGCAGTCTCTGGGCAGGTGGGAAGCCACAGCCAAGAGTAGAACACATGTCTTGTGGGTCCAAGCTAAGGGCCTGAGTTGGAAGTACACTCAGGCCGGGCTATGGAAAATTTCTATTTTATAATAGTCATATTTTTTTTTAAAATTTATTTCAGTATGTGCATGAATGTACTGTCTGCCTGCAGGTCTGTGCACCCGTGTCGTGCAAAGCCGCAGAGGTCAGAAGAGGGTCTCGGATTTCCCTGGAACTGGAGTTCTCCTGAAATTGGAGTTTCAGACGGTTCTCGGCCGCCATGTGGGTGCTGGGGATCGAACCCGGGTCCTCTGCAAGAGCGGTCGGCGCTCTTAACCGCTAGGCCATCTCTCCAGCCCCCTTATAATAGTCATATTACAAATAAGTTTTAGAGGGCAAACACTGAGTCCCATTCATCTTTGCATTTCTGGTACTAGTAGATCACCTTTAAGTTTGGCACATGAATGGAGGAGTGAGGAAATGGATGATGATGCCCAAAGCGCAGTTTCATTCATCACCAGAAGAGATGGCAGAAACCAAGGTGCTAAGGGAAATGCCAGAGACCCCAGGCCTCCTGTCTCCTCAGTTAGTTCATGAGATGACAAAGGGGCTCATTGGACAAGACTGTGAAGTCAGAGCTGGCCTGTGCTTAAGTCCTTTGCCCATTTGCTTGTTTATTTAATGAATATTTGCCAAAATACAATTCTTAATCTGAAATTCTTGAGTACAGATATGTTTCACAGTTCAGATGTTTTTCAGATTCCAGAATGTAAAATACTCTATAGGATGTACACGTGTGGTCTAGGGTGACAGTATGTAGTAGAGCTAATTAATATTTCTGCCCAAGGTATAGTTATACTTGCACAATGTTGTGGGATAAGTAAAAACTATAAATAGGCTTATAACAATTCAGATTAAGTTTTTGTCTTTAGATGAGTTCAGATGATGTTGTCCTGCCTGTCCTGTTGTGAAAAACCTGTTTCAGAACCTTTTGGAATTTTAAAGTATCAAATAAAGGAGCCTAGAACTTTATAACATTCTTCTGGAGGAAATTTCCTTTTAAAGACACATTTAGGAAAATGTCCAACCATTATATACTCTATGTGTGATTCTCAGTGGGACTTTGTGGAATATCAGTCATCTCAAAGGATATTTGCCAATCTAAGGTCAAAAGAATGTATGTTAACCCTATTGAAAAATGAACCTTGATATTGCATTGTTCTTCTGACCCAGTAATAAAGCTGATCTAATAAGGAGGACAGAGGGCACCTAATTCTGACACATCTAGTCTTTGAAAACTCTACCATAAGGAAAAACTGGTGAAGGGCAGGGGAAGGGGCCAGCAATAAAGGGACAAGGAAGCAGCTAAAATTAGACGAACTGTTCCAGAGCTTGCTGATTAAGTCTGTACTGTACTTGCAAAGCCTCTGTAATTGTTCCATCTTCCTGTTATTATTTAACACTGGGCATTCTTTTTATCTATGCAGGGCACAGTCCTTTAAAATAAAAATGAAAATACATGAGTAACCACCTTGTACAAAAAAATGATGAACAACATTCTTTCAACAAAAATTTAAAGCCTCGGGGCTGGAAAGATAGCCTAGTGGTTAAGAGCTCCTACTGCTCTTGCGGAGGACCTGGGTTAGATCCCCAGCACCCACATGGCAGCTGAGAACCGTCTTTAACTCCAGTTCCAGGGGAATCTGATGCCCTCTTCTGACCTCCACAGCATTGCATGACACGGGTACACAAACCTACATGCAGATACTACATTCATACACATAATAAATAAATAAAATAAAAAAAATTAAAGCCTCATTGTTTCTGTCCAAATGTTGTCTAGAGTTTTACTAGTAGGTGAAACCCAGTTAAAAGTGCTAAGAAAAATACATGAAAGATAGTTTTTGTCCCCTCAGTTGTTCTTGTTTTGAAATATCTTTAACCAGTTCCTCCTTAGTCTCTTAGTTTTGTGGGATTTAAGGTTCTGTAATTGAGCTGCTTTCTAAGGACCTGAATGAGACCTCGCCAGGGTGTTCTGGTAACGCTGCCCAGAGTAGGGCTTGCAGTGCACACAGATCTTTGTGCTCACGTGGATGGGGTCTATGAGAGGCTCTGTATGGCTCTGAGCTCATGGTCCCACCAAACTGTCCCTGCTCTTCCCTTGCTGCTGCTGTTTTCTGTCATTGGTTGTCCCACCCAGCCAGGCCTGGTCTACTCTGCTCACTGCAACTTGTCAGCCTCAGGTGTTCTCTTTTTCTCAATACTGGTTCACTAGCACAGAGGACTTGACATTGGTGAATGTCTTGGAACTTGAGTGTGTCAGTTCTCTTGTTTCTACTTTTAGAGATCATCAGACTGTCATATATGGGACAGGACAATGAAAAACAAGGACATTTTCTTATCACATTCAGCATGGGGGGGGAAGATGCCACCAGTTTTACCTAATATTCAGTCGGGTAAGAACGTGCAGTAGACAGTTCCTCCTGTGCTGGGCTCCTACCTCTTCTCCATTGACTGTGGTGACTCGGAGACTGATGTTAGGAGGTGTGCTGGATAGCTTTGGTGTCAACTTGACACACCTGGGTTGAGGGAGCCTCGGTTGGGGAATTGGCTCCATTGGATTGGCCTGTGGCCACATCTGTGGTGTATTGTCTTGATTGTTGAGCAGTGACAGTATAAGAAGGCAGGCTGGGCATGAGCCAGAGAGCAAGCCAGTAGAGAGCAAGCCAGTGAACAGCAGTCCTCCATGGCCTCCAGGTTCCTGCCCTGAGTTCCTGCCTTGGGCTCCCTAAGTGATGAAATGTGACCCAGGAGATGTAAGCTGAATAAACCCTTTCCTCCCCAAGTTGGTGTCAGAGTGTTTTGTCACAGCAATGGAAAGACAAACTAGGACAGAAATTGGTACCAGACGAGTGGGGTATTGCTGTGACAGACCTGACCTTGGTGTTTTGGGGAAGGATTGTGGAGGCGTTTGGAACTTTGGGCTGGGAAGATCATTGAATGCCTAAAGATTGTTGCTGTGGAGCTTGGAGCAGTTTTGCTGAAGGAGTTGTAGAAGATGGAGGCCTGGCTTGTGAAGTTTCTAGTTTCAAAGGAGAGCAGAGATCATCAGGACTGTGTAATCTGTGGGTTCTGGTCAGCTGGGGCTGTGGAGAATCAGCTGTAAGTAACAAGAGACCAGAACCTGAAGTGAAACTTTTGTGGTACTGGGGCAATTGATGCTGGTTAGCTGGGGCTGAAAAATCAGCTGTAAGTAACAAGAGACCAGCATCACTGAGGTGAAATCTTCTGGGGAGAATATCTTCAAGGTCAGCACACAGAAGCTGTGACCCAGAAAGGGCCTGAGCCTCCATCTCGAGCCAGAAGCCGGACTTGGTAACGTGTAAGAGTCTCCTATATGGTTCCGGTGTTGAAATTTGAGGGGGTCACAGAGAGCAGCCGAGGCTTGGCACTGTGAGAGGTCAGGAAAGACCATTGGTGGAAGTGCACCTCGGTTGCTGTGAAGACCCCAGGATTGCAGGGGTCATGGAGAGAAGCTGAGGCTTTGCACCAGGAGAGGTCAGAAGAGACCATTGGTGAAGGTGCTGCCTCAGTTTCAGTAGCGACCCCAGCTTTTTGGAGATGCCGGTACCCTGGGACGACCACCAAGAGCAGCGGTAGGTGTAGAATGGAGTCGGCCTGGGCCTGCGAGATGAGTGTGCCACGGACGGCAGAGTCGGAGAGGGGGAGCTGCCGAGACCCTTTGGAGCCCAGAAGATCGTGAGTGAATCCCAGGTGTCCAGCCTTGAGCTACTTGCTGGACTTAGGTTTTGTTTGAGAGTGCCTGATTCTTCCCTTTGAAATAAGACAGTACTTGTTTTGGATTTTACAGCAGCCCACAGTTAAGAGACTTTTAATAGACTGGACTTTTAAGTGTTTGGACATTTTAAGGACTGTGGGGCTTTTAAGGATGTACTGTCTTAGGTTGTGATTAGTGTTAACATCATACTTTGGGGATAAGAACTGGAAAGGTGGTTTAATAGTGATGTGTTTGTGTGTCAAGTTGACAAGGGGTCAATTGTGCTGGATAGCTTTGGTGTCAACTTGACACACCTGGGTTGAGGGAGCCTCGGTTGGGGAATTGGCTCCATTGGATTGGCCTGTGGCCACATCTGTGGTGTATTGTCTTGATTGTTGAGCAGTGACAGTATAAGAAGGCAGGCTGGGCATGAGCCAGAGAGCAAGCCAGTAGAGAGCAAGCCAGTGAGCAAGCATTCCTCCATGGCCTGTGCTTCAGCTCCTGCCTCCAGGTTCCTGCCCTGAGTTCCTGCCTTGGGCTCCCTGAGTGATGAACTGTGACCCAGGAGATATAAGCTGAATAAACCCTTTCCTTCCCAAGTTGGTGTCAGTCAGAGTGTTTTGTCACAGCAATGGAAGACAAACTACGACAGGAGGGAAGGAGCTTACCATGTCTCCCAGTGCAGGGGCAGAATAGGAATGTTTATAGTTTCAGCACTATTTCTGGTTAAAGGACAAAGGCCATCATGGGGCCAAATTGGGCAGATGATGATTGACTTTCATGGGTCTGGAACAGATTTCTATAGAACTAAAGACAATCATCTGTTCCCTGGGGAAAGCCTATCCCTGAGCCTCCCAGCAGAAAGCATCATTTCATTGAGAAGTACCTTGTATTCTCCAAACCTTTTCACAGAAAACCTTAGTCATTACTGAACATTCATTAGAAACCCAACACAGTGACTCTCAAACCTCTTAGAAGCAGAAACTTTAGAAAAAAAATCATTTGGGAGTTATGGTGGCAGTAGCAAATGCCAGGTCCTGAGCTATGCATCTTACATGGATTCTTTCATATCATTTCTCAAAAGGCCTATGGAATGGGGATGACTTATGTCCCCCATTTGATGGATGGGGTCACTGAAGCCTAGTAGAGTTCAGTATTTTAGCCAAGGTCAAAACTATTAAGTGGTGGTAGGCAGGCTGCTCCACTCCAGAGTCTTGCATTCCACCCTTCAGAGGGTGCTGTGGAAAAGCTTGGAACATTTCACATTACATGTTCAGTAATGCTTATTTGAGGAGCTTGGGGCTAGAAATGGTTTGATTTGGCTAAAAGTTTTTGGAATATTTATCCACACATAAAATTTGGTGATGAAGTCCAAATTAAAAATGAAGTTCATTTGGTTTCATATACACTTTCTATATGTAGATTGAAGGTAAGTTTCCTCCATGGCTTTACTGTTCCTGCATTTTGACTGACCTCTGACCTCTGGTCTCATGAGGTCAGACTCCAAACATTCCAACTATGACATCATGGCCACACTTTTTGAAGCATGTCAGATATGGACTTTTAAGCGATGCTTATTTTGTATCATGCAGGTTGCAGATAAAAATAAGGGGGGGGCAGCTGTAAGGGATGACAAATTTGATCTTTGGACACATTGAGCACTTGGGGTAGCCTCAGTTCTTGATTTTCCTGAACAACTTTTTGTTAATAAAAATGTACAGATCAGGGCCAGCCACAGGGCCCAGTGGATAAAAGGGTTTGTGGTGAAGGCTGATGACCCGAGTTTGATTCTCAGAATCCACATAAAGCTGGGAGAAAACTGACTCCACAAAATTGTCCCCTGATCTCCACTGGTGGGGAGAGGCATGCACATGCCTCCCCCTCTCACTCAATAATAATAAAATTATTTTAAATGTTAAAAATATGTATGTCAGTGATAATCAAGATTCAAAATACCCTGAGGGTGGAGGAGATGCCAATAAACTGGGATGACTGCGTGTCTAGGTTTAGTCAATCACTGCAGGGTGAGCTGTGGCCTCTGAGAAAAGCCAGGGTGGGTGTGGTGTGGAGTCTGCCATATGCACTCTGAACTCATTTTTCTGTCAGCATTAAATCTGGGACTGTAAGTAGTTGAGCAAGAAGAACAAGTCAGGTCCTGTACAGGGGACAAGATGGAGCTCATGCAGCAAGAGCTGGGCCAGGCAGGAAGCTCTGGATTCTCCTAGCCCTTCTTTGTGACAGAGGGTGTGAAGTGCAGTAACAGCCTTGAGTCACAAGCAAAGTTCATGATGTCATCTTTCTTTACTGCTGCATAGAACTCCATTGTGTAGATGTACTACATGAGTCTTTTTTTTTTTTGGTCTTTTCGAGACAGGGTCTCCCTGTAGCCCCAGCTGTCCTGGAACTCACTCTGTAGACCAGGCTGGCCTTGAACTCACAAAGATCTGCCTGCCTCTGCCTCCCAAGTGCTAGGATTAAAGGCGTGCGCCACCACGCCCGGCGAACTACTACATGAGACTTATGGGTATATACCCAGGAGTGGTATGACTGGGTCAGGTGGTAAGCTCATTTTGAGTCTTCAAGTGTTCTCCACACTTCTTTCCATAGAGGCTGTACGAGTTTACATTCCCACCAGCAGTGGATGAGTGTTCCCCTTTCCCCACAACCTCTCCAGTACGTGGTATCATTTGTTTTCTTGATCCTGGCCAGTCTTATTGGAGTGAGATGATATCTTTTTTTTTTTTTTTTTTGAAGATGATATTTAAAGTGGTTTTAATTTGCATTTCCTTAATTGTTAGTGACATTGAATATTTTTAAAGATGTTTCTCAGCCATCTCTAATTCCTCACTTGTGAAGTCTCTGTTCAGTTCTTTGCTCCATTTTTTGAGGGATTCATTTGTTTTCTTTCTTCTTTGTTTTTTGAATAGTTTATATATTCTGGAAATAAATGCTTTGCCAGATGTGTCTGCAGTGAAGGTTTCCTGCCACTCTGTGCATTTTCTCTTCACTTCCTTGATTGTTTCTTTTGATGTACAGAAGCTTTTGAGTTTAATGAGGTCCCATTTGTCAATTGTTGACCTTAATTCTTGTGCAGCTGCTGTCTGATTTAGAAGTCTTTTCCTACACCTGTGTCTTGTAGTCTGCTGGAAACTTTTTCTTCTATCACTTCAGAGTTTGGGTTTCACATTGAGGTCTTTGATCCATTTGGAGTTGACTTTTGTACAGGGTGAGAGGTAGGGGTTTAACTTTATTCTTCTACAAGTGATCCAGTTTTGCCAACACCACTTGCTGAAGATGCTGTCTTTCCTCCATTGTGTCTTCTTGGCTCCCTTGTCATATATGAGGTGGCTGAAATTGTATGAACTCAAGTTTGGATCTTCAGTTTTGTTCCATTGGTCAACAGGTCTGTTTTTGTGCCAGTACCAAGTTGTTTTTGTGATTATATCCCTGTAGTGTAGTTTGATGTCTGGTATAGAAATCCCTCCTATATTGCTCTTTTCACTCAGGGCTGCTTTGGTTATTCAGGGTCTTTTGTTTTTCCATATGAAGTTAAGGACTTTTTTTTCCAAGCCTGTGAAGAAACTCTTGGGGATTTTAATTGGGATTGCATTAAATCTGTACAAGGGTTTGGGTAGAATGGACATTTTTACTATGTTAATTTTCATAGTCCATGAGCATGGGAGGTCTTTCTGTCTTCTGATGTCTTCTTTAATTTCCTTCTTCAGGGGTTTAAATTTTTTTTGTAGAGATTTTTGGTGTCTTTGGTTAGGTTTGTTCCTAGGTATCTTATTGTTTTTGAGGCTATTGTGAGTGGGAAGGTCTCCTTGTATTCCTTCTTCAGTTGTTTGTTGTTGGTGTAAAGAAAGGCTACTGATTTTTCTAGGTTAATTTTGTATCCTGCCACTTTATTAAAACTCTTAATCATTTCTACAAGCTTTCTGGTGGAGTTTTTAGCATCCCTTAGGTAAAAAATCATATCATCAGCAAAAAGGGATAGCTTGACTTCCTCTTTTCCAATTAATACTCCTTTAATTTCCTTTTCTTGCCTTATTGCCCTAGCAAGTGTTTCAAGAACTATATTGTAGAGGAGTGGTGACAGGGGGCAGCCTTGCTGAGTTCATACCTTTAAAGGAATGCTTCTGTCAATTCCCCATTTAGGATGATGTTGGCTGTGGGTTTCCTGTATATGGCTTTGATTACATTGAGGAATGATCCCTCCAATCCAATTCCCTCTAGGACTTTAAGCATGAAGGGATGCTGGATTTTTGTTAAAAGCTTTTTTGGCATCCATTGAGATGATGGTGTGGTTTTTGTCTTTCAGTCCATTTATGTGTTTTATATTTATTTATTTTCGTATGTTGAACCATCCCTGCATCTCTGGTATGAATCCAACTTAATCATGATTTATGATATTTTTGATGTGGATCTGTATGTGGTTTGCAAGTATTTTGATGAGAATTTTTTCATCTATATTCATTAATGAGATGGGTCTATAGTTCTCCATTTTGGCGGTGTCTTTGCCTGGTTTTGGTAATAGAGTGATGCTGGATTCATAGAAGGAATTTGGGGGATTTCCCTCTGCTTGAATCTTTTTGAACAATTTGAGTAATAATGGTTGTAAGTCTTTTTGAAATGTTTCATAGAATTCTGCCGTGAAACCACCTGGGCCTGGGCTATTTTTAGTTGGGAGGTTTCTTATTACATCTTCAATTTCTTCATATATTATAGGTCTGTTTAAGCTGTGGATCTGTTCTTGGTTAAGCTTTGGTGATTCCCAGGATTTTAGGTATTTGTCCATTTCTCCTAGGTTTTCTTTTTCTTTTTCTTTCTTTTTTTTTTTTTTTTTTTTTTTTTTTTTTTTTTTTTTTTTTTTTCTTATGTAGGTACTCAGCGCTATAAACTTCCCTCTTAGGACTGCTTTTAAAGTATCCCATACATTTTGCTGTGTTGTATTATCATTGTCATTCAATTCCAGGAATACTTTTATTTCTTTCTTTATTTTTTTCTTGACCCATTCATTATTAAGGAGAGTGTTGTTTAGTCTCCAGTTGTTCTTGTAGATAGTAGGGCTTATCCTGGTGTTGATATTGAACTTTATTGCACTGTGGTCTGATAGAATGCATGAAATTATTTCAATCTGTTTATATTTGTTGAGGTTTTTTCTGTATCCAAATATGTGGTCAATTTTGGAGAATGTGGGGCGCTGAGTAGAAAGTGTGTTCTTTGGTGTTTGGGTGGAATTTTTGGTAGATGTCTGTGAGGTCCAATTCGGTGTATTGTATCATTTGGTTCAGATATCTCTGTGTTTACTCTTTGACCAGTCGATCTGTCCAAAGGAGTTAATGGGGTATCTCCTTCTATGTGTGTGCTGGGGTTAATCTGTGCCTTGAGGTCCTGGAGATTGTCTTTATAAAGTTTGGTGCAAAAGAGTCTGGTGCATATATATTCATGATTGTGAAATCTTTATGGTCAATTGTTCCTTTGATAAAGATGTAATGGCCCTCTTTGTCTCTTCTGATTTCTTTTACTTTGAAGTCTAATTCATCTGATATTAAACTAGCAACACATGGTTTCTTTTTGGTACCATTTGCTTGGAATTTTTTTTCCATCCCTTCAACTTAAGTTGGTGCCTATCCTTGAGAGTGAGATGGGTTTCTTTTAGACAGCATATAGATGGGTTTTGTTTCCTAATCCAATCTCCCAGTCTATGTCTTTTGATTGGGGAGTTTAGTCCATTAATATTTAAGGTTATAATTCAAAGATGTGTGTTGCTTCCTTTCACCTTATCCATTTACATTTTTAGTCTCTGTTTCTACTTCTGCAGTTATGCTTTTTTAAAAAAATATTCTTGTATGTGTATGAATGTACTGTCTGCATGCAGGTTTATGCACTGTGTAGTGCAATGCCACAGAGGTCAGAAGAGAGTGTAGGATTCCCCTGGAACTGGAGTCAAAGATGGTTCTCAGCTGCCATGTGGGTGCTGGGGATCAAACCCGGGTCCTCTGCAAGAACAGTCAGCGCTCTTAATCGCTAGGCCATCTCTCCAACCCATGCAGTTATGCTTTTTATTAATTTCTCTTTCTGGGTGCCTGGGGATAGTTGCTCCTCTCTTCTGTCCTTTGAATTGCTTCAAGTATTTTCTGAAGGGTTGGTTTTCCGGACATGTATTCTATCCTCTTGTTTATGTCATGGAAGATTTTTCTCTCTCCTTCAACTACAGTCAACATTTTTGCTGGGTATAGTAACCTGGGTTGGCATCTATAGTTCTTAACACTAGGAATGCTTTGCTCTACATTCTTCTTACATTCATAGTTTGCACTGAGACATCAGTTGTAATTTTGATGGGTTTCCCCTTATATGTAACTTGTTGTTTTTCTCTTGTGGCTTTCAGAATTTTGTCTTCGTTTTGGGCATCTAGCATTTTAACTATGATATGGCGTGGGGAGTTTCTTTTCTGATCTTGTCTGTTTGGAGTTCTATGTGCTTCTTGTATTTGTATTGGTTTGTCTTTTTTTAGTTTGGGGAAATTTTCATCTATTATTTTGTTGAAGATCTGATCAATACCATTCTCTTGGGATTCTTCTCCTTCCTCTATACTGTGATACAGGGGTTTGATCTTTTCAAAGATCATATTCATATTTCCTGGTTCTTCCATTTTTGTGTATTTTTAAAGTTTTCATAATCTATACTTGAGCTAGTTAGTTGTTCTGTGTTATATTCCAGGTCTGATATTCTTTGTTCTGCTTCCTCCATTCTATTTCTGAGGCTTTTTCCATTCCTTTTCTCTTGTTTGTTGTTGTTATTGTTGTTGTTGTTTGTTTTGTTTTCGGTCTTTTTGAGACAGGGTCTCCCTGTAGCTCCAGCTGTCCTGGAACTCAATATGTAGACCAGGCTGGCCTTGAACTCACAAAGATCTGCCTGCTTCTGCCTCCCAAATGCTAGGATTAAAGGTGTGTACCACCATGCCTGGCCTCTATTTCCTGTTTCATTTCAGCCTGTGATGTCTTTAGTATTTCCACTTCCTTTTGGAGCTTCTCAATCTCTTCTTGTAGCTCCTTGCTTTGCTGGTTGGCTTCCTTTTTTCATTGTTTCCACTTCCTTCCAGAGTTTGTAATTTTCTCCCTTTAGTTCTTTCTGGAGTTTGTCATTCTCTCCCTTTAGTTCTTTCTGGAGTTTGTCATTGTCTCCCTCTAGGTCCTTCTTGAGTTTTTCATTCTCTCTTCTTAGTTCTCTGACTTCTTTATATTCTTTGATTTCTCTGAATATATCTGTAATTGTTCCTCTAACATCTGTGTCCTGGGTCACCCCCCAGGGGGATCCCACTGTAGGAATCTCCCACAGGTTTGGTAGAGCTTGCTGTGGCATTATCCTGCAACTTTCCCGTGTTGTCCCTTTGTCATGTCCCTGGCATATGGGTTTCCCTTTTGCCTGTATTCCGATGTGAATCACAGATGCCTCTTCACTGTATTGAAGGCTATCTTTGCTTGCCTCTTTCAGATGGTTTTTTTTCTTTCTCCTTGTTTATGGAGTGTTGACTTGTCTAGGTTTCAGGCTTTCAATTTTGTTTACATATTGGAAGTCTAACTCACTCTTCCCTTTCTGTTCTGAAGGTTTTCCAAAAAATCCACTTGGACACGCCTACAGCAATTCCAGTTGGGGGGGGGGATATGCCTGGCTTAGCCTGCACCTCAGTACTCTGTGTTTCAGGTGGTCCTGGGAAGTCCCTGATCTAAGCTCTGTGCACTCAAGTCTCACAGTGGTAACAGGCCCACCTTTAATACCAGCTAGCAGGGCAACTCCACTCCGACAGCCACACCAGACAATGATTTAACAGGCCCACCTTTAATACCAGCTAGCAGGGCGACTCCACCCTGACAGCCACACAAGACAATGATTTAATTATCCATCAAACCAATGAAACAATTATCCAACAACCCAGAGATAGAATTATCCAGCAACCCCCCTGGCTGAAGTGCCCAGCTCCTACCTGTGCTTCAGGTGGTCCTGGAAAGTCCCTGATCTAAGCTCTGTGCACTCCAATCTTTCCTGTTTTTTCAGAATGGAAATTTTGTCTCAGGCAGAGGTTGAGGGAATTCTAGGGAAACACAATAGACTATAACATTGATCTTATGGAAGAGAGGTGACTGCCAGAGCTGTAGTCTGTGACCAGGAAGTGGAAGAAGGCTCTGCTCTGCAGGGGAGGAAATGGGCCAGATGACCTGGAAGGAATCCATCATTGTCCTGAGTCTCCTAAACAAAAACCCCTAGTTCTTAGATTCTTACTTTTTCCATATTTCTTTTAAATTTTATTTATTTATTATTTTTATTTTATGTGTAAGTATATTGCCTGCATGTGTGGAAGTGCACCCATGTTGTGCAAAGCCCACAGAGGCCAGAAGAGAACTTCACATTTCTTTCTTTCTTTCTTTTTTTTTTTTTGTTTTTTTTTGAGAGTCTTCCTGTAGCCATAGGCTAGCCTGGAACTCTCCTGGAACTGGAGTTATGGACAGTTGTTAGCTGCCATGTGGGTGCTGGGAATCCAACCCTGGGCCCTTTGGAAAAACAGCAAGTCCTCTTAACTGCTGAGCCATTTCTCCAGCCCCCTATTTTGCATTTTTCAAATGGAGTCTATTTGAGCATTTCTCATGTAATATTTGTATTTTGTGATATCTGAAACACTCTTCAGAGCAGGCCTTAGTATGCAGCTCATAAGCAATTACCTACCTGTTGTGTATTTCCTGTCAAAAAAGTCAACACATGCTGAATATGGAAATATGTCTATGAAAATATCTCGATGAAGCCCATTATTTTGTAAATTTTTTAAAAATTTTATTTCTGTATGTGTATGAATGTACTGTCTGCATTCAAGTTTGTGCACCCATGTCGTGCAATGCCGCAGAGGTCAGAAGAGGGTTTCGGATTCCCCTGGAACTGGAGTTATCCTGGAATTGGAGTTTCAGATGGTTCTCTGCCGCCATGTGGGTGCTGGGGATCAAACCCGGGTCCTCTGTAAGAACAGTCGGCGCTCTTAACCGCTAGGCCATCTTTCCAGCCCTGAAGCCCATTATTTTGTAAAAATAATATATTCTCTGAAAATTTTTAAAGAATCTTCCTTGAACTGGCTGAAACATTACACCAGTTTTTTCATTAAAGAGTTAAATAAGATAGCCAGGCATGGTGACATACACCTTTAATTCCAGCACTTGGGAAGCAGAAGCAGGTGGATCTCTGTGAGATCGAGGCTAACCCAGTCTACATAGTGAGTTCTGGGCCAGCCTGTGGCTACAGGGAGACCTTGTCTCAAAAAGACCAAAAGAAAAGAAATTAAATAATCTCTCTCTCTCTCTCTCTCTCTCTCTCTCTCTCTCTCTCTCTCTCTCTCTAAAAAGCCAGCCTACAGAGTGAGTTCCAGGTCAGCTAGGGCTACAGGGAGACCCTGTCTTGAAAAGACAAAAAAAAAAAAGCCAATGCTGCTCTGTGACAAACACCAGCCATTGCTGTGGCTTGGGACAGAGTTGAAGGTGTATAGACTTCAGTATTAGCAGCCTTGGGCTTGAGTCCTGGGTATACAGTTTATCACTTCTGTGTCTTTAATCTGCTTTCCACATCTCTCAGAGGCTCACTTTCCTTTATCAAACGGACATAGAATCTTTCTTGAGCAATTGCGTTGAAGATGAAATGAGATAAATAGAAGCGCAAAGGTGCTCGGTAAACAGTCGGCGTTATCATCTGTGGGCAGATCTCTGACAAAAGCAATATTTATTATACACAGATTGGAAGCTCTCAGACTCTTCCTAGCAAAAGGAAACCATGGCATGCATATTATAAGGATCATTTATATTTAATGTAGAGTGCATTGTCTGCCATTCCTCTTCCTCTTTTTACTTTGCTAATTACCTGTCACTCCAGTTACTGTAGGAGTTAGCTTGTCTTCCTCAGCAGTCTCTGGTGGCCTGTTTGGCAAGGGTAGAAGCCTGAAGCATTCTGTGTAGATCATGAAGAAACTTGCTTGGGGAATTCAGGTGCAATGAGAGTCACATCTCCCCACTCAGAATTGATTATCTCTGAAGAACTTCTCCCTTAGAAACCTCCCTCCACCTTAGCTGTCTGTTGCTTACTTTTAGGTTTTTTTTTTTTTTTCTTCTCATGAGCTCTACCATCTTAGAAAGACCAAAATAAGTTTTTTTTCCCTGACAGCTCCCAAATTGCAATGACCCTAATGTCCCTTTAATGTACCATACTGTATCTTTTTGATTGGCACCAGGAGATTCTGTTTTCTCAGATTTCACTTCTTCTGTGACATCCAGGAGAAAAATGAAACCATGGCAAAGCACACTCATCGATCCAGAAACCTTTTAATGTCTTAGCATTTGCTTCTTGACAGTGTGACCTTTGATCTCATGTCTGTGACCCCAGTGTTTAGATCATCATTATCCTAACCAAACTAACACAGCTTTGGGTATGGAAGGGCATCTTGCTTGTTTGTGCTTTGATTGGAAGCAGAACAATGCTCTGCAGTGTTAACAGCAAGCATACAGATGAGGCTTGGAACATTGCCTTGATAAGCCATTTCTTGATTACTACCTTGTAAAAGTGAGATAATTGTTAGATTATAATGGCTCAAACCCCCAATAAAAGACAGGCGCGTGAGGCTTAGTCATTCCAGGAACATAATTTATTTCAGGAATTGCCAGGGCTGACTACCTGTTGGCATGTGGTGGGGTATTGGCAACAGCAGAAGCAAGATTGCGACTGAGGCCCACCCCTTTCTAGCCACTGGGTGGGACTTCAGGTACAGGGGAAGGGGTCAGAAGATTGACAGCCTCTGGAGGAAGTGGGCATCTGTGTGTCCCTTGGAATTCTGGGAAGCCCAGATCTAACATTCCAGCCTTTTGAATATGATAAGGGAATGGGATGTTGTTCTCCTGTATCTGCTTCAGAGCTGAGGGGGGATGAAGTCTCAGGGAACAGGTGTCAGGCTGGAGGGTTAGAATCTGGTCTCCCATCTTGGCTGCTCTGGGTGCCTGGTATTTTTGGTCCAGATAGATAGTGGCCAATAGTTAGTGGACTTTTTCTCTGCAACTGAAAAGACAAGCTGGTTGAGTCTTATATGAGTGTACCAGTGCAGGGACTTCACAGTACCAATGGGGGTGGGGGGCTCCTGGGTGCACTAGTAATTTGAGGATCCTTGTCTAGTGTCTCCAGAGGGAGAGAGGACCTGTACTCTATTTCTGAGGAATTGGAAAAAAAGTTTTAGTACACAGAGCTCCAGAATGAGGGCCAGTTTAGTACGCAGGGCTCCAGAATGAGGGCCAATTTAGTACGCAGGGCTCCGGAATGAGAGCCAGCATAACCATGAGCATATAAAAGGTGGTATTTTCTGGCATGGTACTGTAAATCTGCCACCCACCTCTGATATATTTTCTAACATGACATGGTAGGTTTCTAACTTGGCACAGTAGGTCTCTCACCTATCTCCCTAGTAATAAGGTATAAGTAATTTCATTTTCTTTTCTTTTGATTATAGTTTCCCATTGGAGTGTTTAAAATCACATAATTAGCTCAGATAAATAAAATTAGTTTTGGTGTTAGGTCAGTTGAGGTTCTGGTCCTTAGGGGGTCACTTGGGCCTTGCACCTGACTCTTTTTTCCAGTTCCATCTATGTGAGGACAAAGTCAATTCTTGTTTGACTGGAGCGACTTGCTTGACTTGCTAAACTGAATCAAATTCAGTTTAACAGATAACAAATAAATCTTTAGATAACCAGTATAGAAACTTAGGAACATGGATTCAAATCAGGCCTTTGAAAAAATTTAAGAATCATGTCAAAAGTAAAGTTAATTTAATTTTTTGTTTGTTTTGGTACATAATATAGAATGGAAGAACTTTGAAGTGGCCACTTTTTTTGACAGAAATTAACACACATGAGAACATGGACACATGACAGTTACATGACTCTCAAAGACACAGGGGAGAATGGTTATAACACACAGACAGGTTGGATAGACACGTGACTTAATTGTATCTGTTAACTCTGGATTATGGGAAATCCCACCCCCCCCCCTTTTTTTCCTAAAATGTCATAGCTATTGGTACCCAGAATAACTTGATGTCAAGACACAGAAAGTTCTCAGTTCCCTCCCTGATCGGCTGCATACCTAAATCTAAAGTTGTCCATTGTTACACAGGGCTGTGGATCCATTAATTTTAATCATCACATTTACATAGAATCATTTAGAGTTTAAGACATCTACTCAGGTAGGAACAGCCTGTGCGCCAATACTGTGCATGCAGCACAGGTTGTGTGTGTGTGTGTGTGTGCACCTGTGTGGGGTGGTGATGGGCAGACGAATCTGGAATGCAGGACTTTCCTGTCTCCAACTGGGTTTACCTGATAGTTTAATAAGAATAAATTTATTGTTAGTGGAAAAATCAAAAGTCCCTTCCTTAAGGGTAAAATTTTATTCCCTGAGGCAAGATCTGGATGCCAGCTGGGACAGGGTGTGGTAGACACACCTTCTTAATCTCAGATACAGAGGCTTGTATCCAGAAGGAGACACAAAAATGGATTTCTGAATAAAATGGGATTTATAAAGAGAACCAATGAAATGGAGGGCCTGGTCAAAATCCCCAAATTCTGAAATGATCCCTTAAAAGTAGGTAAAAGTCTTGTAAACAAAAATGTAAAAACCAAAACCAAAAACAGTGTTTGTTAAAAATCCAGATGATGTAAAAATCTCAAACAACAGCATGTAAAAAAAACATTAACTATCCATACAAAAGTAAAAATGGAAAAATGATTTTATTTTGAAACAGATGAAAAACTGGTAGAAACAAAACTTGGTTACTCGACATAACAATGTATTGTTTTAACTCATTGCCTTTTTGTAATAATCTGTATTAGTCAGGGTTCTCTAAACAAACAGAAGAAACAGGACGAATATATAGCTATACACAATTTATTGATTTGCTCACGTGACAGAGTTCAAGGAGTCCAATAGTAGCTGCACCACACTGGAAAGGCCGAGAGAATCCAGGAACTGCTCAGTCCACAAGGCTGGATGTCTCAGTAGTCCCAATCCAGTGCTGAAGGCCCGAATGGATTCCAGGAGATCTGCCAGTCTCAGTACACGCTGGGATCCGAAAGGTTGATCACAGCAGCAAGACAAACTCACCAGATGAGAGAGGCAAGCCNTTGCACGCATACAGGCTAGGTAGCCTGCATTTAGTTTGTTGGTGGCCAGTGGGTTGGAAAAAGTTCCCTTTTGCAGACCATCCACTGGGTAGCTGGTGTTGTGGGTGCATTGAGCTGAAGGGAGGTCCATTCATCAGCCTGAAATTCCTGTCCGGTTCAGCCAGTCGTCTTGGGCAGATGGGAAGTCACAGCCAAGAGTAGAAACAGTGTCTTGTGGGTCCAAGAAAGGGCATGAGTTGGAAGTACACTCAGGCCGGGCTATGGAAAATTTCTATTTTATAATATGCATAATTGTTTTTTTATAAAATTTATTTCAGTCTGTGCCTGATGTCTGCATGCCCTGCCGGTCTGTGCACCCGTGTCGTGAAAGGCCGCAGAGGTCAGAAAAGGGTTCTCGATTTCCCTGGAACTGGAGTTTCTCCTGAAATTGGGAGTTTCAGACGGTTCTCCGCGACCGCCATGTGGGTGCTGGGATCGAACCACCGGGTTCTCTGCAAGAGCGGTCGGCGCTTTAACCGCTAGGGCCATCTCTCAGCCCCCCTTAATAGAGTCATATTACAAATAAGTTTTAGAGGGCAAACACTGAGTCCCATTCATCTTTGCATTTCTGGTACTAGTAGTATCACCTTTTATTTTGGCACATGAAGGGAGGAGTGAGGAAATGGATGATGATGCCCAAAGCGCAGTTTCATTCATCACCAGAAGAGATGGCAGAAACCAAGGTGCTAAGGGAAATGCCAGAGACCCCAGGCCTCCTGTCTCCTCAGTTAGTTCATGAGATGACAAAGGGGCTCATTGGACAAGACTGTGAAGTCAGAGCTGGCCTGTGCTTAGTCCTTTGCCCATTTGCGTTGTTTATTTAGATGAATATTTGCCAAAATAACAATTCTGTAATCTAAATCTTGAGTACAGATATGTTGTTCACAGTTCAGATGTTGTTTCAGATTCCGAATGTAAAATACTCCTATAGGATGTACACGTGTTGGTCTAGGGTGACAGTATGTACGTAGACTAATGTAATATTCTGCCCAAGGTATAGTTGATACTTGCACAATGTTGTGGTGATAAGTAAAACTATAAATGGCTTCTAAAAACAATTCGATAAGATCTTTTTGTCTTTAGATGAGTTCAGATGAGTTGGTCCTGCCTGTCCTGTTGTGAATAAACCTGTTTCAGAACCTTTTGGAATTTTAAAGTATCAAATAAAGGAGCCTAGAACTTTATAACATTCTTCTGGAGGAAATTTCCTTTTAAAGACACATTTAGGAAAATGTCCAACCATTATATACTCTATGTGTGATTCTCAGTGGGACTTTGTGGAATATCAGTCATCTCAAAGGATATTTGCCAATCTAAGGTCAAAAGAATGTATGTTAACCCTATTGAAAAATGAACCTTGATATTGCATTGTTCTTCTGACCCAGTAATAAAGCTGATCTAATAAGGAGGACAGAGGGCACCTAATTCTGACACATCTAGTCTTTGAAAACTCTACCATAAGGAAAAACTGGTGAAGGGCAGGGGAAGGGGCCAGCAATAAAGGGACAAGGAAGCAGCTAAAATTAGACGAACTGTTCCAGAGCTTGCTGATTAAGTCTGTACTGTACTTGCAAAGCCTCTGTAATTGTTCCATCTTCCTGTTATTATTTAACACTGGGCATTCTTTTTATCTATGCAGGGCACAGTCCTTTAAAAAAAAATGAAAATCAATGACGTAACCACCTTGTACAAATAAAATGATGAACAAACATTCTTTCACAAAAATTGTAAAGCCGTCGGGCTGGAAAGATAGCCTAAGTGTGTTAAGAACACAATCCTACTGCTCTTGGAGAGAACCTGGGTTAGATCCCCAGCACCCACAATGGCAAGCGAGAACCGTCTTTAAACTCCAGTTTCCCAACGGGGAATCTGATGGCCCTCTTGCGAACCTCCCACAGCAATTGCAGATGACACGGTAACATCAAACCTAAACATGCAAAGATACGTACATTCATACACATTAATAAATAAATAGAAATAAAAAAAAATTAAGCCTCATCTGTCTTCTGTCCAAATGTTGTCTAGATTTTACTAGTAGGTGAAACCTCAGGTAAAAAAGTGCTTAAGAAAAATAACATGAAAATGCAGTTTTTGTCCCCTCAAGTTTTTCTGTGTTTTGAAATATCTTTAACCAGTTCCTCCTTAGTCTCTTAGTTTTGTGGGATTTAAGGTTCTGTAATTGAGCTGCTTTCTAAGGACCTGAATGAGACCTCGCCAGGGTGTTCTGGTAACGCTGCCCAGAGTAGGGCTTGCAGTGCACACAGATCTTTGTGCTCACGTGGATGGGGTCTATGAGAGGCTCTGTATGGCTCTGAGCTCATGGTCCCACCAAACTGTCCCTGCTCTTCCCTTGCTGCTGCTGTTTTCTGTCATTGGTTGTCCCACCCAGCCAGGCCTGGTCTACTCTGCTCACTGCAACTTGTCAGCCTCAGGTGTTCTCTTTTTCTCAATACTGGTTCACTAGCACAGAGGACTTGACATTGGTGAATGTCTTGGAACTTGAGTGTGTCAGTTCTCTTGTTTCTACTTTTAGAGATCATCAGACTGTCATATATGGGACAGGACAATGAAAAACAAAAGGACTTTTCTTATCACATTCAGCATGGGGGGGGAAGATGCCACCAGTTTTACCTAATATTCAGTCGGGTAAGAACGTGCAGTAGACAGTTCCTCCTGTGCTGGGCTCCTACCTCTTCTCCATTGACTGTGGTGACTCGGAGACGGATTTAGGAAGGTGTGCTGGATAGCTTCTGGTGTCAACTTGACACACCTGGGGTTGAGGGAGCCTCGGTTGGGGAATTGGCTCCATTGGATTGGGCCTGGTGGCCACATCTGTGGTGTAGTGTCTTGATTGTTGAGCAGTGCAGTATAAGAAGCAGGCTGGGCATGAGCCAGAGAGCAACCAGTAGAGAGCAAGCAGCCAGAGTGAGCAACCCATTCCTCTCATGGCCTGTGCTTCAGCTCCTGCCTCCAGTTCCTGCCTGATTCCTGCCTTGGGCTCCCTGAGTGATGGACTGTGACCCAGGAGATGTAAGCTAGAATAAACCCTTTCTTCCAAAGTTGGTGTCCAGTCAGAGTGTTTTGGGGTCACACTGGCAATGGAAGACAAAACTACGACAGAAATTGTACCAGAGAGTGGGGTATGCTGTGACAGACCTGACCTTGGTGTTTGGGGAGGATTGTGGAGGCGTTTGGAACTTTGGGCTGGGAAGATTATTGAATGCCTAAAAGATCGTTGCTGTGGAGCTGGAGCAGTTTTGTTGAAGGAGTTATAGACAACGGAGGCCTGGCTTTTGAGTTTCAAAGGGAAGCAGAGATCATCAGGGACTGTTTAATGTGTGGGTTCTGGTCAGCTGGGGCTGAAGAATCAGCTGTAAGTAACAAAGACCAGAACCTGAAGTGAAAGCTTTGTTGTACTGGGCAATTGATGCTGGTTAGTGGGGCTGAAAAATCAGCTGTAACAAGAGACCAGCATCATGAAGGTGAAATCTTCTGGGGAGAATTTCTTCAAGGTCAGCACACGAAGCTGTGACCCAGAAAGGGCCCGAGCCTCCATCTCGAGCCAGAAGCCGGACTTGGTAAATGTGTAAGAGTCTCCTAATATGGTTCCGGTGTTGAAATTTGAGGGGGTCACAGAGAGCAGCCGAGGCTTGGCACTGTGAGAGGTCAGGAAAGACCATTGGTGGAAGTGCACCTCGGTTGCAGTGAAGACCCCAGGATTGCAGGGGTCATGGAGAGAAGCTGAGGCTTTGCACAAGGAGAGGTCAGAAGAGACCATTGGTGAAGGTGCTGCCTCAGTTTCAGTAGCGAACCCAGCTTTTTTGGAGATGCCGGACCTGGGACGACCACCAAGAGGTGGCAGGTGTGGAATGGAAGTCGGCCTGGGCCTGCAAGATGAGTGTACCACGGACGAGTGTCAGAGAGGGGAGGCTGCCTGAGACCCTTTGGAGCCCAGAAGATCGTAGTGAATCCCAGGTGTCCAGCCTTGACTACTTGCTGGACTTAGGTTTTGTTTGAGAGTGCCTGATTCTTCCCTTTGAAATAAGACAGTACTTGTTTTGGATTTTACAGCAGCCCACAGTTAAGAAGACTTTTAATAGACTGGACTTTTAAAGTGTTTGGACATTTAAGGACTGTGGGGCTTTTAAGATGTACTGTCTTAGGTTGTGATTAGTGTTAACATCATACTTTGGGGATAAGAACTGGAAAGGTGGTTTATATAGTGATGTGTTGTGTGTCAAGTTGACAAGGGGGGGTCAATTGTGCTGGATAGCTTTGGTGTCAACTTGACACACCTGGGTTGAGGGAGCCTCGGTTGGGGAATTGGCTCCATTGGATTGGCCTGTGGCCACATCTGTGGTGTATTGTCTTGATTGTTGAGCAGTGACAGTATAAGAAGGCAGGCTGGGCATGAGCCAGAGCAAGCCAGTAGAGAGCAAGCCAGTGAGCAAGCATGCACCTCCTCCATGGCCTGTGCTTCAGCTCCTGCCTCCAGGTTCCTGCCCTGAGTTTCCTGCCTTGGGGCTCCCTGAGTGATGAACTGTGACCAGGAGATATAAAGCTGAATAAACCCTTTCCTTCCCAAGTTGGTGTCAGTCAGAGGTTTTGTCACAGCATGGAAGACAACTACGACAGGAGGGAAGGAGCTTACCATGTCTCCCAGTGCAGGGGCAGAATAGGAATGTTTATAGTTTCAGCACTATTTCTGGTTAAAGGACAAAGGCCATCATGGGGCCAAATTGGGCAGATGATGATTGACTTTCATGGGTCTGGAACAGATTTCTATAGAACTAAAGACAATCATCTGTTCCCTGGGGAAAGCCTATCCCTGAGCCTCCCAGCAGAAAGCATCATTTCATTGAGAAGTACCTTGTATTCTCCAAACCTTTTCACAGAAAACCTTAGTCATTACTGAACATTCATTAGAAACCCAACACAGTGACTCTCAAACCTCTTAGAAGCAGAAACTTTAGAAAAAAAATCATTTGGGAGTTATGGTGGCAGTAGCAAATGCCAGGTCCTGAGCTATGCATCTTACATGGATTCTTTCATATCATTTCTCAAAAGGCCTATGGAATGGGGATGACTTATGTCCCCCATTTGATGGATGGGGTCACTGAAGCCTAGTAGAGTTCAGTATTTTAGCCAAGGTCAAAACTATTAAGTGGTGGTAGGCAGGCTGCTCCACTCCAGAGTCTTGCATTCCACCCTTCAGAGGGTGCTGTGGAAAAGCTTGGAACATTTCACATTACATGTTCAGTAATGCTTATTTGAGGAGCTTGGGGCTAGAAATGGTTTGATTTGGCTAAAAGTTTTTGGAATATTTATCCACACATAAAATTTGGTGATGAAGTCCAAATTAAAAATGAAGTTCATTTGGTTTCATATACACTTTCTATATGTAGATTGAAGGTAAGTTTCCTCCATGGCTTTACTGTTCCTGCATTTTGACTGACCTCTGACCTCTGGTCTCATGAGGTCAGACTCCAAACATTCCAACTATGACATCATGGCCACACTTTTTGAAGCATGTCAGATATGGACTTTTAAGCGATGCTTATTTTGTATCATGCAGGTTGCAGATAAAAATAAGGGGGGGGCAGCTGTAAGGGATGACAAATTTGATCTTTGGACACATTGAGCACTTGGGGTAGCCTCAGTTCTTGATTTTCCTGAACAACTTTTTGTTAATAAAAATGTACAGATCAGGGCCAGCCACAGGGCCCAGTGGATAAAAGGGTTTGTGGTGAAGGCTGATGACCCGAGTTTGATTTCAAGAATCCACATAAAGCTGGGAGAAAACTGATCCACAAAATTGTCCCTGATCTCCACTGGTGGGGAGAGGCATGCACATGCCTCCCCCTCTCACTCAATAATAATAAAATTATTTTAAATGTAAAAAATATGTATGTCAGTGATAATCAAGATTCAAAATACCCTGAGGGTGGAGGAGATGCCAATAAACTGGGATGACTGCGTGTCTAGGTTTAGTCAATCACTGCAGGGTGAGCTGTGGCCTCTGAGAAAAGCCAGGGTGGGTGTGGTGTGGAGTCTGCCATATGCACTCTGAACTCATTTTTCTGTCAGCATTAAATCTGGGACTGTAAGTAGTTGAGCAAGAAGAACAAGTCAGGTCCTGTACAGGGGACAAGATGGAGCTCATGCAGCAAGAGCTGGGCCAGGCAGGAAGCTCTGGATTCTCCTAGCCCTTCTTTGTGACAGAGGGTGTGAAGTGCAGTAACAGCCTTGAGTCACAAGCAAAGTTCAATGATGTCATCTTTCTTTACTGCTGCATAGAACTCCATTGTGTAGATGTACTACATGAGTCTTTTTTTTTTTTTTGGTCTTTTCGAGACAGGGTCTCCCTGTAAGCCCCAGCTGTCCTGGAACTCAACTCTGTGACCAGGCTGGCCTTGAACTCACAAAGATCGCCTGCTCTGCCTCCCAAGTGCTAGGATTAAAGGCGTGCGCCACCACGCCCGGGCGAACTACTACATGAGACTTATGGGTATATACGCAGGAAGTGGTATGGACTGGTCAGGTGGTAAGATCATTTTGAAGTCTTCAAGTGTTCTCCACACTCTTTTCCATAGAGGCTGTACGAGTTTACATTCCCACCAGCAGTGGTGAGTGTTCCCCTTTCCCCACAACCTCCCATCCCACAGTGGTATCATTTGTTTCTTGATCCTGGCCAGTCTTATTGGAGTGAGATGATATCTTTTTTTTTTTTTTTTTTTGAGGATGATATTTAAAGTGGTTTTAATTTGCATTTCCTTAATTGTTAGTGACATTGAAATATTTTAAGATGTTTTCAGCCATCTCTAATTCCTCAATTGTGAAGTCTCTTGTTCAGTTCTTTGCCCCATTTTTTGAGGGATTCATTTGTTTTCTTTCTTCTTTGTTTTTTGAATAGTTTATATATTCTGGAAATAAATGCTTTGCCAGATGTGGCTGCAGTGAAGGTTTCCTGCCACTCTGTGCATTTTCTCTTCACTTCCTTGATTGTTTCTTTTGATGTACAGAAGCTTTTTGAGTTTAATGAGGTCCCATTTGTCAATTGTTGACCTTAATTTCTTGTGCAGCTGCTGTCTGATTTAGAAGTCTTTTCCTACACCTGTGTCTTGTAGTCTGCTGGAAACTTTTTCTTCTATCACTTCAGATTTTGGGTTTCACATTGAGGTCTTTGACCATTTGAGTTGACTTTTGTACAGGGTGAGAGGTAGGGGTTTAACTTAATTCTACAAGTGATCCAGTTTTTGCCAAACACCACTTGCTGAAGATGCTGTCTTTCCTCCATTGTGTCTTCTTTGGCTCCCTTTGTCATATATGAGGTGGCTGAAATTGGTATGAAACTCAAGTTTGGATCTTCAGTTTTGTTCCATTGGTCAACAGGTCTGTTTTTGGCCAGTACAAGTTGTTTTTGTGATTATATCCCTATAGTGTAGTTTGATGTCTGGTATAGAAATCCCCCTTATTGCTCTTTTCACTCAGGGCTGCTTTGTTTATTCAGGGTCTTTTGTTTTTCCATATTGAAGTTAAGGACTTTTTTTTCCAAGCCTGTGAGAAACTCTTGGGGATTTTAATTGGGATTGCATTAAATCTGTACAAGGGTTTTGGGTAGAATGGACATTTTTACTATGTTAATTTTCAATAGTCCATGAGCATGGGAAGGTCTTTCTGTCTTCTGATGTCTTCTTTAATTTCCTTCTTCAGGGGTTTAAATTTTTTTTGTAGAGATTTTTTGGTGTCTTTGGTTAGGTTTGTTCCTAGGTATCTTATTGTTTTTGAGGCTATTGTGAGTGGGAAGGTCTCCTTGTATTCCTTCTTCAGTTTGTTGTTGTTGGTGTAAAAGAAGGCTACTGATTTTTTCTAAGGTTAATTTTGTATCCTGCCACTTTATTAAACTCTAATCATTTTCTACTAAGCTTTCTGGTGGAGTTTTAGCATCCCTTAGGTAAAAAAATCATATACAGCAAAAAGGGATAGCTTGACTTCCTCTTTTCCATTAATACTCTTTAATTTCCTTTTCTTGCCTTATTGCCCTAGCAAGTGTTTCAAGAACTATATTGTAGAGGAGTGGTGACAGGGGGCAGCCTTGCTGAGTTCATACCTTTAAAGGAATGCTTCTGTCAATTCCCATTTAGGATGATGTTGGCTTGTGGGTTTCCTGTATATGGCTTTGATTACATTGAGGAATGATCCCTCCAATGCCAATTCCCTCTAGGACTTTAAGCATGAAGGGATGCTGGATTTTTTTGTTAAAAGCTTTTTTGGCATCCATTGAGAATGATGGTGGTGGTTTTTTGTCTTTCAGTCCATTTATGTGTTTTATATTTATTGTATTTTCGTATGTTGAACCATCCCTGCATCCTGGTATGAATCCAACTTAATCATGATTTATGATATTTTTGATGTGGATCTGTATGTGGTTTGCAAGTATTTTTGAATGAGAATTTTTTCATCTATATTCATTAATGAGATGGGTCTAATTTCTCCTTTTTGGCGGTGTCCTTTGCCTGGTTTTGGTAATAGAGTGATGCTGGATTCATAGAAGGAATTTGGGGGATTTCCCTCTGCTTGAATCTTTTTGAACAATTTGAGTAATAAATGGTTGTAAGTCTTTTTGAAAATGTTTCATAGAATTCTGCCGTGAAACACCTTTGGGCCATGGGCTTTATTTAGTTGGGAGGTTTCTTATTACATCTTCAATTTCTTCATATTTATAGGTCTGTTTAAAGCTGTTGGATCTTTCTTGGTTAAGCTTTGGTGATTCCAGGGATTTTTGGTATTTGTCCATTTTCCTAGGTTTTTCTTTTTCTTTTTCTTTCTTTTTTTTTTTTTTTGTTTTTTGGTCTTTTCGAGACAGGGTCTCCCTGTAGCCCCAGCTGTCCTGGAACTCACTCCATAGACCAGGCTGGCCTTGAACTCACAAAGATCCGCCTGCCTCTGCTCCCAAGTGCTAGGATTAAAGGCGTGCGCCACCATGCCCGGCTTTTTTTGGTCTTTTCAAGACAGGGTCTCCCTGTAGTCCCAGCTGTCCTGGAACTTACTCTGTAGACCGGGCTGGCCTTGAACTCACAAAGATCTGCCTGCCTCTGCCTCCCAAGTGCTAGGATTAAAGGCGTGCGCCACCATGCCCAGCTACTCCTAGGTTTTTAAACTTGGTAGAGATAGGTTTTTCAAGTATCCCCATATGATTGTCTGGATCTTTTCCTTTTCTGTTGTGATATTTCCCCTTTCATCATGGACTCTATTGAATTGGAGTTGCTCTTTCTTTCTTTTGGTTAACTGGGCTAGAGGTCTGTTTATCTTGTTTATTCTCTCAAAGACCAACTTTTGATTCATTGATTTTTTTGTATTGTTTTTCTTCTTTGTTTCTATTTCATTGATTTCTGCCTCCTGATTTTTGTTGTTTCTTCCCTGTCTGTTGTGTTTAGGGTTCATTTGTTGTTGTCTCCAAGTGTTTTTAGTTGAGTGTTTAGATAGTTTCACTTGTGCTCTTTTTTTTTTTTTTTTTCTGATGTAGGTACTCAGCGCTATAAACTTCCCTCTTAGGACTGCTTTTAAAAGTATCCCTACATTTTGCTGTGTTTGTATATCATCTTCTTAATCCAGGAATACTTTTATTTCTTTCTCTTTATTTTTTTCTTGACCCATTCATTATTAAGGAGAGTGTTGTTTTAGTCTCCAGTTGTTCTGTTAAGATAGTAGGGCTTATCCTGGTGTTGATATTGACTTTTATTGCACTGTGGTCTGATAGAATGCATGAAATTATTCAATCTGTTTATATTTGTTGAGGTTTTTTCTGTATCCAAAATATGTGGTCATTTTTGGAGAATGTGGGGCGCTGAGTAGAAAGTGTGTTCTTTGGTGTTTGGGTGGAATTTTTGGTAGATGTCTGTGAGGTCCAATTCGGTGTATTGTATCATTTGGTTCAGATATCTCTGTGTTTACTCTTTGACCAGTCGATCTGTCCAAAGGAGTTAATGGGGTATCTCCTTCTATGTGTGTGCTGGGGTTAATCTGTGCCTTGAGGTCCTGGAATTGTCTTTATAAAGTTTGGTGCAAAAGAGACTGGTGCATATATATTTCATGATTGTGAAATCTTTATGGTAAATTGTTCCTTTGATAAAGATGTAATGGCCCTCTTTGTCTCTTCTGAATTTCTTTTACTTTGAAGTCTAATTCATCTGATATTAAACTAGCAACACATGGTTTCTTTTTGGTACATTTGCTTGGAATTTTTTTTCCACCCTTCACCTTAAGTTTGGTGCTTATCCTTGAGAGTGAGATGGGTTTCTTTTAGACAGCATATAGATGGTTTTGGTTTCCTAATCCAATCTCCCAGTCTAATGTCTTTTGATTGGGGAGTTTTAGTCCATTAATATTTAAGGTTATAATTCAAAGATGTGTGTTGCTTCCTTTCACCTTATCCATTTACATTTTTAGTTCTCTGTTTCTACTTCTGCAGTTATCTTTTTATAAAAAAATATTCTTGTATGTGTATGAATGTACTGTCTGCATGCAGGTTTATGCACTGTGTAGTGCAATGCCACAGAGGTCAAGAAGAGAGTGTAGGATTCCCCTGGAACTGGAGTCAAAGATGGTTCTCAGCTGCAATGTGGGTGCTGGGGATCAAACCCGGGTCCTCTGCAAGAACAGTCAGCGCTCTTAATCGCTAGCCATCTCTCCAACCCATGGTTCTTTTTAATTAATTTCTCTTTCTGGGTGCCTGGGGATAGTTGCTCCTTCTTCTGTCCTTTTGAAATTGCTTCAAGTATTTTCTGAAGGGTTTGGTTTTCCGGAACATGTATTCTATCCTCTTGTTTTGTCATGGAAGATTTTTCTCTTCTCCTTCAACTACAGTCAAATTTTTGCTGGGTATAGTAACCTGGGTTGGCATCTATAGTCTTTTAACACTAGGAATGCTTTGCTCTACATTCTTCTTTTCATAGTTTGCACTGAGACGTCAGTTGTAATTTTTGAGGGTTTCCCTTAAATGTTAACTTGTTGTTTTTCTCTTGTGGCTTTCAGAAATTTTTTTCTTTTTTGGGCATCTAGTCATTTTAACTATGATATGGCGTGGGGAGTTTCTTTTTCTGATCTTGTCTGTTTGGAGTTTAATGTGCTTCTTGTATTTGTATTTGGTTTGTCTTTTTTTAGTTGGGGAAATTTTCATCTATTATTTTGTTGAAGATCTGATCAATACCATTCTCCTTGGGATTCTTCTCCTTCCTCTATACTGTGATACAGGGGTTTGATCTTTTCAAAGATCATATTCATATTTCCTGGTTCTTCCATTTTTGTGTATTTTTAAAGTTTTCCATAATCTTATACTTGAGCTAGTTAGTTGTTCTGTGTTATATTCCAGGTCTGATATTCTTTGTTCTGCTTCCTCCATTCTATTTCTGAGGCTTTTTCCATTCCTTTTCTCTTGTTTGTTGTTGTTAGTTGTTTGTTGTTGTTTGTTTTGTTTTTCGGTCTTTTTGAGACAGGGTCTCCCTGTAGCTCCCAGCTGTCCTGGAACTCAATATGTAGACCAGGCTGGCCTTGAACTCACAAGATCTGCCTGCTTTCTGCTCCCAAATGCTAGGATTAAAGGTGTGTACCACCATGCCCTGGCCTCTATTTCCTGTTTCATTTCAGCCTGTGATGTCTTTAGTATTTCCACTTCCTTTTGGAGCTTCTCAATCTCTTCTTTGTAGCTCCTTGCTTTTGCTGTTTGGCTTCCTTTTTTCATTGTTTAACTTCCTTCCAGAGTTTGTATTCTCCCATTAGTCTTTCGATCTTTTTTCTCTCTTTAGTTCTTCTGGAGTTTGTCATTCTCTCCCTTTAGTTCTTTCTGGAGTTTGTCATTGTCTCCTCTAGGTCCTTCTTGAGTTTTTCATTCTCTCTTCTTAGTTCTCTGACTTCTTTATATTCTTTGATTTCTCTGAATATATCTGTAATTGTTCCTCTAACATCTGTGTCCTGGGTCACCCCCCAGGGGGATCCACTGTAGGAATCTCCCACAGGTTTGGTAGAGCTTGGCTGTGGCATTATCCTGCAACTTTCCCGTGTTGTCCCTTTGTCATGTCCCTGGCATATGGGATTTCCCTTTTGCCTGTATTCCGATGTAAATCAACAGATGCCTCTTCACTGTATTGAGGGCTTACTTTGCGTTGCCTCTTTTAGATGGTTTTTTTTCTTTCTCCTTGTTTATGGAGTGTTGACTTGTCTAGGTTTCAGGCTTTCAATTTTGTTTACATATTGGAAGTCTAAATCACTCTTCCCTTTCTGTTCTGAAGGTTTTCCAAAAAAATCCACTTGGACACGCCTACAGCAATTCCAGTTGGGGGGGGGATATGCCTGGCTTAGCCTGCACCCAGTACTCTGTGTTTCAGGTGGTCCTGGGAAGTCCCTGATCTAAGCTCTGTGCACTAAAGTCTCACAGTGGTAACAGGCCCACCTTTAAATACCAAGCTAGCAGGGCAACTCCACTCCGACAGCCACACCAGACATGATTTAACAGGCCCAACCTTTAATACCAGCTAGCAGGGCGACTCCACCCAACAGCCACACAAGCAATGATTTAATTATCCAACAACCAATGAAACAATTATCCAACAACCCAGAGATAGAATTATCCAGCAACCCCCCTGGCTGAAGTGCCCAGCTTCCTACCTGTGCTTCAGGTGGTCCTGGAAAGTCCCTGATCTAAGCTCTGTGCACTCCAATCTTTCCTGTTTTTTCAGAATGGAAATTTTGTCTCAGGCAGAGGTTGAGGGAATTCTAGGGAAACACAATAGACTATAACATTGATCTTATGGAAGAGAGGTGACTGCCAGAGCTGTAGTCTGTGACCAGGAAGTGGAAGAAGGCTCTGCTCTGCAGGGGAGGAAATGGGCCAGATGACCTGGAAGGAATCCATCATTGTCCTGAGTCCTCCTAAAAACAAAAAACCCTAGTTCTTAGATTCTTACTTTTTCCATATTCTTTTAAATTTTTATTTATTTATATATTTTTATTTTATGTTGTAAGTATATTGCCTGCATGTGTGGAAGGTGCACCCATGTTGTGCAAAGCCCCAAGAGGCCAGAAGAGAACTTCACATTTCTTTCTTTCCTTTCTTTTTTTTTTTTTTTTTTTTTTTTTGAGAGTCTTCCTGTAGCCATAGGCTAGCCTGGAACTCTCCTGGAACTGGAAGTTATGGACAGTGTTAGCTGGCCATGTGGGTGCTGGAAATCCAACCCTGGGCCCTTTGGAAAAACAGAAAGTCCTCTTAAAGCTGAGCCATTTCTCCAGCCCCTATTTTGCATTTTTCAAATGGAGTCTATTTGAGCATTTCTCATGTAATATTTGTATTTTGTGATATCTGAAACACTCTTCAGAGCAGGCCTTAGTATGCAGCTCATAAGCAATTACCTACCTGTTGTGTATTTCCTGTCAAAAAAGTCAACACATGCTGAATATGGAAATATGTCTATGAAAATATCTCGATGAAGCCCATTATTTTGTAAATTTTTTAAAAATTTTATTTCTGTATGTGTATGAATGTACTGTCTGCATTCAAGTTTGTGCACCCATGTCGTGCAATGCCGCAGAGGTCAGAAGAGGGTTTCGGATTCCCCTGGAACTGGAGTTATCCTGGAATTGGAGTTTTCAGATGGTTCTTCTGCCGCCATGTGGGTGCTGGGGAATCAACCCGGGTCCTCTGTAAGAAACAGTCGGCGCTCTAACCGCTAGGCCATCTTTCCAGCCCTGAAGCCCATTATTTTGTAAAAATAATATATTCTCTGAAAATTTTTAAAGAATCTTCCTTGAACTGGCTGAAACATTACACCAGTTTTTTCATTAAAGAGTTAAATAAGATAGCCAGGCATGGTGACATACACCTTTAATTCCAGCACTTGGGAAGGCAGAAGCAGGTGGATCTCACGTGAGATCGAGGCTAACCCAGTCTACATAGTGAGTTCTGGGCCAGCCTGTGGCTACAGGGAGAACCTTGTCTCAAAAAGACCAAAAGAAAGAAATTAAATAATCTCTCTCTCTCTCTCTCTCTCTTCGTCCTCTCTCTCTTCTCTCTCTCTCTCTCTAAAAAGCCAGCCTACAGAGTGAGTTCCAGGTCAGCTAGGGCTACGGGAGACCCTGTCTTGAAAAGACAAAAAAAAAAAAGCCAATGTCTGCTCTGTGACAAACACCAGCCATTGCTGTGGCTTGGGACAGAGTTGAAGGTGTATAGACTTCAGTATTAGCAGCCTTGGGCTTGAGTCCTGGGTATACAGTTTATCACTTCTGTGTCTTTAATCTGCTTTCCACATCTCTCAGAGGCTCACTTTCCTTTATCAAACGGACATAGAATCTTTCTTGAGCAATTGCGTTGAAGATGAAATGAGATAAATAGAAGCGCAAAGGTGCTCGGTAAACAGTCGGCGTTATCATCTGTGGGCAGATCTCTGACAAAAGCAATATTTATTATACACAGATTGGAAGCTCTCAGACTCTTCCTAGCAAAAGGAAACCATGGCATGCATATTATAAGGATCATTTATATTTAATGTAGAGTGCATTGTCTGCCATTCCTCTTCCTCTTTTTACTTTGCTAATTACCTGTCACTCCAGTTACTGTAGGAGTTAGCTTGTCTTCCTCAGCAGTCTCTGGTGGCCTGTTTGGCAAGGGTAGAAGCCTGAAGCATTCTGTGTAGATCATGAAGAAACTTGCTTGGGGAATTCAGGTGCAATGAGAGTCACATCTCCCCACTCAGAATTGATTATCTCTGAAGAACTTCTCCCTTAGAAACCTCCCTCCACCTTAGCTGTCTGTTGCTTACTTTTAGGTTTTTTTTTTTTTTTTCTTCTCATGAGCTCTACATCTTAGAAAAGACCAAAATAAGTTTTTTTTCCCTGACAGCTCCCAAATTGCAATGACCCTAATGTCCCTTTAATGTACCATACTGTATCTTTTTGATTGGCACCAGGAGATTCTGTTTTCTCAGATTTCACTTCTTCTGTGACATCCAGGAGAAAAATGAAACCATGGCAAAGCACACTCATCGATCCAGAAACCTTTTAATGTCTTAGCATTTGCTTCTTGACAGTGTGACCTTTGATCTCATGTCTGTGACCCCAGTGTTTAGATCATCATTATCCTAACCAAACTAACACAGCTTTGGGTATGGAAGGGCATCTTGCTTGTTTGTGCTTTGATTGGAAGCAGAACAATGCTCTGCAGTGTTAACAGCAAGCATACAGATGAGGCTTGGAACATTGCCTTGATAAGCCATTTCTTGATTACTACCTTGTAAAAGTGAGATAATTGTTAGATTATAATGGCTCAAACCCCCAAATAAAAGACAGGCGCGTGAAGGCTTAGTCATTCCAGGAAACATAGTTTATTTCAGGATTGCCAGGGCTGACTACCTGTTGGCCATGTGGTGGGTATTGGCAACAGCAGAAGCAAGATTGCGACTGAGGCCCACCCCTTTCTAGCCACTGGGTGGGAACTTCAGGTACAGGGGAAGGGTCAGAAGATTGACAGCCTCTGGAGGAAGTTGGGCATCTGTGTGTCCCTTGGAATTCTGGGAAACCCAGATCTACAGCATCAGCCTTTTGAATATGATAAGGGAATGGGATGTTGTTCTCCTGTATCTGCTTTCAGAGCTGAGGGGGGATGAAGTCTCAGGGAAGTGTCAGGCTGGAGGGTTAGAATCTGGTCCTCCCATCTTGGCTGCTCTGGGTGCCTGGTATTTTTGGTCCAGATAGATAGTGGCCAATAGTTAGTGGACTTTTTCTCTGCAACTGAAAAGACAAGCTGGTTGAGTCTTATATGAGTCACATGAACTAGTACCATGCGGGCCTTCACAGTACCAATGGGGGTGGGGGGCTCCTGGGTGCACTAGTAATTTGAGGATCCTTGTCTAGGGTCTCCAGAGGGAGAGAGGACCTGTATCTATTTCTGAGGATTGGAAAAAAAAGTTTTAGTACACAGAGTCCAGAATGAGGGCCAGTTTAGTACGCAGGGCTCCAGAATGAGGGCCAATTTAGTACGCAGGGCTCCGGAATGAGAGCCAGCATAACCATGAGCATATAAAAGGTGGTATTTTTCTGGCATGGTACTGTAAATCTGCCACCCACCTCTGATATATTTTCTAACATGACATGGTAGGTTTCTAACTTGGCACAGTAGGTCTCTCACCTATCTCCCTAGTAATAAGGTATAAGTAATTTCATTTTCTTTTCTTTTGAATTATAGTTTCCCATTGGAGTGTTTAAAATCACATAATTAGCTCAGATAAATAAAATTAGTTTTGGTGTTAGGTCAGTTTGAGGTTCTGGTCCTTAGGGGGTCACTTGGGCCTTGCACCTGACTCTTTTTTCCAGTTTCATCTAATGTGAGGACAAAGTCAATTCTTGTTTGACTGGAGCGACTTGCTTGACTTGCTAAACTGAATCAATTCAGTTTAACAAGATAACAAATAAATCTTTAGATAACCAGTATAGAAAACTTAGGAACATGGTTCAATCAGGCCTTTGAAAAAATTTAAGAATCATGTCAAAAGTAAAGTTAATTTAATTTTTTGTTTGTTTTGGTACATAATATAGAATGGAAGAACTTTGAAGTGGCCACTTTTTTTGACAGAAATTAACACACAGAAACATGGACACATGACAGTTACATGACTCTCAAAGACACATTGGAAACAATTATAACACAGAGACAGGTTGGATAGACACATGACTTAACTGTATCTGTTAACTCTGGATTATGGGAAATCCACCCCCCCCCCTTTTTTTTTTTTCCTAAAATGTCATAGTATTCGTACCCCAGAATAACTTGATGTCAAGACACAGAAAGTTCTCAGTTCCCTCCCTGATCGGCTGCATACCTAAATCTAAAGTTGTCCATTGTTACACAGGGCTGTGGATCCATTAATTTTAATCATCACATCTACACAAGAATCATTTAGAGTTTAAGACTCTACTCAGGTAGGAACAGCCTGTGCGCCAATACTGTGCATGCAGCACAGGTTGTGTGTGTGTGTGTGTGGTGCACCTGTGTGGGGTGGTGATGGGCAGACGAATCTGGAATGCAGGACTTTCCTGTCTCCAACTGGGTTTACCTGATAGTTTAATAAGAATAAATTTATTGTTAGTGGAAAAAATCAAAAGTCCCTTCCTTAAGGGTAAAATTTTATTCCCTGAGGCAAGATCTGGATGCCAGCTGGGACAGGGTGTGGTAGACACACCTTCTTAATCTCAGATACAGAGGCTTGTATCCAGAAGGAGACACAAAAATGGATTTTCTGAATAAAATGGGATTTATAAAGAGAACCAATGAAATGGAGGGCCTGGTCAAAATCCCCAAATTCTGAAATGATCCCTTAAAAGTAGGTAAAAGTCTTGTAAACAAAAATGTAAAAACCAAAACAAACAAAAAAAAAACAGTGTTTGTTAAAAATCCAGATGATGTAAAAATCTCAAACAACAGCTGTAAAAAAAAACATTAACTATCCATACAAAGTAAAAATGGAAAAATGATTTTATTTTGAAACAGATGAAAAACTGGTAGAAACAAAACTTGGTTACTCGACATAACAATGTATTGTTTTAACTCATTGCCTTTTTGTAATAATCTGTATTAGTCAGGGTTCTCTAAACAAACAGAAGAAACAGGACGAATATATAGCATAGGTACACAATTTAATTGATTTGCTCACGTGACAGAGTTCAAGGAGTCCAATAAGTAGCTGCCACCACACTGGAAGGCCGAGAGAATCAGGGAAACTGCTCAGTCCCAAGCTGGATGTCTCAGGAGTCCCAATCTCAGTGTGAAGGCCCAAATGGATTCCAGGAGATCTGCCTGTCTCAGTACACGCTGGGATCCGAAAGGTTGATCACAGCAGCAAGACCAAAAAACTCACCAGTGAGAGAGGCAAGCCACAGGAAAAAAAGGACCAGCTCCTTCTGCCATGGCCTTAAATACTGCCTGCTGGCAGAAGGTAACACCCACATTTGGGTGGACTTGTGATGGTTAAGCCTGGGTGTCAACTTGACTAAGGAACAAATAAGAGAATAGGGTCTTCTGATTGGACCGCCTCGACCCGGATGACCCACCTCCTAAATGTGGGGATTACCTTCTGCCAGCAGGCAGTATTTAAGGCCATGGCAGAGGAGCTGGTCCCTGTCTTTTTTCTGTGGCTTGCGGGGCTGGAGGGATGGCCTAGCGGTTAAGAGCGACGACCGCTCTTGCAGAGGACCCGGGTTCGATCCCCAGCACCCACATGGCGGCTGAGAACCGTCTGTGACTCCGGTTCCAGGAGAACTCCAGTTCCAGGGGAATCCGAGACCGTCTTCTGACCTCCGCGGCATCGCACGACACGGGTGCGCAGACCTGCATGCAGACAATACATTCATACACATAAAAATAAATAAATAAATAAAAATTAAAAAAAAAATGTATTTAATTTAATTGCAATTGCCTTTTTATAATAATCCAATATAAAAACCCCAAAACCAAAATTACGAAAGGATCAGAACATCCCATTAAATAAATTACAAATGGATTAGAACATGGCATTAGTTGTTATAAGCTCTGATGTAAATTTAACAGTTTAAGGTATCCCTGCTATGTGGTGGGTGAAGATGGAAGCTGAAGAGTGGGTGTGGTTTAGGTACCATGGAAACAGTAAACATATCTATGCTAAGATAGCCACTGTGAAGGACTGGGTGGGGTCTAGCGCAGCTATCAAGGGAACTGGGCAGGCGCAGCCCCGCTGCACCCTTTCCTGTTTGAATAAGTGGCCCGGAAAGGCACAGTAAAATAAAAAGAAAAAAAGAGGAGAAATAAAAGCTTGGATTTGATGTTGCAGTCTTTTACTGCAGAAATCTGTTAAGGTTGCAGGGAGGTCTGGAGAGAGGGAGAGACAGAGATATCAGAGCCAATCTAGGCATGTGGGGTGGGGGAGGGAAGCAAAGCAATGTGGAGCGGGAAGAACAGTTTAGGAAAACTCAGCCTTAAAAGTACTTTTGGGTGTTAAGGAAGTGTCCTTTCTTAAACTCAGAAGCATGGAACTCCACCCACATACCTGTGGACTCAGGTGTCCTGGGAATACAAAGGAGGTCAATTTTGGAACCCTAGCATCTGTAGTCTCCACGTCTGGAGAAAGTGCAGAGAGGGTTTGCGGTGTGGCAGACTCAGGAACCCAATGAGATAGTAAGTCTCATTAGGTTCAAAATGGCCGACTAAGGCTGAAAAGAAGAAAAGCAGGGAGGAGTGAGAAAGCACAAGAGGGAAGGGGGGAGGGAGAGAGGGAGGGAGAAAGAGTTGGAGGGGAGAGAGAAAGAGAGAGAGAGATTGAGAGAGAGAGAGAGAGAGAGAGAGAGTGAGAATGGGCGAGAATGGTAACTTACTGTGAAATGTGGAAGCTGGTTCTCCAGAGAAATATGCTTCTGACTATTTCCAGTGGGTTGCAAAAAAATGTTAGGCTCCTTTTGAGGGGAGAGCTGGTGAGTGCTCTGCCCTATCCAAAACATCCCAACCCTTGACCAAGTTCACAGCACCATTATGTTAGATTATAACGGCTTAACCACCCCCACCTCCCCCCAATAAAGTACAGGCACTGAGGCTTAGTCACTCCAGAAACATAATTTACTTCAGGAATTGCCAGGGCTGACTACCTGTTGGCACGCTGTGGGGTAGCAGCAACAGCAGTAGCAAGATGGTGACCAAGGCTCATCCCTTTATAGCCACGGGGCAGGACCTCAGGTACAGTGGAAGGGGTCAAAAGATTGACAGCTTCTGGAGGAAGTGGACATCTGTGTGTCATCCCTTGGAATTCTGGGAAGCCCAGATCTAACAATAATAAGCTATAAAAATACATCTGAGACACTTTGCAAAGTACAGGAATTATCATAGGAAGAATTCTTCCCATTATTGGATTGTTAAGCAGGTGTACCCCAAAGAAACTGGTTCTAAGTTTGTATTTACCTCTCAAACCCATGGTGAACTTACTCAGAAATGTCAGGCTACATCTGTCATGTCAGTTTAGTAGTCAAACTAATGCCTTGGGTGGATGTGAGTGGAAGAGTTGCCACGACCAGTAACTTAGAACAAGATGAGGGTGCTGAGGGATGCTTACTGCCACCTTTGATGGCCAGATACTGGCAGTATTTCTTAAGCATCATCTTTTGCAGAATTTGGAGGAGAAACACATTAGGCCTCCAGTAAGTTCCTTGACTTTGAATACTTTGAAACTTTATGAAAATGCTTAATATAAATTATATAAAACAAACATTTTATTATATTAGATAATATCAACAATATGATACACTATTTTAAAAGACAATATTTTAGGGGTGAGGACTGTAGCTCAGTGGAAGATGGCTTGCCTAGAGTGTTTAATGCCCTAAGATTGATTTTTGGTTCCTCGAATAAATAAAAACATAATTATTTTTAAAATAAATTTTCTATATGTTTATTGTGAGAGAAAGAGGGAGAGAGGAAGGGAGGGGGAAGAGAGAGAGAGAGAGAAGGCTCTCAGATGCCACAGCACCAATGGAGGTCAGAAGACAACGTTCCAGAGTTAGTACTTTCCTGCTACCTTGTAGGATCTAAGGATTGAACTCAGGTTGTTAATAGCCTGCATACCAGTGCTTCTAACATCTCATGATATCTTAAAAATAAATATTATTTAAAATATATTTAGAATATTATCTGAATAAACATTCATACACTTTAAATATTATATAAAATTAAAATAGTGATTATGAGGGCCTGAATAAAGGCAACCCTCTTCTCAGACCAAACTCTTAAATACTTGGCCTATGGTGCTATGGTCTGCATGTATCCCCTACTGTTCATCCAGTGGGAAATGGGACCTTGAAGAGTGTCACAAGTAATAAAAGGTGTGACAGGTTTGTGGAAAGTACACTGGGGTGAATGACCTTTCAGAAGATCTTTGTGGGACAGTTAACCATCATGAATATCATTAAAGAGTACCTGGAGGAAAAGAGCTCTCAATTCTTGTCATTTCCAAAGAACAAGTGGGGTGTTTCTTGTTCTTACAGGTTTTCAGGATGTGTGGGGAGCAGTGGGGGTTCCCACTCCATGTGACCTAGCCTGTGTGCCAGGAGTCATGAAGCAGGAAGACACTAGATGAAAGTAAAGTTATAATTGAAGTTGTCTTGGGGCTGGGTATTGGGAGGGGGGAAGCTAGGCTTGCTAACAAATGCAGAGGTGAGAAAACTCAACTCTTTGTATGAGGGTGAGGTCACCGGATGTGTCGCTTATCAGTTCTCTGGAGAGAGCTTCGACCTCTCAGCTAGAGGGTCTGTAACCTAAGAAAGAAATGATTAGATGTAAAAACATAAATAAAATAAAATAAAAAGAAATGATTAGATCACACATTCTAGGACTGGTTTTGTGGAAATTAACTGTTTTCAGAAACAGCTGAACTGCCCTGTGTTGAGGTAGCCAGTGGAGAGAAAAAACCAAACTCAAAGTAGCATTCGAGCCTTTATTTTCTTTCTGCAACTGAGTAAACAAGAACAGAAGCCTGTAGGGGTGCTGGCTCCCCAGGGCTCCCTCACAAAAAAGGGTAAGGAATTGATCATGAAAGAGTCGAGGGTGGGGGTGTGGGGAGTGGGGCTTGTAGCAATGCAGATGGTCCTGAAATAAAATACTTTTTGTGGATTTGCTGGATGAGAAGAAGGGGAGGAGAAGAGGCTAGGTTCAGAAGGATGCTGCTTCCGAGGAGGAGAGTTTGCCTTAGTTAATCCTGCCGTTCAGAAAGGCTTGGTGGGGGCTGGAGAGCTGGCTCAGGAGATCAGAGAACTGTTTGTGCAGATGATTTGGCTTCAGTTCCCAGCACCCCATTCGGTGACTAACATCTAGTCATAACTCCAGTTCCAGGAGCTCTGACCCCCTCTTCTGGTCTCTGTGGGCATGCATTGCATGCACTTAACATACATGCAGACAAAACACTCATACACATAAAACGAATAAACAAAATTAAAAAAAAATCTTATAGTATCTATGGTGAAACAAGGCACACAAGTAAATTACAAGGAAAAGAGATGGAAGTTTGTGAGTTTGTGCACAGCTCATAGATACAGCAATGTCAGGTAGCTGGTGCGGACCATAAACTTCCTTTGTCTGGTTGTTCCAAGCTGCCACATGAAGCGGTGTGTGCTGCAGAGCAGAGGTGGGGCAATTAAGCCTGGGGCCACGTCTGGCTGTGTTCCGCTGCTTTCAGCTATCCTGGCGTCTCTCTTGCTACAACAGCACAGGTGGGTAATTGAGACAGAGAGTGTATGGCCCATAAAGTTGAAAATATTTACTATCTGGCCCTTTATAGACAAGGTTTATCATCTCTGCTTCAGAGCATAAAAGGAACAAGTAGCAGAAGTGAATACACAACAAATGAATAGACAGCAGAACAAGCCATCTGCTACAGCAAATGTGTCTTAAGCTTCAGAGCAAGAAATAAATGCTTCGTTAGTTTTTGAAATTTAATAAATTAGAGGTTTTGTTGTTGTTTGTTTTTTCAGAGAAAGTTTCACTGTAGCCTTGTAGCCCAGGCTGGCCTTGATATTATGGCAATCTTCCTGCCCCCATATCTCATGTGCTGAGAATACACATGTAAGCCACCACATCTGGCTTTAATGTATTATAGTAGGAGTGTGTGTGTGTTTGTGTGTGTGTGTGTGTGTGTGTGTGTGTGTTCAAGTTATGAGGGCACCTGTGAATGCATGGAAGCCTGGCCAGCACTTTAGGTACTGAATTATCTCCTCAGCCTAATTTTATTGTTTTTAATATGTTGAGTCTTTTTAAAAAATTGAATTTCTATTATATGTTATTGAAATTATAAACAAACATTTTTTTTTGTCTTTTTGAGACAGGGTCTCCCTGTAGCCCCAGCTGTCCTGGAACTCGCTTTGTAGACCAGGCTGGCCTTGAACTCACAAAGATCTGCCAGCTTCTGCCTCCCAAGTGCTAGGATTAAAGGCGTGCACTACCACGCCCAGCTATAAACAAACATTTTATAACTGACAAAATATGTTGATTTTGGATGGCTTATTGACAGAGTTGTGACTGGATACTTCAAGCAGGGGCCTTTGTAGAATATTTTTAAAAAAATAGCAAGCTGCACCAAAAATAATTCTAATTCTGATGAAATTTTCATTGGCACACAGAGTGAGACAGGATGTTAGCCCTTGTAGCTGGAGTCACATCTATTTGTCTATTTTATATAGGGGGGAATATTTATGAATAGTTGGCATTCTCTTAATGCCTTAGGAGCATCATGTTTAATTACCTGAAAGTGTTACTTACATTCCTCAGCCTGGTGATTGATTTCTAAATTTCATGGCATAGAAAAACAGGAACAAGGTTCACCCAGATGTTGAATCTCTGCCTTAGTTCGTGGGTTTGGAGACTCACAGCGCTATGTGTGTGTGTGAGAAGGGCCTTCAAGCTAACTCTTCCCTAACCATGTCTGAGTGTCCATGGATCTTCCCATATCCTTGCAGTCCTTAACAACAATCAACTTATTACTTAAATATGTGTTTAGAGACTGCTTTAACAGCAGTTTCTTCCTGGCTATAAAGTGAGGCATTCTGGGAGTATTTTAGTCAGCCTCTGTTGCTCTGATAAAATACCTGAGGCCATCAACTTATAAAAAGGAAAGGAAAGGTTTAGCTCGTGGTTTTGATAGGGGATGGGAGGTAGAGATGGGACACTTTTATATTTTATATTATAAGGACCAATGTCTAACTATATCTTACAAAGGAATCTGCCCACACATTATAAATAGCTCAGCATGGACACACTGTAGATGGTTTGCTCATTCTGAGTCATCTCCTCAGCCCAGGTGGTTCCTGGAGGAATGCAGGAACCACACCAATAAACACCAACCAAACTCCATGTTCCTGGAAGTGTCTGAACCCAGCTGTCCACCACACGATAATGAGAAGTATAGACCCAAGGAGAGATAAACTGACACCACCAAGTGGAAGAAGACCGAGCTTTGGGGTGACTGGGTGACTTTGTCCTACTCCCTATGTGACCTGCTGGCTGGAGATGAGACTTGAGGCAGGTTGTTTTGCCTAGGGTGACCCACCACTTTCCCAGATCACCAGCTCTCTGAATAAAGATTCAATTCCTGTCCCTGCTCACTGGTGTTTTGGTGACAGCGGCATGAGCTCAGGTATTCTGGTTACAGTTTTACAGATTTTAGTCAGTGGTCACTTGACCCTGAGGTGGATGGTGCCATGGGAAGAACATGTGGCAGAGAAGGCCTAGTAGGCCTGCCTATTTCATGGCAATCATGCATACCTTTTTTTTGGTCTTTTCAAGACAGAGTCTCCCTGTAGCCCCAGCTGTCCTGGAACTCGCCCTATAGACCAGGCTGGCCTTGAACTCACAAAGATTCGCCTGCCTCTGCCTCCCAAGTGCTAGGATTAAAGGCATACCCTGGTCAATCACACATAAATTTAATCCTAGCACTTGGGAGGCAGAGGCAGGCGAATGTGAGTTCGAGGCCAGCCAGGCCAGCTGGGGCTACAGGGAGACCCTGTCTAAAAAAAAAAAAAGAAGAGAGAGAGAGAGAGAGAAAGAAAGAAAGAAAGAAAGAAAGAAAGAAAGAAAGAAAGAATATACTTCTATTTTTAGAATTAGTTCCTACTTAAAGATTCCTCCACTTCCAAGTTTATACCGGGAGGCTGTATGGGGTGAACAGGGAAGGCAGGGTGGGGGTGGGGGCGTGGTATATACTTGTAAAATCCTCCATCTTCTGTGAGCTTGCCGTGCCCTGAAAACTTGGTTATGGAAAACAAGAAAGAAACCCTTCAGTTTGATGTAGAGATCATACTTACTCTTCTTTGGTGGAGATCTCCACTCTACCCCCACCTGGCTTGGCTATACATACCACTAACAGGGTGTATTTAGACAAACTTCTTTTTGTTTTAAATTTTTTATTTATTTCTGTATGTGTATGAATGTACTGTCTGCATGCAGGTCTGTGCACCCGTGTCGTGCAATGCCAAGGAGGTCAGAAGAGGGTCTCAGACTCCCCTGGAACTGGAGTTCTCCTGGAATTGGAGTTTCAGACGGTTCTCGGCCGCCATGTGGGTGCTGGAGATCGAACCCGGGTCTTCTGTAAGAGCGGTCGGCGCTCTTAACCGCTAGGCCATCTCTCCAGCCCCAGCCCCGGAAACTCTGAGGCCATCTCTATAGAAGGTCCAGCGCCCTCCCCTGAAGTCTCACTCTGAACAGTCTGGCAGCTTAGTTCCCTGTAGTCTCTGCATATACACTGGAGACTCCCCATTGGTAAGTATGGAAATCACTGTTCTTTCTTTTTGGGTCAACCTGGGTTCTGGAATTTTCTTTTTTTTTTTTTTTTTTTTTTTTTTTTTTTTTTTTTTTTTTTTTAATTTTTATTTATTTCTGTATGTGTATGAATGTACGGTCTGCATGCAAGTCTGTGCACCCGTGTCGTGCAATGCCGCGGAGGTCAGAAGAGGGTCTCGGATTCCCCTGGAACTGGAGTTCTCCTGGAATTGGAGTTTCAGACGGTTCTCGGCCGCCATGTGGGTGCTGGGGATCGAACCCTGGTCCTCTGTAAGAGCGGTCGGTGCTCTTAACTGCTAGGCCATCTCTCCAGCCCTGGAATTTTCTTTCTGAGAGTGTGCCCTTGCTTTCTCTCAGCCCCAAAGGAAATCTGGACTTATTTGGCTGGAGTCTGGGAGTCTTGTCAGGAAAGTACCTTAGATAGTAAGGCTTATTTGAGGTTGTGGTGTTAGTAGTTTTTGATTTTTATATGTAATATATTTTATATGTAATGTTTTCTTTAGTGCTGAGAAAGCTGTATTAAATTCCTATGAGACTATGGATGGGTCAGTTCCTCTGGAATTCTGCCAGTTGTCATTAAATTAAAACAATTGAAGTATGTCTTAGATACACACATGCCAGGATTGCTATCCTTCAATTTTTTTAGAATTATACTTTTAACTTTTCTTTCGCTATTGATTTTTTTTTTTTTTTCCTGAACGCTTCTGCTGTTTGGCAGTGGCCCAGTGGCCCTCTGTGTCTAGCTTTCTCCTTTGAGGTTTAATTAATTTTACTTATATAGTATAAAGATGTGATGGGAGTCACAACAGAGTCCTGAATTCTCTGCAAAGACACTTTGGTCATTCCCAGATCTTTAAGGTGGTCATGAAGTTCCTGATACAGAGCGTGAATCTCTTCCCAGAGGCTGGCCTTGCTCTCAGAGATCTGCTTGCTTCTGCCTCATGGGCACGGGGATTGGAGGCATGAGCCACCCCTCCTGGTTCTGCATGTTGTTTTTAACTTTCTATGTTCATATATTTTCTGGACATCTCTTTTAGCATATAAATAATTAAAAATAAAATTTCTTGCTGAACATCTGAGTTATCCATGCACATTAGTATTAATTATGTTTACGAATATATTTGGTTTTGTTTGTGGTATGATTTTGTGTTTTCATCTTACCATTTTTTGAGGAATGCTTCATTTTATTTTTCCTTTATTTGTTTCTATTCATTCTTTTTTGTTAAAATTTAAAAATGTTTATATTATTATTATTATTATTATTATTATTGTCTTTTTGAGACAGGGTCTCTCTGTAGTCCCAGCTGTCCTGGAACTCCATATGTAGACCAGACCAGGCCGTCTTTGAACTCACAGAGATCTGCCTGCTTCTGCCACCTCACAGCTGGGACTACAGCATGCACCACCATGCCTGGCTTCTTTTATTTTTTTATGGTAACTGTAAATTATGTATAACTGACTTTAAAGAGTTCAAAGTAACATCTCCACCCTCCTTAAAGACTTAGAATATTTAAATTGTTGATGCTCAGAATTTCAGGTCTATCTTGTTTTAACATTTTTTTGGGAAGAAAATGTCTATATTTACCTGATAGCATATGCATCACCACACATACTGCTTTTTTGTGATGTGAACACTTAAAACGTTTTGTTATTGCATTCTAGTCAATTGTGGGAAATACGCTTGCCTATGGTGTAAGCCTGCAGTGTTTTGCAGGTTACTTTTAAAATTAAATATTTTACTTAATATTCATACATGTAGATAGTATGTTTGAATCCAATCCCACCTTATTCCCTCTCCTTCAACCCCCCCCACTTCCCCCTACCAACATAATTTCCTCTTTGTTTTTTCTCTTTTTTTAATTTAATAGACACAAAATCTTCTTAGTGCTGCTTGTACAGGCATGAGTGTGGGGCTGTCTATGGAGCACAGGTTTCGTCTTGGAGCCTACATTTGCAGATTACTTTTTGAAAATTGGTTTTGTTTTGAGAATTTTTTTTCCACCTATACACACACACATACATATCACACACACATATAATTATACTTTACTCAATACTTGAAATATTCATAGTAGAAAGGCTCTGTGTTAACTCAATTCAAGATTTTTTAGGCTTTAAACAGAGTGTTCCTCATTTCTGCACAGTAAAGTTTTAATAGTCAACTGCTCGATATTTGACCTTTCCTTATAGCACAGACAAAACCCACAAATTCTTTACAAATATTTGATTGATTCTCTGAAGATTCATGTGATGTACTTTGATCATATGCAGCACCCTCCACCATCTCTGCTCCCCCCTGTTACCTGTCATGGACTTCATGTCCTCTATTATTATTTTTCTTTCAAAAATTTCATTATTATTTTTATGTGTATGAGTATATTGCCTGCATGAATGTATGTGTAATGGGCAAGGAGGTCAGAAGAAGGTATCAGATCCCTTGGAACTGGAGTTACAGATGGTTGTTAGCTATCATGTGGGTGCTGGGAACCAAACTCAGATCCTCTGGAAGAACAGCATGTGTTGTGAACCACTGAGCAGTCTCTCCAGCTTCCCCCTCCCCCCATTAAAAAAAAAAAAGACCTATCAAGCCTTTTCTGTGTGTCCGAAATGCCCTTGGGTGTGAGTCCATCCTTGGGGTGTGGTCAACCTGCCTGGATTCAAGCCTTTTCTGTGTGTCCGAAATGCCCTTGGGTGTGAGTCCATCCTTGGGGTGTGGTCAACCTGCCTGGATTCAAGCCTTTTCTGTGTGTCCGAAATGCCCTTGGGTGTGAGTCCATCCTTGGGGTGTGGTCAACCTGCCTGGATTCCCACCCTTAAAAATCAACCCCTGACGCCCTGCAGTTGCCAGTGAGTCCTCAACTGGGGCTTCTTGTCCACCATTCCCATCTGTGCTGGGTTTTGTCTGGCTTGGGTATGCACAGGCCTTGTTCATGCTGTGACAAACACTGCCCCACAAACTCTTAAGATATAAAGAAATGGGTTTTTTTTTTGTTTGTTTGTTTATCTGGAACATAGTTAAGTATTGAATTGGGCAAAGAGCCATATCTGAAAACTATAAAACCAAACAAAGTGACTGCTATAGCTGGACTATAACAAGGAAAAAGCTTTCTTGCATGAAGAATTTAGCTAAGCCTTAATTCATAAATAGTACAAATAGAGTCAATTTTATATGACATATAGTTAGAACTTTGTAGCTACGAGAATAACCTAAAATTTCAGGTATGCTTAAAATACTTGACATTGCAATTCATTTAGAATTTTTCTACCAATAATTGCATGAGTATTTAATTTTTCTTAGGGACAGAAATAAAAGTATTTCCATATATTGATGAAGGTTCAAAGAATTCTTAATGCCCCCACAAAGACATGAAGTTAAGATCCTTTCAAGTATGTGGAACTTGGCTACAGTTAATAAAATTTTCACAGGTATCTGAGGGTGATTTCAATTAGTAGCACCTTCCTCTCCACCTAGTCTCCAAACAATTCAATACAAGTTTAAAGAAATATACAATACATGGGGTCCGGGGAGACACTAAGTGGGTAAAGTGCTTGCTGCACAAGCATGAGGACCTGGGTTCAGAGTCTCAGTGCCTGTGTAAAAGCCAGGTGTTGAGGTATACACATGCGACTCCAAAGGTGGCCGAGACAGGTGGCTTCCTGGGGCTCACTTGCTGGCCGGCCTTGCTGAAATGCCTAGCTCTAGGTTCAATGAGAGATTCTGATTCAAAAAATAAGATGGAGAGCAATGTTGATACTGACCTCTGGCATCTACATGCACATGCCCAGGGGAGTGCACCTGCATGCACACGCAATACCACAAACCCACGTACAGTAGAAGACCCAAAATAACAAGAAGAAAGGTTCGGTGTCTGAAAGGATGTTGAATATAATAAAACAGAGGCAGGAGGATGTGGACAAGTGGGGAAGCAAATGATTGTCCTAACCAAACTCCAGGGTTAGCCTGATTTACTAACTCAGATCCTCTGGTCTGGGTTAATGTCTCTTCCTGTGTGTTCAGCCAGCATAGATGGTAAGGGCGGGAAGAGAGGGGAGACAGACAAGATTTTTTTATGTGTGTGCATGTTCATGTGGTAAGGGTACACATTTGTGTGATCGTGTACTGCATGTCTGTGCATGTGCATGCTGATGCTGGAGGATACTCTTGAGTGTTCTTTCTCAAGTGCTGTTCACATTTCTTTTGAGACAGGGTCTCTCATTTTTCGGGACCTCACCAAATAGTCTAGGCTGGTCTGGGTAATTAGCCTTAGAGACCAGCTCTGCTCTGCCGGTGCTGGGATTACAAGCACGAGCCACCATGCCTGATTTATTTATTTATTTATTTATTTATTTATTTATTTATTTATTTACTTATTTACATGGATTCTGCTGATTGAGCTCAGGTCCCTGTGCTTACAAGAGGAAGCATTTGCTGATTGAACTATTTCCCTAGCTCTGAAGACAAGTTCTTGAAGGGTAAGCACTCTTTGAGAGAGAGGAGAGTCAAGCTAAGATGTACACACAGTTATACTTTCCAAATTTATCAGCCAGGTAAGTGCCAGTCCCCCAAAGCTAGAGGGAATGATACTTGAAAGAAATCTCTCCCCATGGAAACCAAGAAAGCATAATACAATAGTTCTTGGTGCACCTACTGCACATGACAGTTGCCTAAATATATGTAAGTTGGGAATAGACAGCCCTAAAAGGTATTATGAAAAATCCTCAATTTGAGTCAATTATGCCTAGGTTGTCTCTCTGGAATTGTTCATGCTGGCAGCATAGCTCCCTCATCACAAGAGCCCCGTCCCTTTTTAGGATGATTTTAATATATTTTTTTTTTTACCTAAAAGAGAACATATAAAAACTATCCAGAGTTCTTCCAGTTTCATACAGAACTCCATGAATTTTAGCAGAATGAAAAAAAATTTCTGTACACACATTTAAATGGGCTGCAATAAAATGTCAGGGAGCACAATGAACAGCCCCTTCCGTCATCTATGTGGTGATGAGCTCTCCGCATCACAAAAGCCTTTTGTGGAAGCTGGTTACAGGGCTCTTCCTTGCTAGCACTTGGTCTCCCTGGCAACGTGGCTCCACCTCCACAGCTGAGGAGAGGCAAGTATCCCAAACCATTCTCCTTGCCAGGAGAAATCCTCTGGCTTTACCTTGGTGTGATATTCTATTCCCACAGGGTGATTTTCTTCAGAAGTCCACAGTAGGACATAAGGGGCTGATAGAAGTCGTAAATCAAATCTGTCCATCCTGAGGCAATGCTTTTGGATGGCACTGGCTGAGGTGAATCCTCACTTGGACAATATCTACTTTTAGATACTTATTAAAACCATCATATTTTCTTCTTCTTTTTTTTTTTTGTTTTTTGTTTTTTTGGTCTTTTTGAGACACGGTCTCCCTTGTAGCCCCAGGCTGTCCTGAAACTCACTCTGTAGACCAGGCTGGCCTTGAACTCACAAAGATCGCCTGCCTCTGCCTCCCAAGTGCTAGGATTAAACGTGTGCGCCACCACGTCTGGCCATATTTTCTTCTTGATGTTTAGTTTCTACTTTTTCATATCAGGAGTCCCTGATCCTTGTCTCTGTGATTAGATAACTCATAAGCTTGGTCCTTTATACTCTTTTTTTAAAAAAATTATTATTTATTTCATGTGTAAGAGTGTATTGTCTGCATATATGTAAGTGCACTCAATGCCCACCGAGGTCAGAAGAGGGCATTGGATCCCCCGGAACTGGAGTTGCAGATGGTTGTTAGCTGCCATGTGGGTGCTGGGGATTGAACCTGGCTCCTCTGCAAGAGCAGCCAGTGCTCTTAACTGCTGAGCCATCTCTCCAACCCTGATCTTTTCTACTCTTAAATTCTTTTCCATCCTTGTATTGATTAATCTCATTATGTTTCTAAAAGCTGTGAATAGCTCATGTCTACTGAGAATCTTATAGGTGCCCCTGATGTAGACGCTGTGGGTCTGGAGTCGTTAGTTCTTGTTTCACTTGAATTAGGATGAGTGCTTTTGAGGCTAAAACAAACCAGCTACCTCTGCCATGACTCAGGGCTATAACTAGCACCACTGTGTAATTTGGAGTTCTCTTGTCAGGACCTCTTCTCCTCATGATTCAGCAGAAAACACTGAGTTGTTAGTATTCACACTTGTTTGGAAAGAAGTTTGGCTTTTGTTGCATTCTAAGTTCACTTTTTGGTTTCATGTCTGGCAAGCCTTGATTTTTTTTTTTTTTTCAGACATTTAGCCAGCATCCCAAAGCAATACAATAAATTCTGCTGAGGGTAATATATTTGGTGCACATTTTTTTTTTTTTTTTTTCAGCATGGAGATCAGGCTGGCCTTGATGATCTCACAGAGATCTGCCTGCCACTGTTTCCCGAGTGCCTGGGATTAAAGACGTGTACCATCACAACTTGGCTTTTTTTTTTTTTTTTTTTTTTTTTTTTTGGTCTTTTTGAGACAGGGTCTCCTTGGAGCCCCTGGAATTCGCTCTGTAGACCAGGCTGGCCTTGAACTCACAAAGATCCATCTGCCTCTGCCTCCCAAGTGCTAGGATTAAAGGCGTGTGCCACCACGCCCAGCTCACACTTGGCTTTAGGTGTACATTGGAACACATACGTTAACCTACATTTTTAGTTTATCTTATAACCATAAAGGAAGAAACTGAGGTTTAAAAAGAAAACATAGGATCACGAATTTAAACTCAGAACTGCAATGCTGACATGAAATGCTCGTACTGCTTTTTGCTAATTCTCATTCTCTCTCTCTCTCTCTCTCTCTCTCTCTCTCATGAGCCTGGGGCCTTGCTAATGCTGGGCAACTGTTCTCACTAACCTACATGCCCAGTCTTTTACATTTTTAAAAAAAATTTTTATTTTATTTTTTTTAAATCATTTATTTATTTTTTTATTTTTAATAATATGTGTATGAATGTACTGTCTGCATGTAGGTTGGTGCACCCGTGTCGTGCAATGCAGTGGAGGTCAGAAGAGGGTGTTGGAGTCCCCTGGAACTGGAGTTACAGATGGTTCTCAGCCGCCATGTGGGTGCTGGGGATCGAACCTGGGTTCTCTCACTGCTAGGCCATCTCTGCAGCCCAAGTCCTTTACATTTTTAAGACAATATTTTTACTGAGTCTTTCAGAATTTCACACATTTTAGTCATATCCAGACCCCTCCCTACTCTTCTCAGATCCACCCCCACCTCCCTGTTCTCATAACCTCATGTTCTCTACTTTTTTTTTTAAGGCCTATGGAGTCTAACCTGTGTTCCCAAATAGTCCTGGGTGTATGTCCATGTCCTGGAATGTGACAAAGCAGCCTGGTAACCATGTCCTGGAATGTGACCAAGCAGCCTGGTATTACATCCTAAAAGAAAATGGACTCTCCATCTCCCAGCAGTCATTTACCAACAGTTCTTTCGCAAGGGGTGGGGCATTCCCCCTACCCCCTTTTCTCTTACCCTTCCTATGATTTTGTCTGGCTTAGGCTTGAAAAAATTTGAGACAGGGTTTTACTAGACTGCCCAGGTGGCTTTGAACAGCATTGTAGCCCTGGCAGGCTTCAGATGTGCTGTCCTGCCTTCTTAGCCTCCAGAATAGCTATAATTCCTAGCATTTACCACCAGGTTGGCTAGAACTTAAAAGAAAATTTAATATTTTTTGAGATTTGATCTTTGTTTGCCTTAACATCTTGTCAGAATTTTTAGGGCAAGACTATGTTATGTCACTCTACCACACACAGGAGGCATGTTACAAAGACCCCAGGACTTTTCTGTGAATAATTGAGTGAGATATTGTATATCATATGTGTTAAATCTGTTCAACTTGTCTTGTGATGCTTTGTCTACTGACTTTCAGGATTTTCATGTTTCATTGTGAAGAAAAACACGAGTTCACATTTTCTTGGTTTGTACTGTTATATTTGAGTATTTACTAAATAAAAATGTAATTATAAATATTGCCTCACTTCATGCTATGAGTCTATAGGAATTTTGAAAGTTATGTGCTAAGTAAATGGCTTATCATTACATTCTCAATGTAAAGTATTAAGATGGTGTGGGACAGAGACTCAAACACAAATGTCTCCTTTTGTCCCCATTCTGGTAGGGTTATACTTATCTCTACATCTAACCATGAAAACACTACCACAGCTATCAGTCTGGCCTTTCTACACATGAGTTTAGGAGCCTGTGTGAGCGTACACCCACACTCACTCTATTCACTTGGTTCTTCATTTGAAAAAGCAAGCGTCTCAGTCTGTTTTGTGTTGCTATAACAACACTTGAAGGTGGATATATATATTTTTTGCTTTTAAAAGATATATATATATATATATATATATTACTGTTATTAAACTTTTTTCCATAGGTCATACATCATTTCTCAATCAAATCTAGAATCGCTTCCCTTTCCATGCCCCCCACCCCACCTGAGTCCCTGCACTCTGCCATATATGTCCTGCATCTTTTTCTGAGTCTTTCCAGAGGTTTTTTTTTTCCAGTTCTTTTGTTGTTGTTCTCTCCAACTTGTATTGTTACAATATATATACATATATATGTATATATACTACATGTTACTATATATTGCTACAGTATACATATATATACACATAGTTTTATATGTACATAAATATATACATACATACACATATCACTTGAATTGGAGGATTTTCTTTTCCTAAAAGATGTCATGTTTTCCTTAAGGAAGTGCTCAAAGGATATTTCATAAAGAAAGAAGAGACATTTATTCATTTCAAGGGGGTTTAAACATATGGCTGGCACCGGCTTTTGGTGGCAGTCCAGTGGTGGGCACTGTCACAGGCAGGACTGTGTGTGTGAGAAGCCAACACTGAAGAGCCCGGGGAGGGAGAGAGGAAGCAAGAGGGCAGGAAAGGGCCAGGCTCCCTCTTTCCAAAAACCTGCTTTTGTGGAACTAACTAATCCATGCCTGTGAGACACCCCCCCACCCCGCCCCAGCATCAACACCTTCATTGAGGTGGTTAGGACTCAATCACCTTCTGTTAGACTCCTCCTCTTAAAGGTTCCATCAGTTTTCAGTCCCACCACCCTAAAAGCTAGACTTCTAGAATACATGCTTTTAGAGGGGATACAGTCAAGCAATATTCAATTACAGCACACAGCTGGGCTGTGTTTCTTGTTTGTTATTTATTTATTTATTTATTTATTTATTTATTTATTTATTTATATATTGTGTGTATGAGAGTTTTCCCTGCATGCATGTAAGTGCACCATATGTGTGCAGTTCCCTGGATAACAGAAGAGGGTGCTGGATCCACTGCAACTGGAATTACAGACAGTCATTAGCCACCACGTGTGTGTGCTGGGAACCAAATATGGGTCTTGTGTGACAGCAGCTAATGCTCTTAACTGCTTGGTCATCTTTCCAACCCAGGGGTTTCTTGTTTTTGACTTGGTTTTTCCCCTCACAGAATTGGAATTCAAACTTCAGAAACAAGTAGAAGATATTTTTTAGAAACATTAAATTATATTGCAAAAGAAAGGAAGAATTGTGGAATATTATAAAATATTTCATGAGAACAGATTAAAAACAAACTTCCTCCTCCTCTTCCTCCTCCTCCCCTCTCCCCTCCCCCTCCCTTCCATCTCCCCCTCTCCCTCCACCCCACCTCTTCCTCCTTTCCCTTCTTCCTCCTCCTTCCCATCCTCCCCTTCCCTCTCCCCTCCTCTTCTCTTCCCCCTCCTCCTCCTCTTCCTCCTCCCCCCTTCCTCCACCTCCTCCTCCCTCCTCCTTTTCTGCAAGCTAAGATACCTGTGATTGACACTGACATTATTGATGTACCAGATCAGCTTTGAAATATTTACCCTGTTGTTTTAGGTGCCTTACTTAAACTCAGTCAACCAAGCAATGTAAGTCCATAAATGGTTAGTAAATGTCACTAAATTCTAGGGGAAAATGAGGGAGTTCAAGCAAAGCCCTAGAGCACATGTTGCATAATAGAGTAGAACTCATTACTTAATTGCTAAATGAACCAAAGAATTTCTCCCCATCCTCTAAGCAACTAACAAACATATGTGGTACTGACACTACATGGGAAGGAAGATTAACTTCACCAAGAAGGTGAGATTGGAGTGATGGGGGAGGACGGGAAGATGTGAATAGCTAGACAAGAGCCAGAAGTCATCCTCAGGAAATAAGAATGGTCAGAGGAAGTTATTTCTAGTGGGATGGGAAGTGCTCTTCCCAAAGGCTCGTGTATTGACTAATGTGGGATTGACTAAATAAGTGATTGGCTCATGAGGGCTTTGACCTCCACTGATGCATTAACCTACAGATGCATTCGTGATTTTTATGACATTATTAGAAAGTGGTGGAAACAAGGAGGTGGGAGCCAGTGAGAGGAAGCAGCCCACAAAGATCTATCTTGACTCCAGTCCCTTAATCTCTGGCTCTCTCTCTGCTTCCTGGCCAGTATGGGGTAAGCAGCTTCCCCTTGCCACGGTCTTCCTACGTGCCATAGGTCTAACAGCAGTGGGGGCAGCTGGCCATGGACTGAAATTTCTGAAAACTTGTTCCAAAATAATCCTTTGAATCTTTAAGTTGTCTGTGTTGAGTATTTGTCACAATCACACAAAACTGACTAGCACAAAAAGGAAGGGAAAGAAAAGCAGTTAAAATATTCATACCACTCCATACCCTGTATGTATACTGTCTCATTTCATACTCAAAATATCCTGTGAAATGGTACATATTTTGTCTATTTGTAGAAGGCAAAGCAGATGTAGATGTAAAGTTTAAAATCTGTCCTTTCTATCACACATTTCTTCTGTGAAAGTCTTATAGGTAGAAGTGTTCTACAAATTTGTCATGTAGATTGAGAATGAACTGTATTCTCATGTGATATATATGAGGATATATAGGAATGGAAGATTCATAGGCATCTTCAAAACGAGACAGCCATCTCCTGATTACCAAGGAGCACATCTTCATTACCTGTCAAACTTTTCCTATAGGAAATGTCCTTGAGTTTACTTTATCATGAATTATGAAGTCTTTATTTCCTCCCAGCTATAATCTCCAAATTTATAACTTAACTATTTTGTCAATGTGGGCCTTTATTTTGTCAATGTGGGCCTTTGTCTAAGCAATTAGATGTAGTTCTTGGATGCTGCTGAAAACCCCTCTTCTCTTCTTATGACTTGGCACAATCTCTCATCCTGAAGAGAGAGAAGATATATTTTTTTCTGTGCTCAAATGGGCTCTGAAAGAGCCAAATGACTTTAAATGATTTGGGAGGATTATACATTTTTGTTTTGCTTCTATGTGTAATTCCAAAATATAATACTATTTAGAGTGGATGCAAATTTGAGGCTCTATAAAAATTTTCTAATTACGATGTTAGATATGTCATATTATTGCCTTCTGTCAGTTTTCCACTTAAATGCCATTCGGTCATTTGTGTTAAGGCCCATTGTGCCAAATTAATCTCCCCGGCTATTCTTCAGTGAGAGTTCATCCACTGAGCTCTAGTCAGCATATCTAGAGTCCCTTGCTTTAAGAAGACCAGTTCTTCCTCACCAGTGGTAATTTACTTCCAGTATTTCTTCAGCTAAGATTGGGCTCTGCTGCCCATTTCCTCACTTCCATGCTGGGTTTATGTCTGGTTGAGCTTGCATGGGTCTTGAGTATGCTGACACCACTACTGTAAGTTCATCTGAGCAGGGTCGCAGGAGACTGGAGGATTCTATTTCCCTATGGTCACACATCACCTCCCTAGCTCACACAATCTTTCTGGCCCCTCCTCTTTTTTATTTTTTTTTTTACATTACATAACAAGTTGATGTATTTTTTCAATGTACCCTTTTTTTATTTTTATTTTTTGGTCTTTTCAAGACAGGGTTTCCCTATAGCCCCAGCTGTCCTGGAACTCGCTCTGTAGACCAGGCTGGCTTTGAACTCACAAAGATCCACCTGCCTCTGCCTCCCAAGTGCTAGGATTAAAGGCACCTGCCACCATGCCCGGCTAATGTACCTTTTTTATAGTAACATTAGGCATCATATTTGCTGAAAAAGAAAGGGAAAGAAAAATTACTCAGGTTGCCTTACAAATAAGGTTTTGGTGCTAGGATCCACAAATGAGGGACACAATAAGTTGTCTGGTTTTCTGGGACTGTGTTAGTTCACTTAGCATAATGGCTTCTAGTTCCATCCATTTACCTGCAAATTTCATGATGTCATCTTTCTTTACTGCTGCATAGAATTCCATTGTGTAGGTGTACCACATTTTCTTTATCCACTTGCCAGCTGAGAGACAGTTGGGTTGCTTCCAGTTTTTCACTGTTGTGAAGGGAGCTGCAATAAACATGGTTGTGCATGTATCTCTGCAATAGGATGAGTCTTGTGGTTATATACCCAGGAGTGGTATGACTGGATCAGGTGGTAGGTTCATTTTGAATCTTTTAAGAGTTCTCCACACTGCTTTCCACAGGGGTCGCATGAGTTTGCATTTCCACCAGCAGTGGATGAGTGCTTCCCTTTCTCCACAACCTTTCTAGCATTTGGTGTTTGTTTTCTTGATCATAGTCAGTCTTTTTAAATTTATTTTTGCCTGTAAATTGGGATACCTGCAAGAAGAGAGATGATAAGGCCTTGCTGTCGAAGACCTGATGTAAGCATGGGAAAGATGTATTGAGACTGCACTTGCAAGTGTACAGTTGGTCTCTGGAATACCAGAGAGTGTTACCAAAGGCCACTAAACCAATAAAGCAAATATGGGTCTCCTTGAGACAAGCAAGACTCCTCCGTCAGCACCAGCTACACCTCACCTGCCTGGAAATACTGTGCAGCACTGGCAGCCATATGCCTGTATATCCCAAATCTAATTGTCTATTAGCTCTCTCCTTGGAGGAATAACCCATGGCTGATGCCACAAGCTTACATCTTCTAGTGGTTAGGAGATGTTATAAGCCACAGTAAGACCCTGTCGTATTTTACAGAAAAATGTAATTCATGGATTAATATACCATCCAAACATCTATGTCTATACCAAAGTAACCTACCATAACAATTAGTACTGTTTAAATACCTATATATCTAATTGCTTGTGCTTCATTAGTAGGATCGAAAGGTTATTCCTGGACAAACTGTCAGCCCATGAAAGGAAACAGCCAGAATTGACCAGAGTCCAAGACAACAGCTCCAGAGAAAGTAGACTGTTTTGCTTCTCATCCACCTGTGCCCCTTTTCTAAGCCTAGGGAACAATCTGCGGAAGAGGGAATGGTAGAATGTAAGAGCTGGCGATTGAGGTGAATGGTGAAACTAAAACAGCAATTAGTGCTGATCTTTTTTTTTCATTTTATTGGATCAACTAATTGAACATACAGAGGACCCCCCCGCCCCCGCTGAGAATTGGGGTGGTGGAAAACCCATGGGCTGTGTGGTTTGGCACAACTGCTTGCAAATTGGTTTTACATGAAGGATACTGTACTCATAAATTAATTACATATTGTTGTTAAAAAAATGAAAAAAAGAAGTAATTAAAAATTTAAAAGCAGCAAAAAAGCTTATTTAATTTATTAGTTTTTAGTCGGTGTATGAGTGCACTGTCCTGCATGTGGTTGGGTGGCACACCCGTGTCGCATGCAATTGCCGCAATGTCAGACGAAGGGCATCAGATCCCCTGGAACTGGAGTTAAGAATGGATGTGTCTTCTTACCACCATAAGTGTGCTGGGGATCTCTAAAGGGAGTAACGGTAACCCTAGGTGGTAGGTACCTGCTGGGTCGAGCGGAAAAAGGTCAGTCACTAAAGGGAAAAGAGGGTAAATGTTGTAAACTCTTACTGCTAGGCCATCTCTCGGCGAGAGCCGCCAGTAGAGGAACCAGGTCTTACGCAGGGTGGTAACAATGTGGAATCCTTTATTTTTTATTTATGTGAATTTATGTGATTCTAAACAGGAGTGGGATAAGGAGTCCAGTGGTGTATTAGGAAAGGAGATGGGGGGGAAGAAAAGTAGACTTAACAGATGAGGTTATGATTTGACATGGTGTCCTTAAAGATTAAGGGGTGGTTAAGTGTACATTGCGACCTTTTTGAGATGTTTTTCGGGATCCATCTTTAACTATCGTTCATTGTGGTGTACAAGTCTGTTCAGTTCTTTTACTCCATCTTTGTTTGGGTCATTTGTTTTTACCTCTGCTCTTTTTTTTTTTTTTAATTTGATTCAGTTATATACTTATAATTGTTTGATTTAGAAAGTCTTTTCCTATGCCTATGTCTTGTAGGTCATTTCCAACGCTTTCTTCTATCATTTTCAGAATTTCGGGTTTCACATTGAGGTCTTTGATCCATTTGGAGTTGATTTTTGTATAGGCTGAGAGGTAAGGATTTAGTTTAATTCTTCTACAAGTGGTGATCCAGTTTGCCAACAGCATTTGCTGAATATGCTGTCTTTCCTCCATGAGTTTTCTTGGCCCCTTTGTCAAATATGAGGTGGCTGAAATTGCATGTGCTCAAGTTTGGACCTTTGGTTTGGTTCCACTGGTCTACGGGTCTGTTTTTGTGCCATTACCAGGCTGTTTTCATGACTGTAGCCCTGTTATATAGTCTGATATGGTGATCCCCTCCTGTATTGTTCTTTTTTCCTCAGGGTTGCTTTGGCTATCTGGGGTCTTTTGTTTTTCTATATAAATTTTAAGATTTTTTTTTAGGTCTGTGAAGAAGCTCATGGGGATTTTTGGGGGGATTGCATTGAATCTGTATATTACTTTGGGTAGGATGGTCATTTTTCCTATATTAATTCTTGCACTCCATGAGCATGAGAGGTTTTTCCATCTTCCAGTGTCCTCTTCAATCTCCATCTTTGAAGATTTAAAATTTTCACTGTAGAGATTTTAGTGTCTTTGGTCAGGTTTGTTATGAAATATTTTTTTTTTGAGGCTATTGTGAATGGGAAGGTCTCCTTGTATTCCTTCTCCAATTGCTTGTTGTTGCTATAAAGAAAGGCTACTGATTTTTCTAGGTTAATTTTGTATCCCACCCATTTACTGACACTGTTCATCATTTCTAGTTTTCTGGTGGAGCTTTTGGCTTCCCTTAGGTACATTATCATGTCATCTTCTGCCCCCTCTTCTGCAATGGTCCCTGAGCCCTGGGTGAGTGAAGTTTAATATAGGAGACCTGTCCATGGAACCACATTGTATAGACTTCTAATCTCCACTGTTTGGCCATTTATGACCTTTTGTGTTACTGGTCCCCTATTGCATGAGGGAGCTTCCTTAATAAGAGTTAAGAGATTCACTAGTGTCCTCTTGGCCCCTTGTTCTGTGTTAGGTGGGGCTCAGTTGTGGAGGTTGTGCATTGTAGATGTGCTGCTTAGGCTTAGACAATTCACAGACAATGTCTGTGTGTGACTAGTTATGGTACTCTGCAAAAGAAGCTTCTTTGATGAGTGGTGTCTGGGGTATTTGTCTGTAAATATAAGGATGGATATTTTTGCACTTAGTAAGAAGTTATTTTACTCTAGGGATGTGATAGCCTTGGGACTTTCTCTAAGATCTATGACCTTTCCATCCATGTGTATTTGGCTGTGTTTACAGTGACACACATGAGTTTCCTCCCATTGAATGGTCTTTAATTCCAAGTTGTTAGTCATTGATTGCCCTGAGATAAAAGTGCCAATACAGTACTGATGTCCTATACTGTGCCAGACATTGTTGTAGATATTTGGTCTTAAAGCTGGTTTTGGATCATTGACTGATGTTCTTTCTTAGCAGCTTGTGTAGTGTTCCCCAAAGCTATGAGAGCTAGACTTCAGGCATGGTGGCTTCCAGGTCAGTTCCGGCTCCATTGCTCCAAGTCTGGTCTCTGAAGTATGTCCTGTCTTCAGCAGTAGGGTCTTACCGTCAAGTCCTGGGAGGCAAACAAAGGCTGTGGCAATACCCTGTGTAGTTTTGAGAGTCTCTCGGACTACCCTAGCTCACAACTCAAAGGAAGGTTTCTCCTGTCTGGCACTGTTTCTTATAATGTAGACTAATATGATTCCTTCAGGTCTTTTACACTAGCTGGGTATTATTTATCTCTCCTCTTTTTCTCTCTCTGTCTAACCTCCCTTCATGTCTTCCTCATTTAAAGTTTCCCCTTTTCCCATTTCTCCCTTGGTAATATCAGTTTCTTATGATTCCGCCTCTCTTGAGCTCCTTCTTTTCCTTTATTCCCAAATTTCCTTCTATAACCTTCTCTCTCCTCTCCCATTTAAATACTCCCATTTTATCCAATTCTCCCACAGTAACGCTTGTCTCCTACCAGTCTTCTCTCTCAGGTTTCCTCTTTCCCATTACCTCTCTGGTTCTTTTCCATTTTCCTGGTTCCTTTAATTACATCAGGATATATGCACAGACATATTAGGATTTGGTACTAGGATCCACGAATGAGAGACAACATATGTCATTTGTTTTTCTGAGTCTGTGTTACTTCACTTAGCATAACAGCTTCTAGTTCTATCCATTTACCTTCGAATGTCATCTTTCACTATCCAGTCTTCAGGTGAGGTACTCACTTAGGTTGCTTCCATCTCTTCATTATTGTGAAAAGAGCAGCAACAAAAATGGATATACAAGTATCTCTGCAATAGGATGAATCCTTTGGCTATATGCCAAGGAGTGGTATAACCAGGTCAAATGGTAGGTTATTTAAGAGTTCTCCATGCTGCTTTCCATAGTGGTTGCTTAAGTCTGGAATCCCACCAGCAGTGAATGAGTGTTCCCCTTTCCTCACATCCTCTCTGGCATTTAGTATCATTTGTTCTCTTGATCTTAGCCAGCCTTACTGGGATAAGATGAAATCTTAAAGTCATTTTAATTTATATTTCTCTAATTACCAATGATATTGAACACTGTTTAAAGATGTTTCTTAGCCATGTGTATTTCTATTATCCTTTTTGTTTCATCTCAGGAATACTTATATTTCTTTCTTAATTTCTCCTTTGACTCATTCATTATTTGGGAGTGTGTTATTAATCTCCATGAATTCATGTAGTTACTAGGGCTTCTTCTGGTGTTGATATTAAGCTTTATTGTATTGTGGTCTGATAGAATGCATGGAATTCCTTCAATTTTTTTGTATTTGTTGAGGTTTGTTTTGTGCCCCAGTATGTGGAGAAGGTTCCATGAAGTGCTGAATAGAAAGTGTATTCTTTGGTGGATGGGTGGAATATTTGGTAGATGTTCACTAACTCTGTTTGATGTATGGTATTTTTTAATTCAGATGTCTCTCTAGTTTTTCTTTGGTTGACATATCTAATGTAGACAGTGGGGTGTTGAAGTCCCTACTACAATATGACAGGATTAATCTGTATCTTAAAGTCCTGAGCGAAAAGAGCTACACAGGGGAGGAATCCCTATACCAGACCTCAAACTATACTACAGGGCTATAGTCATAAAAACAGCCTGGTACTGGCACAAAAACAGACCCATTGACCAATGGAACAAAACCGAAGGTCCAAACCTGAGCACATACAATTTCAGCCATCTCATATTTGACAAGGGGGCCAAGAAGACACAATGGAGCAAAGACAGCATCTTCAGCAAGTGGTGTTGGCAAAACTGGATCACCACTTGTAGAAGAATGAAATTAAACCCCTACCTCTCACCCTGTACAAAAGTCAACTCCAGATGGATCAAAGACCTCAATGTGAAACCCCAAACTCTGAAGACAATAGAAGAAAAAGTTGGCAGCAGACTACAAGACATAGGCGTAGGAAAAGACTTCCTAAATCTGACAGCAGCTGTGCAAGAATTAAGGTCGACAATTGACAAATGGGACCTCATTAAACCCAAAAGCTTCTGTACATCAAAAGAAACAATCAAGGAAGTGAAGAGAAATCCCACAGAGTGGGAGGAAACCTTCACTGCAGATACATCTGACAAAGCATTGATCTCCAGAATATATAAACTACTCAAAAAACAAAGGAGAAAGAAAACAAATGACCCACTCAATAGATGGAGCAAAGAGTTGAACAGAGACTTCACAAGTGAGGAGTTAGAGATGTCTGAGAAACACCTCAAGAAGTGTTCAACATCACTAATCATTAAGGAAATGCAAATCAAAACCACTTTAAGATATCATCTTACTCCAATAAGACTGGCTAGGATCAAGAAAACAAATGATACCAAGTGCTAGAGAGGTTGTGGGGAAAGGGGAACACTCATCCACTGCTGGTGGGAATGTAAACTCGTGCAGCCACTATGGAAAGCAGTGTGGAGAACCCTTGGAAGACTTGGAATGAACTTGCCACCTGACCCAGCCATACCACTCCTGGGTATGTACCCACAAGACTCATCTTACTGCAGAGATATATGCACAGCCATGTTTATTTCAGCTCTCTTCACAATAGCAAAGAGCTGGAACCAACCCAAATGCCCTTCAACTGATGAGTGGATAGAGAAAATGTGATACATCTACACAATGGAGTTCTATGCAGCAGTAAAGAAAGATGACATCATGAGCTTTGCAGGAAAATGGGTGGAGCTAGAGGACATCATGCTGAGTGAAGTAACACAGTTCCAGAAAAACAAACGAAGAATGGTATCCCTCATCTGTGGATGCTAGTGCCAATTACCTAGTTGTAAGTATTTCCTGTGCATGGCCCCTGGAGCTTTTGTCCAAAGCAGTTGGGAATGATGCATATTGGAAACAACAACAACAACAACAACAACAACAACAACAACAGAAAGGACTGCATCAAAGAACTGACTGAAACAGTGAACTTCTGCTCAAAACAGTCAACTCCCTCATGGAGAATATTGAGAAAGACTGAGAAAGAGATGAATAGCATGTTTGGAAGAATGCATGAGCTCTGGAGGGGTGGGGGGATGGGGGGACGCGGGTCTAGATTTGATAAAAAATATATGAAAAAAAAAGTCCTGTAGTACTGTGTTTATGAAATTGGGTGCACCAGAGTTTGGTGCATATGTATTCATGATTGTAATATCTTCTTGGTTAATTGTTCCTTTGATAAGAATGAAGTGACCTTTTTTTATCTCTTCTGATTAGTTTTAGTTTGAAGTCTGTTTTGTCCAATATTAGAATAGCAACTCTTGCTTGCTTCTTAGAGCCATTTTCTTGGAACATTTTTTCCATCTTTTACTTCAATGTCATTGAAGGTGAGATGGTTTTTGCAGACAACAAAAAGATGGGTTTTGATTCTTAATCCATTTCACTAGCCTGTGTCTTTTGAGTGGGGAGTTCAGTCCTCTGATATTTAAAGTTATTATTCAGATATATTTATTGGTTCCTGTCATTTTAGTTTCTGTTTGCATTCTTGGTCTAACATTGTGTTTCCACAGTTATACCTCCATTTCACTTTTTTCTGTTGCCACTTGGGTATAGTCATTCCTTTCTTCTGCTCTTTGTATTGTTTCAAGTACTCTCTGAAGTGCTGGTTTTCTGGATATGAATACTTTTGGCCTATTCATATCATGGAATATTTTTCTTTCTCCTTCAACTATAATAGACATTTTTTTGCTGTGTAAAGCATTCTGGGTTGGCATCTATGGTCATTTAGAACCAGGATTACTTTGGTCCAGGCTCTTTTGGCTTTCATAGTTTGAAAAGTCAGCTGTGTGTGTGTGTGTGTGTGTGTGTGTGTGTGTGTATGGGTATGGGTATGGGTATGGGTATGGGTATGCATATATGGATTCAGGTGCCCCTGGAGGCCAGAGACATCAGATCACCTGGAACTGGAGTTATAGGTGGTTGTGAGCCAACCCATGTGGGTGGTGGGATCCAAACTCAGGTCTTCTTCAGGAGCAGTACATGGTCTCAACAACTGCTGAGTCATCTCTCAATCTCCATAGTGCTTACTTTTTTCTTGTTTCTTCCGAGACTTATGCTTTCTTCTTTATTTTTATTAATAGATTTGCTTCTTTTTAAGTAATATTTTATTATTTGAGAATTTCATACAATGTATTGGGATTGGGATTATTTTCACCCTCCCCCCCAATCTGGTTCCAAATCCACTGCCACCTCCTTAATCACCCAACTTCCTGTCTTCCTTTTTATTTTTGTAAAGTTCATTGAGTCCAATCTATGTTCCCAAATATTCCTAAGTGTATGTCCATCCCCTGGAATTTGGTCATCTTAGCAGGGGTCACACCCTTAAAGAAAACTGATAGTCTCTCTTAGCGGCTATCACTTGCTAATAGATCCTCAGCTAGGGCTGGGGCTTCCTGCTCACCTCTGGCTTGAGCCTCAGCAGGTCTTGCGTACTGTCACATGTGCTGCTGGGTCTCATGCTCAGCTTCTCTGTTGTGACTGGGAAACACTGTTTTGCTTCAGTCATCCACCAGCTCTGGCTCATACAATCTTTCTTCCTCCTTTTCATGTCAATCCCTGAGACTTCAGGGGAGAGATGTGACAGAGATGTCTGATTTAAGGTTGAAGACTCCACATTCCTTTATTTTCTGCACACTGACCAGTTGTGGTTCTCTGTGTTAATTGCCATCTAATGCAGAAAAAAAGCTTCTCTGTTGAGGGTTGAGAGATGCAGTAATCTATGGGTGTAACAATAAGTCATTAGGAGTCATTTTAATACTATGTCCATTTAGTAGAATAGCAGTAAGTTTCCCCTTAGATTCAACCTAGAGGGTGAACCTGTCTAACCACAGGTTCTTGGCCCTGATAACTGCTAGTTATGGGTTCCTTCCATCTTGTCCAGTAGGCCTTAAATCGAACCAGAGAGTATTTGGTTACTCCCATAGTATTTGTGACCACTACTGCACCTGCAGGCATACCTTGTCAGGCCAGTCATTATTGTCACTTAGAGGTTCACAGGTGTTTAAGGTTGATGATTACTTTTCTCCTCTGGTGGAATGCATAGTACCTTCTAGAACTATGAAACCTAGCCAGCATAGGGATAAAGCTTCCAGGTCAGTACCAGCTGGATTTCCTCACACTCTATGACAAAAATACATTGTGTCTTTATCAGTCCCCAGGCAGCATAGTAGGTGGGGTGGTGATGGGCAGGTGGACAGGTTCTGGGGGTGCCTACCCTGGGCTTGGTTTGCAGGATGCCACACAGTCCCGAGGAGCATGGTGGGTATCGATTTTCTCCTTAGGTGCTCCTGGACACTCACGCTCCTCCCCTTTCTCTCTCCGGATTCCCTGCTTTTCTCACGTTAGTGCGCTGTTCTGATTTGATTGATGAATAGATATTGACACGACATTCGTAGCTGAGGCCCATAGTTTACATGACAGTTCATACTGTGCTGCACAGTTCTGTGGGTCCTGGCAAACATACAGTGTCATGAATTCTCCACTGCAGTGTTTTGAAGAACAGTTTTACTGCCTCACAGTCCCTGGGCTCCATATGCTCACTGCCCCCTCCAGCTCTCCAGCTGCCGGGAAACCATCGGCTTTCTGTTATACTTCTGCTGTTTACCTTCCCAGAAGATCATACAAGTTGAGTCACATTTCATATTTTCCTTATGGCTTTTCTCCCTCTTTAGGTGCTTAGAAATTATGTACCCCGAATATGCTATACTAGTGGATAGGTGTACATTTAAATAGTTATCTTAGTACATATTTTTGAGCAAAGTAAAATTTTAACTTCTATCTGAAGCCTCCTCATCACTACAAAGATGAGAGTTTTTGTGTGTGTGGTTTGTTGTTTTATTTCCCTTTTTGGTTTTACACTTTTTTTGGTATTTTTGAGACAGGGTCTCTTTTAGTGCCAGGTGTCCTGGAGCTCGCTCTGTAGACCAGGCCGGCCTTGAACCCACAGAGATCCACCTATCTCTGCCTCCCAAGTGTTGGGATTAAAGACGAGATGAGAGTTTTAAGCTCACCGCTTGTATCTTCTCTTCTGTCTCCTGAGTATCCATCCAGGTTTAATTGTATTGTTTTGAATTCCTGCTTCTGGTTTGAAAATAAGTTGTTTAAACATGGTGTAGTTTAGTCAGGATATCTCTTTTTTTTTTTTTTTTTTTTTTTTTTTTTTTTTTTTTTTTTTTTTTTTTTTTTTTATTTTTATGTGTATGAATGTATTGTCTGCATGCAGGTCTGCGCACCCGTGTCGTGCGATGCCGCGGAGGTCAGAAGACGGTCTCGGATTCCCCTGGAACTGGAGTTCTCCTGGAACCGGAGTCACAGACGGTTCTCAGCCGCCATGTGGGTGCTGGGGATCGAACCCGGGTCCTCTGCAAGAGCGGTCGTCGCTCTTAACCGCTAGGCCATCCCTCCAGCCCCTAGTCAGGATATCTCTAACAATGCCTTCAGTATTACAAGCATACCATCACTTGTCCTGAACTTACTGATGTCACCGGTCCTTGCTTTTTATTCTACCATATCTTCCCTTTTCCTGAGGCCTTTATTCTGATTAGTTTGTTATTTCCTCAGACACTTCCGTGAACAGTTTTGTTAATTAATAAGGGGTGTAGAGGTAAGGGGCTTTCTGGGCCCTGTGCTATTAAAATGGGTTTTCTTTGGAGCCTGGTTGACGGAAGTAGGACAGGGGGATGACCTTTGAAGGTTACACCCACTTCCGTTTCCAGTGGGCGTTCTCAGGTCTGATTCATCGACCTGGGAAAAAAGCCTCTGCCTCAAGCTCCCACCTGCAAAAATTGAGGTCTCCCCCCTCCCTCCACATGGTAGATTGGGACCCTATGAAAACATTTATTCTAAATAAAATGTGTTGTCCCTTAAGCTGTTTACATCAGGCATTTTGTTACAGTGATGAGAAAAGTAATTAATTCAGGATCCTTAAAATTTTCTATTTGCTTTGTCAAAGAACATCCTTGATGAGAATTTAACAAGGAACATACTTTCTATCTTTAGTGTGCTCTCTCTCTCTGTCTCTCTCTCTCTTCCTCAGATAGTGCAAGGGTTACCTACTTCCCTTGATTAGACCTAATTTTTTGTTAACTACTGTATTTAACATAACTCCATAATTATTATTATTGTCTACCACATTTCATAGCCCATTTTAGTTTCTGAAATAGTCATATTTATCTATATGTGCTGATTATCTTCCTCCTTACACCAGAATATGGATTCCATGAAGGCAGGTGCTTTTGCTGTTTGGCCGCTGTATCTTTGGCTCTTGTAATAATGCCTATCACATAGGAAAAGCTGAATGGAGGAGAAAAATATAAAATATGCATTTCTTCTTTCTAGAACTTTCTAAAATATTTCCATGTGATCAACTTTTTATTTAATTTTTTAAAACTTCCTAATATTGCCATTGATACATATGGTGTACTTCAAGACTTTTGGCAAGAAGTTAAGTACATAAACACACACACACACACACACACACACACATGCACATATACACACAATGGTAAATGCCTATATACAAAATGAAGTTGGAGTAATTCTAGCATATTGAAGAGTTGAATTATTCAGTAGTTTTAATAAAGTGAATGAAATCCCTGGTGTGTTCAGTAGAACTATCTTCTGTTTCACATTATTTAAATTATCTGAAACACTATCTAGTTCTTATTTCTGTTTACTGGCTCATCACAGGCAGAGAATATTGAATGTTGCTTTTGTTGTGTCTTATAAATATGATTCAGCAGATAACAAGATTACCATTGTAAATGGATCTGTTTTTGTTAGATATTGAGTTTAATATGATTTGGTTTGGCCAAACACCACCTGACTTTGCCAATGGAAGCTACCTTTGAAATCTAATACAATGTGGGCTATGTTCTTCAACAGTTCTATCTGCAGCACATGGTTAAGATTAGAAACCTGGAATCTTCTTACTGGTTTTTCTGCTTTATTATTCCATCATCTTCTTTAAAGAAATGGGGCTGAAATGATAAGCTATCGTGACTAAATTCTGTGATTAGAAAGCTTCATTCCATTTGCGCATAGTAAGCATATGAAGCAAAATTCTGCAGTATTTGCTCCTAAGTCAGTTTTAACTTCCAGGATGTAATGGCAACCCAAAAGTCATTGAAATTATATTCTGTCTGAAAAGACAAAATTCATAAAGATTATATAAATATAAAGTTATAAAATACAAAATTGTATGAAGAGGAGACACATGGCATGTCCGCCTCCTAAGATAATGAAGCACACGGAGGGGCTGCGGAGTTCTGTGGGTGATGTGCTTGCTATGCAAACCAGCAGACTTGAGTTCAACCCCTGGAACCCACATAAAAAAGCTGGCTGTAGGCTGGAGAGATGGCTCAGCATTTAATAGTACTTATTTCTCTTGCAGAAGACTTGAGTTCTGTCCCCAGCCTCCATATTATGGCTCACAACCATCTGTAACTCCAGTTTCAAGGGATCTGACATTCCCTTCTGTCCTCTGTGGGCTCCAGGCATGCAGATAGTCCACAGATATGCATGGATGCAAATACTCACAGGCATAAAGTGAAAAAATAAAATCTAAAAAAAGCTGGGTGTGGTGTTACTTCCTTGCTTGTGATTTCTTCATTGAGGAGATAAGAGACAGGTGGATTCCTAGGACTTACTGGCCACCACGACCGAGGAAACTTATAAAAGGAAGACTTTATCCCCCACTGGATGGTGGGGCTGTGGGGGTTTGGGCACAACAGCCTGCAGATTGATTTTGCATGAAGGATGCTTGTACTCATGGATTATCACTTATAGCTAAAAAATGAAAAAAAAAAAACAACTGAGAGAAAGATGCAGGACAGTTATGGCAGAATACATGATCTGGGATGGGGTGGGGTGGGGGCTGGAAGGGAAAGGGAAATGTGCCTGAACTGAATTGGAAAATAATGTATGAAATGCACAAAGCATCAATAAAAAAAAAATAAAAAATAATAAATTAAAAAAATAAAAAGGAAGACTTTATTTGAGCTTATGGATGATTCCAGGGTAATTAGAGTCCATCATTGCAGGGAGTCAGGAGCAGAAAGCAGAGCTCTGGGCTGGAGCTTGGCAAGGTTTTTTGAACTCTCTAAGCCTATCCCCAGCGATGAGCTTCTTCCATCATGGCCACACCTTCTAAGACCTCCCCAAACAGTGTCAACAGGGGACAAAACGTCCAAGTACTTGGAGCCTATGGGGGACATCCTTATTCAAACCGTCACAACTACACTATAAATATTATCCTATAGTGTTGCTTCGGTGATTGTATTACATTATTAAAGGTCTTCAAACTCAAATACACAAAGATGCTATGCAATTACGAGGTTATGGGTTTATTTTTTCTGACAAAGACAGTGGAATTTATCTATTCTTTCAAATCAGAGCTCTTTCAAAGTACTCACCTTAGGAACCTGCAATCTGATAATGCCAGGCTACAAATGTGCCTGGAATCATTCTAAAATTAGGACTGGAGTCTTGCAGCATATTATTATCAATAATTTCAAAGATGATATGTCATACTAGCACATAGAACATATATTAAATTTATTCCTGTTCTTCTATTGTTCAGTTTGCAGTACCAAACACACATAGTATTCAAAATTGTGATTTTGATGGCTAACTATAGTTTAGCAAAATTATATCCATCTATCTATCTATCTATCTATCTATCTATCTATCTATCTATCTAAATAGTCTTTTTGAGATAAGGGTCTCTTGTAGCTCTGGCTGTCCTGGAACTTGCTCTGTAGACCAGGCTTGTCTTGAACTCACAGAGATCTGCCTGCCTCTGCCTCCCAAGTGCTAGGATCAAAGGCGTGCACTACCATGCCTGGCTAATGATATGTCTTATGAAAATAAATTATTATATAAAAATTATCTATGAGAGAGCTTTGTTGCTTTAGAAAGAGTTCAGCTCATTAGGCTCTAAATATTCCCCTTCCTCCTAGCCCTCAGCCTCAGCCAAGGCACTTGCTGAATATCCTCAAGTATTCTTTCCTTAAGGATAGTACTTGACAGAAGGGGTTGGCATGGTATTAAGGGGTTGGCAAGAGTGTTCAGTAGATAAAGACACTTGCTTCCAAGCCTGAGGACCTGAGTTCAATCCCCAGGATCCATATGGCAGAAGGAGAAAACTAGCTCTGGAAACCTGTCCTGTGCCTTCCACATGCCTGTGTGGCATGTACCCCTATGCACTACCCCCAGGCTCTGTGCACATAAAATAAATAAGTAAAATAAAAAGCATAATGAAGAAAAAAGTCCTCTATTGATAGAAATCTATACAGGCCAGAGTATATTGTATTTATAGGAGCTTTGATTTTTCTGTAAAAAGTAAACTGTGGATTGTAGACCAGTATTATTTGATCTCATTTTCCATGGGCCTGGACATAGTACCTGTTGGATGAACTGAAGATACACTGAAATTCCAATGTCATAAAAAATTCACTTAAGCTAATGAGACTTTACTCATCCTCTAAATCTAATATCATGGTACTTGGCCCCAGAGATCTGTCTTTTCAATTCTGTTATGATGACATCATAGAATTGATTTTACTTTTCTTGAGAGTCCTATGGAAATGTTATTTAGATTAAAGTAGATAACATTCTGAAAAACACAGATATTTCTCCATCTCTAAAATTACCCAACAAAAACAATCACTACCCAAACAAATGGAATATCCTCAACCCTATTAGAAGTTTTCTAGAACTATATTCACATTCTGACTTTCCATGAAGTTGTAATAGGCTTAGGTGTATCTTTCTTGCACTGAAAACAATTGCAATTGCATAGTTTTCTCTATGACTTTCAGAAAGATGTGCATGTGTGTGTGCATGTGTGTGTGTGTGTGTGTGTGTGTGTGTGCGTGTGCATAATGTGTCTGATATATGAAATCATAGTCTTTTCAAACAGCTGATTGGGGACAGGATGAAACAGTGGGGAAATAAACAAACTGCTCCCATTCTTCAGAAGGCAAATGTTATATTAGCAATTCTATTTGGAGGAGGAAAACAATCCAATTTCAAGGCTGGAATAAATATTCTGCATATCTCTCACTCACATTCTTACATAGGAGCAGAACATTCCATGACTTCATGCCCAGTCCCCCAATAAAGACATGGCCTGGCCTTTTCTTTTAGCTAATTTCTTCCCGTTTTAAGGGGATATTCCATTCTTTTAAAAAGAATTAGTGTCAGCTTCTGATGTTGAAACATTCGGACCAGACCCTTAAAAATTAAAGTAGAACTAATTGTCATGAAGGGAATAAAATTCCCTATAGGAGTTCTATAATGAGAGTAGTCACTGGGTGCCCAGAACCATCTAAGTAGCCTGCCTTTAATGAAACTGGTGAAACTGTGGGGAACTAACCCTTCTCCTCATGTAAATGAGCACTTCCTGTCAGCTGCATCTCAGTCCTTGGTTGGCTCTGCCTCTCTTTTGCTCTTTCTTAAAATATAATTTCACATGAGGAAGAGCTGATCTTCTTAAAGGGAGGGACTTGAGATAGGGTGACTAGACCTTAGTGGATGAACTTGCACTGAGGGACATCCAGGACACTAATTTGACTAGGTAGGCCTTAAGAAATGTGATGGCATGTTTGAGTTCCAGTGCGGGCCCTTGGGGAAAGGGATATGAAGATGATTCAGATGTTCTGTATTAAATACACAAAAATTCAATAGAAATTTACACAAATAATATAATTTCATGCTTATAGAATAGCTGAAAAACAATTTTAAGATTTTTTTAAGTTTTGGCATTTTCCTCTATTTTCTTTCTTTCTTGATCATTCTCTCTTTTCTATCTCTCTCTCATATGCACTTTTTTAACCACTTGAAACTAAGATGATGACACTGACCTTTTATTGTAGAATATCTCCAAGTATATACTACCCGCCAACAAGAAAAACACTTCTCTTACATTCTCACAATACAGTGATCAAAATTTTGGCTCTCATAGTTTTGTATTCTATCTATCCTACTTAAAACTTGTCAAGTATATGACTGATGACATTTATCATAAAAGATAATTTTGGGATTCAATGTCCAATCTAAGGAAAGCATGTTACGCTTAGTTTTCAGTCTCTTTTGCCTCTTTTAATGTGGAATTACTGCTCTTTCTTTCTTATCTTATGACCTTGACAATGTTGAATGTTACTTTATAGACTATACCTCAGTTTGGGTTTGTCTGATGAGATCTAGGTTACTACTTTTTCTAGGAGTATACAGGAATAATACTAGACCCTCCTTCATGCAGTATGTCAGGAGGTAGATGATCCTGGCTTGTTCCAATACCAGCAATGTTTACTTTGACTATTCTTTTGGAAATCCTACCTTCTGTTCTGTGGTGTGAGACCACATGACTCCCTGAGACTCCCAGATACAGATTCTGTGGCTGGTTATTCTTCATTCGTCCTGATCCGTTTCTTGCCCTTCCTTCTTTGCTCCATACTTTGATTTTTTTATTTTTTATTTTTGAGACAGCAACTCCCTATAGCCCTATCTGGCCTGGAACTCACTCTGTAGACCAGGCTGTCCTTGAACTCACAGAGCTACACCTGCTTTTGCCACCTGAGTGCTGGAATTAAAGGCGTGCAGCACCACGCCTGGCTCAAAGACTGTTCTTAGCTGCCATGTGGGTCCTGGGACTCCAACTCGGGTCCTCTGCAAGAGCGGTTGGCGCTCTTTACCACTGAGCTATCTCTACAGCCCTGCTCTGTACTTTGAGAGGGCACCTGGGGACCACATCACCTGAGTTTCTGAACAGATTCAGCAAATAATCAATACCAGCAGGGGATCAAAGCGTAAGAGGAGGAAAGTTCCAGCAGTTTGGTCCGCTGTAACTCTCATTACTCCGCTTTGGCCCAGCATCTTCAGCAGTGGCTCTCTTCTCGTGACCACAGCTTCTATTTTCATCTGGCTTATCTCGTCCTCCAGCTCACAGACACAGGGCTCCTTCTGCTGCTAGCATCCAGGTGCCTCTGCTTGCTTTGCAGCTCTCTTACCTCCGACCATACATCTAAAAGCAGCCCTTTGTTATAGATGCTTAGTTGGCTTGATTTGGGGGGCTTGATTCTTTACTGGTGCATCTTTCAATACCTTGTATTTTTGCAAAGCAAATGGAGAAAGAGCCAAGCCTGAGAAAAGTGTGGACACAAAGGCCACTGATACAACTTCTTTCATTAAGAAAAACAAAAGCCAGTTGCTGACCATTTACTGGAAAGGCACTAAGTTGATTCTGAAGGACTACAAGGCATTATTTGTTTTCCCTTGACATGCTTAGAATGGAGTTCAGGGGAGGAGAATGCTGTAAGATAGCATTAAGGCTGGATAGCATTAAGGTTGGATGCTGCAGAGAAGTACAAGGGAACATGCGCAGACTGTTCTTTGTCCAGCGTGTTACCCAAGCTCATCTATTGGACTGTTCTTTCTCTTGTCTCTATTTTACCTCAGTATCTCACTGTCATTTCATTGTACAGGTGAAGACATACTGCTGAGCCTGAAGCAATGATACAGTAGACACGCTGGGATTCTACATGGAGTCTAAGGCCCATGGTCTTTTCACTACAAAAACAAAAGGAGTGAAGAAGAAGGTTCCAGAAAGTAGAGATCATGCGGGAGAAATGTCAAGGGAGAAGAAATGTTTGCATTCACTTCATTTTGGGGGAAAAAGCATACAAGAAGAATCAAAGCACAGGGTGGGTTATGGGGCTGACACAGGCCAGTTTCTTGTCATAGAAACCAGGGTGCTTTTGTGCCTTGGGCAAAAAAGCCAAAATAGTACATATGAAACATTATGCAGGCTGAAAGTTGGCTTCTACCAGAATAGTACTGTTTAGACACCCTGAACATATCTTGAATTTAGTGAGTCACTATTTTTATAGCCATCTAGTTATCAAAAGATAATGCTCAAATAAAAGCTAGTTTAATTTTTTTTTAATTTTTTTATTAATTTTATTTATTTCTGTATGTGTATGAATGTACTGGCTGCATGCAAGTCTGTGCACCAGTGTCGTGCAATGCCGCGGAGGTCAGAAGAGGGTGTCGGATTCCCCTGGAACTGGAGTTCTCCTGGAATTGGAGTTTCAGACGGTTCTCGGCCGCCATGTGGGTGCTGGGGATCGAACCCGGTTCCTCTGCAAGAGCGGTCGGTGCTCCCAACCGCTAGGCCATCTCTCCAGCCCCCAATTTTTTATCACCTTATATCCCAAGTTAATAACAATTAGATTAAAATTACTCCAGTGGATTATGTACTGAGATGCTATATTTAAATATATTAAGTATTTAGATTTATGCGTACCACTTCTCCAAAGAGTTAAAGGCTATCATTGGCTAATGACAGGCAAGACAAAACTGAACAGTGGAGTAAAGGCCTGTTTCAGAACTAAACAGAATATCCAAACATATTTCTAGTACAGTACAGTTCAACGTGCTTAAAACGTACAGTATTCCACTCCTACAAAATTTTGAACACAAGTACTGTTAATACTGTTAACATTTTATAGCTACTGTGCTCTGAAGTTTCCTTGAGGGGAGGGGTGAGTCTGTCCTTTGGGGGCCCCCGGCTTTCCTCTAGGCTCACCCCCCCACCAGGGCACTTTCTTCTGTTCCAGCACTTCCTCTTCGTTCCTCACTTTCAGCTGACTCCTTACCTCCCATGCGTTGTTTGTTAGAGGATATGGTGATGATTTAAATTATCATCCTTCCTTGAGGGCTTTGAGTTCAACAGAGAGGTCTGAAATGAAGAGATCTTTCCATATTCAAAGAAATGAGCGGAAATGGCTCAATTACAGATACTTCGGACATCATTTTCTAGGATGAGGAAATCTCACAGGTCATCAGCTTGTAAAAGGACTCATTGCACAGCCGCAGAGGAGCAGAGGATGGAATGCAAACCGTCTCTGAGGCAGAGCAGGCAAAAAGGAGGCACTCGCTGTTTTACTTCTCTCGTTTTCCCTATAGATCTATTTGTCCATGTGTGAAGTAGCCAAGGATTTTTTTTTTTTTAAGTCTTTTTGAGACTGGGTCTCCCATTAGTCCTAGCTGTCCTGGAACTCGCTCTGTAGACTAGGCTGGCCTTGAACTCACAGAGATCCGCCTGCTTCTGCCTCCCAAATGCTGGGATTAAAGGCATGTGCCACCACACCCGGAATGCCAAGTATTTGAAGGGTGGATTCTTGAGGCTTCTGAGCTTGATTGTGCTGGCTGGCATGGTAGTCACTCCCCCACCTCCTTATTTATTTATTTATTTATTTATTTATTTGTTTGTTTGTTTGTTTGTTTATTTATTTATTTATTTATTTGAGACAGGGTCTCCCTGAAACCCCAACTAGACTAGAACTTCCTATGTAGACCAGGCTGGCCTTGATCTCACAGAAATCCACCCACTTCTGCCTCCCAAGTGCTGGGATTAAAAGCATGTGCTACCACACCTGGCTATTTTTTTCTTAAGAAATGATAGAAAGTGGGATGGACTGATGGATCCCATCACTAGCATGCCAAGAGGACAATGCCACTCTATGTCCTTGCCCAATGTGTGGTGAGTCACCTCAAGATTGCTTGTAGCTATGCTCTATTATGAGCTCCAGCCGAGCCCAGAAATGAAAACTTAAAGTATGGGATGAAGGAAGATTAATTCAATTGAACCAGGGCAGGAGTTTAAGAAGGTCAGTTGTACCTGGTTGCTTGGGAACTTATTTTGCTAACCCAGATTCTTGGCTTCTGTGTTTTATGCCTAGCTTGCTTTTAGAGAATAGGAGTTGTTAGAGGGGCTTCCCACCCCTAAGCTTGGGAACTTAAACTTTTTACCCCCGGGTATGGTTTTTCTGTATAAAACTCCTCTCCAACACAGCTCAAGGCTACACACTTGGGACTGAATGCCCATATGTAGATGTCAGATGACTATAAGGACTTTCTATTAGCATCATTTTGTGCTTTATGGTCTTCTCTGGTGGAATTACACCCTTACAAAAGAGTAATATAGAAATGAACACTTGAGAGACTGCTTCCACAATTATAATGGCATTGGACATCTGCCTCTCCCACAAAGATGTCCAAAGGAAGATGAGATTTTCTGGCCCTTTGTAAACATACAAGTAAGTATTCTCTTGGTTGCAACAGGTCATTTTCCTAGGTTAGCAATACTGTGGTCACTTAATGAGTTTAGCATAAAATTCTTGAACAGGAAAGCAAATGAATTCTTAGTTTTACATTCTCTCTTATTTCCTAGGAAATTATATGCAAAGAATTTAGGCATAATGGTGAGAATCTTTCCTCTCACCTTAGCCAACATCAGCATTTTAGGACTGGTGTATGCCCTTAGCCACTAAGAATCCCAAGCAGGTTGAAACAAAGGGATTTCTGTGTTGTCCGGGGTCAGAGTGGGAAGATTGGTTACCAATGATCATATTTACCACAGTATCCTTCCTATTTCCAGTCTGAATATTTGAAATTTATACCTTTCTAGAAGATCTGATCCATGATGCTCCTGTACTTAATTCTGAGCCAAATTGATCTTCACGTGGACCAGACTTGCAAGAAGTAACTCTGCACTGTATTAATCCATATTCTGTCACCAGTAACAGAGCGTCTGAGAGTGGCTTAGTTTTAATGAAAAGAGTTTACTTGAGATTCTGGTCTGGCAGTGCAAGGCCGAGCGTCTGCATCTGGTCTCAAGGTGGGACAAGGCATCACATGGCATGAGGCAGGGGGCATGCTTACATGGATGTGCACACGTGTGTGCTGCACATGTGTACGCAAGTGTATGCTGTTCTCACTCTCTCTGAATTCAAGCATGGGGCTCTATTTTGAGGATCTTACTTAATCCTATCTGCTTCTTAAAGTTCTCCTTTAAACACTATAGGTATATTAAATTTCTACTCTTAAAACCTCACAATAAGGATTAAATTTAAGGATATAAAACCTTGGGGGATATTTGAACCATACCACAATACATAAATAAGAAAGTGGCAGTCTTTTCTTCCATTCTAGCAGAATCAAACCATAGATTAAATCTCCACAGGGGATTGCAGATCAATATTTTGTTTCTTTTTTTTCCCAAAGCCAATTTTTATTGAAGCTTTGTGCATTTCATACAAAATTTCCAATCAAATCTAGATCCCTGCCCCTTTCCTCGCCCCCACCCACCACAACAGAGCTCATGCATTTTGCCAAACATGTTTTTCATATTTTTCTCAGTCTCTTTTAAAATTTTCAATGCAGAAGTTTACTGTTTTGAGCAGAAGTTCACTGTTTCAGTCAGTTCTTTGATCCAGTCTTGTGGTTGTTGTTGTTGTTATTCCTTCCAATTAATATTTTGTTTATTTTACCCTTATCTGAGATTGTATGTAAATTTCTTAAGCTGATTTAATTCTCTATTCTCTCTGTGTGGTGTATGTGCTTGTATGTGTGGATGTCCATGCCTGTGCATGCAAACATAGGCCAGAGGAGGCTGTGTTTATTCTTTGTCGCCCTCCCCCTATTCCTTTGAGGCACAATCTCTCCCTGAACCTGAAGCTGGAACTCATGTTTTTCAGCTGGGTTGGCAGTCATCGAATTCTAGTGACTGTCCCGTCTTTGTCTCCTGACTCCCGTAGCACTAGGGTTACAGGTGAATGAGATGGTTCCTGGCTTTTTTTTTTTTGTGAATGGTTGGGTACTAATTCGGGTCCTTATGTTTGTGCAACAAGAGCTCTTAAAGACTGAGCTATCTCTCCAGATCCCAATTCCTTATTCTTACATCTTATATATGCTCACTTCTTTATTCATTCTCTGACATCATGAGTAACCCAAAGGACTTAGGAATGATGATGTGAGTCCTCCCTTCCTAATTTTACCCATCTTAGTAAGGAAACAGTATTTCAGGGCTGATGTGTGTCCTTAGTTCTTGACATTGGTCAGTCTCATTTCAACCCTACCTAGGGAAGTGTGAAATGATCAATCAGTATTTCTGCATTGTACATCAGCAGTGCCTCAGAAATTGCTGAGTTCCAAATTCAAGCTTTACAGAATTTTCATTCTTTTCTCTTACATTAAATTTGAAATTCAGCAGGGTGTGGTTGCACACATCTTTAGTTCCAGCACTCGGGAGGCAGAGGCAGGCAGATCTTTGTGAGATCAAAGCCAGTTTGATCTGCATAGCCAGTTCCAGGCCAGCTGGGGTTACAGGGAGACTCTGTCTCAAAAAGACCAAAAAAAAAAAAAAGTTAAAATTTAAAGAATGTTAAAATGTAAAGAAAGATCAACTTCATATGCGACTTGTGTTCTGGCCCTGATACTCATAGTTTGCCATCTGGGGTTTTGGTAAATTAGATTGAGATTATCTTTTATAAATTGTGGTTCACTTTCCAAGAGGCCAAATGATATTTCCTGTCAGCTTTCTTAATTACCTGTCAAGCACAATTCCTGCTCTTCCAGTCTAGAGCTGTACAGTGAGGGAGGCATAAGCTGTGGCTGATCTAGTCATTATTTACTAGGAAAACAAGGTGGCTCAAATCCAGGTTTGTTGCCAGCAGTTAAGTCTTGGAAAGATATTTTAAAGGCAGTGGCTTTGTCCTTTAGACAATTGTATAGTGTTATTGTGTGGGCTTGCCGGACTTTCACCCTAAATGTCCCTAATAAATGAACATACTCCATCTCTCTGTATGGTGTGCAAAGCCTCGTGAGTCATGAAGCCCAGAAAAGCACACTAGTCCATTGCAGGCTGTGAAGATGTAGGTGTTAAGTAAGATCACAAAAGAAGCCGGTTTCTTGCTTGTAGCTCAGCCTACATATCCTGGCTGAGAACCTCTGTGGCACATTTGGATTCTCGGCATGGTTCTCATTTTAGTCTTATGAATCAGGAATGGTGCATGTCTACTGGGATGCTATAGAAGCAGGTGGCATACAAAACAGAGAGCAAGAACAGGTGCAGGAAGAAATCAAATATTGTTTCCCCAGTGAAGGGGGGAGAGGAGGAGGAGGAGGAGGAGGAGGAGGAGGAGGAGGAGGAGGAGGAAATATGAACATCTTGGGAATTCCTCTGGTTGTTTGTTAGGCAGAGTGACATCCACGAACACAGCCCCAAATGAGGTAGTAATCCAGTAGGCTAGAAATCAGTAAAGTATACTTCTATCTTCATTTGTCTTTTACACTGAAGAGTTTCTATACCCTTCTCTTGGAGGAGGATCTCTGTTAAATTATTCTAGCTCCCTCCCAAGATGTTCATCTTTCTGGATTGTGTTTTGCCATTCATCTACTTTGAAATGAGTAAAAAAAAAAATCAGAATCTGAGAGAGAGAGAGAAAGAGAGAGAGAGAGAGAGAGAGAGAGAGAGAGAGAGAGAGAGAGATCCACTCACACACACACACAGACACACACACCACACGGGCACACACAGAAACAAACACAAAATACACGCATAGACATGAACATTGATTCTGTAACTTCCCACACATCTTGCTCAAGCTTGCTTTTTTCTTCTCTGGAAACCACCCTCTGGGCCACCTGGTACACCAACGCACAAGCATTCCAAGTTTAGTTAAGCATCTCTTTTCCACAGAGCTGCCCAACAGACACCTTTGGACTCCTTTCTGTCACTGTTATGCAGATTCCAGACACATTTCTTGTCTATTTTTGTTTTCCACTTAGAATGTGAGCAACTCCAGTTAACCAGTATCTTTGGCAAATTTTACAGTCACATAGTTGAGAGCAGAGTGTACACAGGAGTCCTCATCAAATATTGTCCAGAAGCGTAGGTTATGGAGATAAAGTAGGATTAAGAACTCATTAAAAATGAGGGAGACGCAGGGCTATTGGTCAGCTTAGGACTTATCGAGCCACCCATTCGCTCACAGAATGTCTTCACCTGTTTCAGAAGAGAGCAGATGCATATCCGTTTACACGCCACCCAACAGCTGGAGGCTAAAGATAACCCAGCTGAGATTGTGGTCAGGGAAGCAGGCCAGGGCAGCCTGACTTCTGCAACAAGTTTCAAAGAAGTTGACACTGAGCAAGCAAGATTTTCTGCCCTGGGTGGAACAGAAGCAGAGGACTTGAATGAAGCACATCATCATCCCTGCTGTTCTAAACATCTCCATCTGCTTCTCATCTCCTTAGATGTCAATCCAGTTCTTCCAATTGGGTGTCTCTCTAGCATCATTTCCAACCTGTTCCCTGTACTCTGCCTCAAACCAGGCTCTGTACTGGAATTACAGCAAGCTCCCATATGATAGACTTTATTCTTCAGCTCAGTGTCCTCTTTCTTCAGACACCTGCATGGCTTCTCATTTATTTGGTACCATCTAAGCAAGATATCACTTTGCCAGGGAGGGTCCTCCCTGGATGCCCCATCCAAAATCATTCTACCTCTTTTTCTGTCACACTTTTAAGTATTTTTGTACTATTTTTCATGACATTTCTCATTTTCTGACTGTACATCTATCTCTATGCACATACTCATGCACTGTCATGGATTGGTTAATGACAAGGACAGATCTGAGAACTATGTCATTAGAAGATTGAGTCACTGTGAGAACATCACATCTTGCTTCCCCAAACCCAGGTGGTAAAGATTGCTCACACCAAGGCTCTGTGCTTATATGCTTCAAACCTGTAATCACAAATCATGTGACTCTACTGAATACCAAAGGCAGCTAAACACTATATATATATATATATATATATATATATATATATATCAGAAAATTTCAGCATAGAAGAGGTGAAGTGTTCCATCCACTGCTGGTGGGAATGTAACTCATACAACCAATATGGAAAGCAGTGTGGAGAACCCTCGGAATGAACTTGTCACCTGACCCAGTCAAACCACTCCTGGGTATGTACCCACAAGACTCATCTTACCACAGAGATACATGCACAGCCATATTTATTGCAGCTCTCTTCACAATACCAAAGAGCTGGAACCAACCCAAGTGCCCCTCAACTGACGAGTGGATAGAGAAAATGTGGTACATCTACACAATGGAGTTCTATGCAGTGGTAAAGAAAGATGACATCATGAGCTCTGCAGGTAAATGGATGGAACTAGAAGATATCATGCTAAGTGAAGTAACGCAGTCCCAGAAAAACAAACGACGAATGGTATCCCTCATCTGTGGATGCTAGCACCAATTACCTAATTGTATGGCAAACTGAGCAACATTAATGTGATCTGAAAACAACTGTGTTTTTATATTGTGAATCCCTTAAAAATAAATAAAAATTAAAAAAAGAAGAGGTGAAGTGTTCTATGATAGGAATTTTTCAGCTCCATTATAATCTTCTAGGATCAATCATATAGTTCGTATGTAGCTAACATATCATGTAGTATGAGACTATACACATACATATGTTCATACATATGTATTTATTTTTGTATTGTCTTTTCTCCAGTTTGAATGTAAGCTTCCTGTTACATATCAGGTTCATGGTGGACTCATATTGAATGTCTATGAGACAAATGACCTCGTGCATGCTGGATTAGTTCTTTACCATTGAGCTATATTCCCTAGTACCAGATATTATTTTTAAATCTAGTACTGTTTTTTTTTTAATTTTTATTTATTTTATTTTATGTGTATGAATGTACTGTCTGCATGTAGGTTTGTGCACCCGTGTCATGCGATGCCGCAGAGGTCAGAAGAGGGTGTTGGAGTCCCCTGGAACTGGGGTTAAAGATGGTTCTCAGCCACCATGTGGGTGCTGGGGAACGAACCGGGGTCCTCTGCAAGAGCAGTCAGCGCTCTTAACTGCTAGGCTATCTCTCCAGCCCAAATCTAGTACTGTTTTTTTAATTGGTTGTACCCTCTTGGGAAAAACTTAATCTTCCTAATGACTTTTGTGTGTGTAAACAGAGGTGATGACATGTGTTTCAGTAGATGGTGGTAAGGGATATTCTATATAGAAGATGATATTCAAGGTGTAGATGCCCAATAAGTGATGGCTATGCTTGTCAACCTGCTTTGAAATCTTTCAAACATTTATTCTTTGCCATCTACAGTTCTGAAGAGTTTTCTAGCCAGAGTCCTGACCTGTTACTGTGAATAAGTCAGGCATGCTAAGTGATGGTGACTTCCCATTCACAAGGATGATGGAAATGCCAGGTGCAGTATGAGGCTCACGGGGGGAAAAAAACACTAGCCTTGATTCTTCTTAAACATAATATATCATCTTTTCCCTAAGAGACAGCCCATGTTTTGACCCTGTTCATTCTTGTTTAGTGATGGGAAAACATGGGTGTGCATGTTCATAGATACAGCTTGTCTATTTCTGAGGATGCTGGTCTGTGATACATTTTGACTTTCCAAGAATAAAACTATTCCCAGGTGAAAGACCCTGGAACTCGAATTCACTTCTCACTTACTTGATTCTTGACCACATTGAAAGCTGGTGACATCTGGGAACTGCAAGTGAAAGAAATCTCAGAATAGAAGTTATAAAATTAATACTAGTCACTGAACATTTTCTAGAGAGATGGACAAGTCTTGATTGCTGGGACTTAGTTTAACAGAAACATCATTTCTCTATTTAAAAAGGCCAAAGAGGGAGCAGAAAAATTCTAAGAGCCAGAGGTGGTGAATGACTACAAGGAAACAGTGTTTTCCAGACAGCAGGGCAGTTACTCATATGAACTCACAGCGATTTTGACAGCATGCATGCATAAGACCTAAGTAAGCTCAAGCCAGACAAATTCCTAGCATAGATGGTGGGGTGTAGACTGGAAGCCCCAAACCTAGCTGAGAAACCACTGGAGACTGACTGCTGTTGGGAGAGGGAGAATCAGTTTTAGGGTGTGGGACTGGGTAGGTAAACCAGGCTCCAGGGGACAGACCTGCATTAAAGGGCATTTGGGGACACCATCTAGAGTCAACAGGCCTCTGGAATAATAATAGAGGGCATGAAATAGGGTGGAGGGCAGTAAGGGGAGTGCGGATCAGGAGGGGGTTGGTGTTGTATTAGTCACTTTTCTGTTGCTGTGATAAAGCACCATGACCAAGGACCTTATAAAAGGAAGAGTTTATTTGAGCTTATGATTGTGGTTCCAGGGAATTAGAATCCATTGTGGTGGGAGGCGTGGCAGCTGGATCTGGAGCAGCAAACCGAGGGTCACATCTCACAAAGAGCACAGGAAGCAGAGAGAAAGCAACTGTAGACCACGAGGCTTGTTATGCTCACTAAGCCTGCCCCCAGTGACACACTTCCTGCAGCATGGCCACATACCCCAAGACCTCCAAAAACAGCACCACCAACTGGAGACAAACATCTGAATACCTAGAGCCTATGGGGGACACACATTCAAACCACCACATTCCACTCCCTGGCCCCCATAGGCTCCTGACCATATAAAATTCAAAATGCATTTAGTCCAACCTTAGAAGTCCCCATAGTCTTTAGGACCAAGAGCTCATCCATTTCAAAAGTCCCACATTCCAAGTCTCTTCTGATACTTAGGCCAATCTCCTAAAACTGTAAGCTCCTGAAAATCAAAAGAACAAATTACATACTACTCCACAATGTGCAGTGGAACCGAATCAGAATTCCCATTCCAAAAGGGAGGGATAGATGCATAGTGAGGAAATATTGGACCAAAACCAGACAAAACCACAGGGCACTCAAGTCCAGTAGCTCCTGTGCACTAAAAAAAAAAGAACTTCTGGGAACTGACTTGGACCTTCCAAAAGGGCTTAGACGGACTCATCTGTTCCGCTTTATTTTTTGCTTGCAACGACATCTCTTGCCTTATTAGGCTGATACACTCCACTATGTATGCAGCTCTCCGTGGCAAATATCTCACAGGTCTTGCTCTCGAATGTCTTCGTGGGGTCTCCGCTGCCAACCAGGCTTAACATATCACAGCTTCATGCAAATGGCCTGTGAGGGCCTACTTTATGCAGGGACACCCTGCTGCACTCTGCCTACCATGGCAATTCTCTGAACCGTGGAGAGAACTGTGACCCCTTCATCACTATTTGCAGAATTCATGCCTCTAAACCAGCACCATGTGAATGAAACTGCCCAGTTTGGCTGCAAGTTCAGGATGACTCTCTCCTACTTTAATTAAATAACCCCCATTGTCATTTTTCTCTCCATGGGCCCTGGATTTGTTGGAGGATTAGCTGGGTTGGTCTTGCCCTGAAGGTATCGATTCTGTTGTTTACTTGTAACTCCAGGCCTCTCCTTAATTGCTGTAATCTCCTTATGAAAGGGAGCCTCTCCTTCACATGCCTTGGCCCAGTCTTTAATCTTCCTAGTGCAGTTTTTCAATTCAAATTGTACATTCTGCATTTACTTCTGCACCATATGCTCTTTTTCACTGTAGATTTGAATAATATTCACCATTAAAAGCCAAACCACCACCAATTTCTACTTAAGGTAGGCTGCGTGAAATAGTCTCCACAAAAGAAATTAGCCCATTGCTTTTCCAACTTAGCATCAAGGCAAACATTTGGGCTGTGGGCAAAACTGCTGCCAGACTACTGTTAATCAAAATATCCCAGTTTTTCTGCCTAAAATATTCTTTTATTTTCCCCTGGAACCACATCTTTTGCAGCCATGCTTTCTTCCAGGCCTCCACTAGAATGGCCCTTTAAGCTCTGCTTACAATAGTCAACAGCCTTTCCAGCCCAAAGTTCCAAAGTCTTCCACACTTCTCCAAACATACACATGGTCAGGTTCTTCACAGCCAACAGCCCACTCTCTGGTACCAATAACTGTATTAGTCACTTTTCTATTGCTGTGATAAAGCACCATGACCAAGGAACTTATAAAAGGAAGAGTTTATTTGAGCTTACAGTTCCAGGGAATTAGAGTCCATTGTGGCGGGAGGCGTGGCGGCTGGATCTGGAGCAGCAAATTGAGGGTCACATCTTGCAAAGAGCACAGGAAGCAGAGAGAAAGCAACTGTAGACCACGAGGCTTGTTATGCTCACTAAGCCTGCCCCCAGTGACACACTTCCTGCAGCATGACCACACACCCCAAGACCTCCAAAAACAGTGCCACCAACTGGAGACAAACGTCTGAATAACTAGAGCCTATGGGGGACACACATTCAAACCACCACAGGTGTGATCAAAATGCACTGTCCAAAATTCTGAAAAAGTCAATAAAGTCTATCTATCTATCTATCTATCTATCTATCTATCTATCTATCTATCTATTTATCTATCGTCTTGGTTTTTGTGAGACAGGGTCTCCCTTTAGTCCCAAGCTGGCCTGGGACTAAAGGTGAGCCTTGAACTCACAGAGATTCACCTGCCTCTGCCACCCAAGTGCTGGGATTAAAGGGGTACACCACCAAATCTGGCTCCAATAAAGTATTTTTTAAAGGCCAATAAAGAAGAGCTAATAGATAAATGAAGCAAATTGATAGCCCCACTTCACTGGGACATGCCAGAAAAGAGTATTTTTTTTTTCTCTGAAGAGAAGTCTATGTTATCTAGTGTTCCACTGTTTATCCTAGTTTATGAGAGTGTCTTGGGACAGTGAGACATCAGTCATGAGAGTTACTATTTTCTTTTTTTTACCATAAAAGGTAAAATTAAAATCCTTTAGAGAGAGCTTGAGCTTTGGGAAAAACAAAGACAAAATAAACAGGGGGAAGGCTTGCTTTAAAAAGCATTACTATATAAATAATTGATGTACAAATCTTTCTGAATCTAGAGAAATAATATACACAAGGACTTGTGTGTGTGTGTGTGTGTGTGTGTGTGTGTGTGTGTTTTGTATTTTTGAGACAGGGTCTCTCTCTAAGTCCCAGCTGGCCTGGAGCTCCCTCTGTAGACCAGGCTGGCCTTGAACTCACAGTGATCTGCTTGCCTCTGCCTCTGCCTCCTGAGTACTAGGATTAAAGGTGTGTGCCACCACACCTGGCTCATGTTTTAGTTTTTTAAATAAGTGAAAAATTATTTGCTAAAAGTGTTTGTACAAAAGTAAATAATGACTTTTTGACTCTGATGATTAGAATATTTACTTATTTGAATTTTCTTCTTAAATAATTTTAAGTGTTTTTCTGCTTGACCATCAAAAGGCAGGGTTTTCTTATCTTTTGATTATGAAAAAAATGTCTAGACAGAGTTCTGGATTGAAATTCAGGTACCCAAAGTCCCAGGTTTGATGCTGGCTGTGTGGGCAGCTTGGGTGCTGATGGCGTGTGCCACTTCGGGTTAGCCACTGTTCTCTGTGCTTCTGTTATTAGCTTCGCAGGAATAAGACAATTGCTGATGAAATTATACATTACAGAACATTTGTGAGCTGAAAGAGAAATGATGCCAATGCAGCAAATCACTGAAAAGAAAGATAATCCTTGATTTAAAGAATTTTTTTTTTCTTGGTCTTTTTTTTTTTTTTGAGACAGAGTCTCCCTGTAGCTCCAGCTGTTCTGGAATTTACTATGTATACCAGGCTGGCCTTGAACTCACAGAGAACCACCTGCCTCTGCCTCTGCCTCTTAGTGCTAGGATTAGCACTAGGATTAAAGGCATGTGCCACCATGCCCAGAAAAATAAAGAATTTTAAATCAGATTCTATTCTACAACAAAAGGGCTCTGTCAGGGTAATGGCCCAAGCCCTCAGAAAATGGAAGAGAATTCCCTGAAGCCAGCACAGTGGCTCTTCCCACAGACATTTGGCTCTCTAAGACCTCTCTCTGCTGTGTCTGATTCTGGCCACAGTGTTATATCCTTCCAGCCACCTACCCAGCTCCTGAGATGTTCTAGAAAGGAAGGTGCCTTGGCTTAAGTCCAATAATTTTCTATGTTAAATGGTGAATTTTACTCTGGCATCATTATCATTATGGAAGTCAAAGGTATTATGATTTGAAGCATCTGATAGCACTGACTGATGGTGGATTTGGGACTAGAGTCTGAGTCAAACTGTGGAGCCCCAAGTCTTAATGCTATGTTTCACAGCCTTTGTTGTGGAAGGGGGGCTATGCCTCTCAGGAATGATAGATATCTTTTCCCCCTTCTGACATCTGATGGGCTTTTGTTCTCAACATTTGTGGGGGATGAAGAGCTTGAAGCTAGATCAACACTGGGGAAACATGTTGCTTTCAAGTCACTTTGCAGGAAGCCCTAAGAAAGTCCTGTGGAGGGGGCCAGGGGTGAGGTTCCCAGTGGTGTTACTCATCCATGAATGACTCAGATATGGAAACGTCTCCTGGAGACCCTTGTGTTTGTCTTATTTGATCCATTTTATTTCATTTTGGGGAGTAAATGATGAACTTTTATTTGTAGGTGTTGATCATTTCTCCTGTCAACCATTTAGGGGCAGATAATCCCCAAACAGGCATTTGAATTACTAAGGAAACTTCATTCTGGGAGATACTGGCAGAGAGATTTGGGAGAAATCTCTTTGGTGGAGGTTGAACTAGCTGGCCAACAGTTGGGTAGATATGTAAGAATTGGGTTGGGCCATTGGTCTCTAAGATCAACCCATCATATCAACAGTTGAAACTAGACATGTGTATTGTACTTTTGCTTGTTACTCTTGAAGCCGTGTTGTAAAGGTCATGGTTAGATGTGTCACCTCTTCTCCAGGACAGAGGCCAGGTGGTGGGAGCTGACTAGCTTCCTGTCTTTCTGCTGGTCTACAGATAGAACTGGATTCCACCCATGACAATACATTCTTCCGGGCTCTTGAAAGCCCATCCTGGAGTTCCCAATCCAGTTATCTTTCAGTTAATTATACTTTACTGTCTTAAAGATTTCTAAAGAGCTTCTTCCAGGCAATGTTCATTACAATAGAAACTAACAACTCAAGATTCTGTTTCAGTCTCTCCTCATAAATAGTACATGGATATGCATATCCAAACAAGTGACTTCAGGGGCTGGAGAGATGGCCTAGCGGTTAAGAGCGCCGACCGCTCTTGCAGAGGACCCGGGTTCGATCCCCAGCACCCACATGGCGGCCGAGAGCCGTCTGAAACTCCAGTTCCAGGAGAACTCTAGTTCCAGGGGAATCCGAGACCCTCTTCTGACCTCCGCGGCATTGCACGACACGGGTGCACAAACCTGCATGCAGACAGTACATTGATACACATCCTAATAAAAAAAAAAAACAAAAAAAAAAAAAAAAACCAAAGTTTTTTTTTTTTTTTTTTTTAAAAAATATGTTTTTAGGGTCTGTAGAGATGGCCTAGCTGTTCAGAACGCCGACCGCTTTACAATAGTGACCCCCCCAACCGTGTTTCGATTCCCAGCACCCATATGGCGGCTGAGAACCGTCTGAAACTCCAATTCCAGGAGAACTCCAGTTCCAGGGGAATCCGACACCCTCTTCTGACCTCCGCGGCATTGCACGACATGGGTGCACAGACTTGCATGCAGCCAGTACATTCATACACATACAGAAATAAATAAAATAAAAAATAAAATAAATAAATAAATAAATAAATAAAAAATAGATTGTACTGTTGGAAGCTCCTTCTGGGGCTCTTGTGATAGGATCCTTTTGTTCTTTGGCTATTTTAATTTAACATTCTTTGAGGGAGAGCAGATTACATTCTGAGTGTGGTTTAGGTGCTAGGGATACAGGAGCGAACTACATGAGCAAACAAGATAATGAAATTCCTGTCTCAAGAAAGAGGGAAAAGCAGAAAATAAATAATATAAACCAGCAAAAATACAGTATGCTAAGAAGCAAGGCAGGCTTACATAATGTGTAGGTTATACACTAAGCAGGGACACCACAATTTAAAGGAAGGCATGGGATTTAAACCAGCTGTCTCAAGTTATTTTTGTAGTACTTCTTGGGAAAGGGTGTTTCTAATTTTCACAAAGGCACGGTAAGAATTCATATAGTCAGGTGACAGCCTGCTGTTGTGGATATTCAGGTAGAAGATAATGTGACTTGAAGGAGGAAGGTAGCAGTGGAGATGGCACGAGATTTCGTTTTAAACTCTGTATATACTTTGAAAAAGTTGCTGAAGGGGCTATTGCAAGATATGATAGAAAAAGTGGAGTTAAAATTGGTACCAAAGTCTAAGCGACTAGAAGAATGGGGTTGTCCTTAAGTGAGATAAGGAAACTTTTGGGAGGAGCCTGTCTGAGCTGAAGTTCAGCAAATTTGCTTTGCACATATCTGTTAGACACACGTGGAGATATCACACAGACAGCTGGATAAATGGGTCTGGAGGGAAGAAGTCCAGACTCAAAGATATTAATTGTTAACTATATTACTCTGTAAGAGCTGCTGTGAGCCATTACTTGCCTTTTAATGGATGACAATGTCAATAAACCTATAATTTTTATCTAAAATTTGCAACGATGTCACCTCTATTATATATCTTTTTAGTTTGTAATATACTGAATAAATAAAATTGTTTTAGCTTGTAATTCTGCCTCAGAAAATATTAAAAAATACTTTCAGGGGCTGGGTGATAGCTCAGTGGTTAGGGAGATTGGCTGTTCATGTAGAGAACCTGGGTTTGATTTTCAACACCCACATGGCAGCTAACAATTGTCTGTAACTCCAGTTCCAAGGGAATTCAATGCCTTATTCTGACCTCTGTGGGCACTGCATGACACAGGTACAGTACATTCATGCAGGCAATACATTCATATACATAAAATAAAATTAACAAATGAATTATTAAAATACTTGCAGTCCTTCATTATTGAAAACATATGGTCCTTTAAAAGTAAGAACTTAAGAATTTAGACCAAAGTTTTCTCCCCTTACCCCAAGATGCAGGGGACGTCTTAGAAGAAACAGAGTAATGAATGTGAGAGCTGGGCGATCAGGAGAGGCTGTGCAATGCTGCCTTCTGCACACAGCATGGCTCCTGCATTCGTGGACTCACAGCAGCCCTGGTCACCTGACCTGCAGCAATCAAACCAGCCCAAACCGCAGCATGACGGGGAAGACTACCTCTAGACCCCACAACTACTACTGGCAGTTGCTAGCTTTGGGGGATGAAGAATCATTCTTTATCGAGGATGTGGCCACTGGGAAGATTTCCATGCTCCAGTGGATGGCCCCAAACCCATGCACATGTGGGCAGCAATAACTGGACTTAGTGAGCTGGAAAAGAACATGAACTTGGGAGGGAGGTGTGTTGGGAGGAGTATGGGGGAGTTGGAGGGGGAAACGGGGTATAGATTTTATCATATTTCTTTGGATACATGTATGAACTGAAGAATACAGAAAATTTAAAAAGTTCAATTTCAGGAGTACAATGACTATGTAACCATTGGATGTTCATATTGTGAACTTTATTTTATTTATTTATTATTTATTTATTTTGCTTTTAACTTTTTAAATTGAAGTTTTGTGCATTTCCTACAACATTTCTTAGTCAAATTTAGACCCATTCCCCTTCCATGCCCCCCACCCCGCCAGAGCTCATGCATTCTTTTTTTCAGTCTTTTTAAAGGTTTTTGATGCAGAAGTTTACTGTTTCAGTCTTTGAACTGGTCTTTTTTGTTTTTGTTTTTCCCTCCAATTTGTATTGCTCCAAAATATGTATATATACATGCCACACATATACCAAAATTATGGCATCTGAAAATAAACGATAGGTTAGTTCCAAAACATGTTTAGGGATTCACATTTTAACAGTAGATCTGTATGAAGGTAAAAAGAAATATTACTTAACATTCCTATGTTACATAGCAAGTCGATGTATTTTTAATGTACCTTTTTTGCATTTTATTTATTTTTTCTAAGATCTCAAATTTTATATCTGAAGTACAAATTCTCAGGCCTTACCAATTATTTATTTCTGGTTATACTTTCCTTTTGGATGCTTAAGGCCACACAGTTAGCCCAGATTTGTAGGCATTCTTTTGGCAGAAGCACTTAAAAGCAGTTGCCTAACAGCCAAAGCCTTGACCCCTGCTGCTATTCTCACAGCCTGGGCTGTCTTTTGATCTCTCAGGAAAGAACTTTGATCTGGAATATAGCCTGAGGTTCCCTTGTCCCAATTGTCTGCCTAGCTCCCAATTGTGTGTATGTGTTCCTGCCCATGCCTGGGTTGGTATAAAAGCCTTGAGTTATAACATTAAACTTAAGTCTGTCTCCCGGACTTTCTATGAGTCCGTTTCTTTTCTTCCTGTCAGGTAACTTCCCACGGTTCTCTCCCCTCTCCTTGCCAGAGCTCAGCTTAGGAACTATTAGCTTGCTGGCAGGAAACAGCTCCAAAAGCCTGCAGTCTTCTAGAACTGCCAGCCTGGTTCTAGGGTGGAAGAATATCATGTGTCTTTCGGTCACACTTGACTAAATGACCACCAGATGATAAAAATGACCTACACAGATTAACCAAGGTTTTTGTTTTCTCAAGGTCAGTTGAGGATCTAGTCATCAGGTGTCACTTGGGGTTTTTTTTTTGGGGGGGTGGTGAGTGTGAGCCCCTGGCTCCTTTCAGCTTTTCATTTACCAGTTCCATCCACTCTAGGACAAAATCAGGTCTTGCTAGACCAGGCTTCCCTTTTTGAAGCATGAGCAGACTTTCCTCTTTATAGACTGGACACTGCCTGAAGTCCCATTAGTGGATCTCCAAGACCTCCCTACACAGGAAGATGGTGACTCACATTTGCAGGACATTTCAAGAGATGCCCCCATGCTTAGTCCCCTGAGACTTAGTTGACCTCTGAGGGCAAGGAACAAAGTTATCCCTTAGGTCCCTCAGCCAGATTGGTATGGATGTTAAGTATGGTCATTAAGCACACAGAAAGGTTAAGTTACCCCAGCTGGATACATCACACCTATACTAAAATTGTATCTTCTGAAAACAAACTGTATCTTATTTCCATGTCATTTTTCTTGATTCACATTTTTCCACTTTAATTTTTTTTCCTTTTTTATTTTTGGTCTTTTTGAGGCAGGGTCTCCCTTTAGTTCCAGGTGGCCTGGAGCTCACTGTGAAGACCAGGCTGGCCTTGAACTCACAGAGATCTGCCTGCCTCTGCCTCCCGAGTGCTGGGATTAAAGGCATGCGCCACCACACCCGGCTCCATTTTCATTTTATGTTACTCTAAAATATGTATACATGCCCACCACTGTATACCAAAAATCCAAAATCTGAAAATAAATGGTAGGTTAGTTCTAGAACCTGTTTAGGGATTCACAATATAAGAGCACAGTTGTTTTCAGATCACGAGGAATATAACATTAATGTTGCTCATTTTGCCTTACAACTAGGTACTTGGTGCTAGCATTCACAGATGAGGTATACCATTCATTTTTTTGTTTTTCTGGGACTGTGTTACTTCACAACATAATATCTTCTAGTTCCATCCATTTACCTGCAAATTTCATGATGTCATCTTTCTTTACCACTGCATAGAACTCCATTGTATAGATGTACCACATTTTCTTTATCTACTTGTTGGTTGAGGGGCACTTGGGTTGGTTCCAGCTCTTCACTATTGTGAAGAGAGCTGCAATAAACATTGCTGTATATGTATCTCTGTGGTAGGATGAGTCTTGTGGTTATATACCCAGAAGAGGTAAGGCTAGGTCAGGTGGTAGGTTTATTTTGAGTCTTTTAAGGGATTCTCTACACTGCTTTCCATAATAGTTGTACGAGTTTGCATTCTCGCCAGCAGTGGATGAATGTTTCCATATTGGGAACTTTAATGTGACCATATATGAGACTTTATTAGAATCATTTCATATAGCAAGAATAGTAATATGGACAGTATGTACTGTTATCAGTTACCCTGGAAATCTACTACTAATCTTCAGAGTTTTTTAAATTGGCAAAATGGAATTGCATAAAGTAAGACAGCAGGAATATGTTGTGAAACAAAATAAGTCATTTTCCTGTCTGTCAGTGTCACAATCTGTTGGGAATGGGGTAATTTATAGGACTTGGCTATGAATTTGTGGGGGCCAACTCTCACTACTACCCTTAAGTGATTACCTGTTTGTAGATTTTATGCAGTTTCACCATTTTTTTTTTTTTGTCTCAGGCAAAAGCAAACTGATGTGCAGGCTAAACCTTTGTGTAGAGCAAAGTGTTTCCCAAAGGCTGGTTTCAGGGTGGATTATGGTTTTATAATAATTTTCCTTTTTTAGCCTGCTACTTTGCACAACTGAGCATGATTGGGAAGGAGCTTGCCACAGAGTCTGACATATTTAAGAATACCCAACTCCACAGACATCCTATTTTCTGCTCAGTCAAACATACAAATTAATTTTGTAACAAAAATATGCTGTTAGTATTCATTTCTATAAATTTAAGGGTTCATTATTAACTAATACTGTTATTCATTTAAATAGCAGTTTGCCTGTACATTAAATTATAATGTGGTATGTTAGTAGTCTTTCGTGAGTTGACTTGAAAAAGTCAGCTTTATTGAGATGTAATTCACATATCATGCAATCTAGCTGTTTAAGCCTAGTGGTTTATAGTATATTCACAGGGTTATGATACCATCACCACCATCTAATTTTAGAACATTTCCATCCTTTCTCAATGAAACCCAGTATCTGATAGCTGTTACCTCCTGCTTCCCTTTCCCCAACTAGCTTCAAGTTATTAGTAAACTTACCTTCTATTTCTATGGATGTACCTGGATATTTCATTCAAATGGAACTATACAATAATTTTTTTGTCACTAGCTTTTTCCATTTATTGTAATGTTTTAAGATTCATCTATATCACAGTATTATGTGCACTTTATTTCATTGCTGAATAATGTTCTATTGCATAAATATACCACATTCTATTACTGTATTCATTGGGGATGATAATTGGGTGGCTTATACATTTTCATTATAAATAGTGATACTAGGACCAGTGAGATGGCTTAGCTGTTATGAGAACTGGCTGCTCTTCCAGAGGACCTAGGTTCAGTTCTCAGCACACACATGGTAGCTACTATAACTCCAGTTTGAGGAGTTACCCTCTTCTAGCCTTTGTAGACATTGCATGATGTGGGTGTACTTACATACATGTAGGTGAAATACATATACACAAAATAAAAATAAATAAAAAATAATAATCCCATGAATATTTGTATTTAAGTTTTTGAGTGGACATGTGCTTTAATTTCTTATATATATATATATATATATATATATATATATATATATATATATATATATATATATATATATATATATATATATATATATATATCATGTGGCCTGGGTCATATGTCATATGTTCTATGACCTAATTTTAGAAGGCATGCATTTTATGATTTTTTTCATTCATTGATTTAATTTTGTGTTGGTGTGTGGCTTGTGAACATATGTGTATGTGTGTTCATATGTTTGAGGATGCGTGTGGAGGCCCAAGGTTCTTGCTGGGTGTCATCGTCAATTGCCCTCTACTTGTCTCATTTATTGAGGTATGGTGTCTTGCTGAATCTGGAGTGTCCAGCTCCGGCTAGACTAGCTAGCCAGCTTGACTTGTAGCTCTCTTGTTTCTGCCTATTGAATGCTAGGATTACAAGTAGCCACCAGGTCTTTATGTGGGTCCCAGGTATCCACACTCCAATCCTCATGCCTGCAGTACAAACACTTCATTTAAGGAGTCATCTCCAAGCCCTTAATCTGAGTTGTGAAATGTCATCCCTACTGCATCCATGTTCTCCTGAGTAAAGTTTTTCATAACTTATATATTTTCAGGTATCATATTGTTTCATATATACATACACAGATTCCAAAATTGCCAGTTTAGTTGTGTTTTGAAAATATTAGGAAGGCAACAATTGCTTGTTTGTCCTAGTCAAATGAAGCTTTGGAGAAAGGTTTCATTTTCTTCAGAGGTGGCACAAAATTAATGTAGTATTTGCAATATACAAAGAACTGAAAAAAAAAATAAACATCCAAACAACAGCCCAATTCAAATTTAGGAAAGGAACTAAACAGAGTTCTCAAAAGATGAAATAAAAATTATTGAGAAATATTTTTTTAAATGTTCAACATCTTTAGCCATCGGGGGAATACAAATTAAAACTACTTTCAGATTTCACCTTACTGTGGTCAGAATGGCTAAATTCCCAAATAGAAATGCTGGTGAGGATGTAGGGAATGTAGCACTTACTGACTGCTGCTGACAGTGCAGACTGGTGCACTTGCAAGCCCAGGGGATTGACAACAAGTTGGAAATCCATAGAAGCCAAAAAATAGAGACATGGAAGGGAATGGGGTGGGGAGTAATAATAGGACAGGTTAAGTGGTGTGTGGCAGGGAAAAGGGCAGACGAGGGAGTCCTGGGAAGGATAACTAACAGTAAAGGCCTTTAAAATGTCATATGGGAACTTACTACTGTAGAAGCTTCTTAAAATACACACACACACACACACACACACACACACACTTACCCTATAAGGTGACACAGTGGCCCTACTGGACACCACAGGTTAGCAAATAAAAAGCCCAGTGCTAGGGATGGACGCTCTTTTGGTGTTGTTGATCAGGGAGGTCCCATAGCCACTCAGCCAACACTGGCTATTCCCCTGCTCTTGGTTGCCCTCCAGAACTTGGCAGTAAGACCTGTTGCTGAAGACAATGCATATATCAGTCACAGAGCAAATATGAAGAAATCAAGCTGGTACCGACCTCAAAATTTCATCTTGATAATGACCGATCTGGCAAGAGATGCCCACTGGTGCAATAGTGACACAAATGTTGTCGCAGTAACCAACTGCTTTCTGATTGGACTTATGGCTTGTTTCACAAGATGGATCCCATACCAGGCGAACCTGTGGCTAGACAAATTATAGGCCACAGGGCAGAGCCTGTTACTACTATCTGTTAAATGAGCTTAATATTAATCTGATTCTTATTGACTTATTGTTAGGCTCATAGATAATGCATCTCTTAAGTCTCACCAGAAAAGCTTCTTGTAGTAGATGATGATTAACATCGAAACTCACAACTGGTCAGCATGTGGAAGAATAAGAGTCTTCACCTAACTGGGACACCTTCTATCACATCCTGTCCCTGCAAGGCTCAGGAATTGCATAAGAACAGGTGTAAAAAATCTAAGAGCTAGAGGTGATAGATAAATAAAAGGAAATTGTTTTCCAGACACAACAGGGTATTTACACATATGAGCCCCCAGCACTTGTGAAAGCATACACAGGACCTGCACAAGCCCAAGGCAGACAAAGACCCACCATGGAGAAGGGGAGGTGGGCAAGAAGATGTACCCTAATGGATGAACTATGGGCAGCTGATAGCTGCTTAGAGAAGGAGAGTCAGTTTTCTTTTATTTTTTATTTTTTTTTATTTATTTTCTATGTGTATGAATGTACTGTCTGCATGTAGGTCTGTGCACCTGTGTTGTGCAAGCCACGGAGGTCAGAAGAGGGTGTCAGATTCTCCTGGAACTGGAGTTCTCCTGGAATTGGAGTTACAGCCAGTTCTCAGCTGCCATGTGGGTGCTGGGGATTGAACCCGGGTCCTCTGCAAGAGCAGTCAGCGCTCTTAACTGCTAGACTATCTCTCCAGCCCAGAGAGTCAGTTTTCTTTAAGAGTATGACCAGCCTTCAAGAAATGAATGTACACCCAAGAGCCTTGGTAAACACAAATTAGACTTGATTTGAGTGAATCTTTTTATTTACCTCGTTGTTTTTTGAGTAGGTTATACATTCTGGAAGTTAATGCTCTGTCAGATATATCATTGGTGAATGTCTCCTCCCATTCTGTGGGTTTTCTCTTCACTTCCTTGATTGTTTCTTTTACTGTACAGAAGCTTTTGAATTTAATGAGGTCCCTCTTGTCAATTGTTGACCTTATGTTATGTGCAATTGCTGTCTGATTTAGAAAGTCCTTTCCTATGCCTATGTCTTGTAGGTTGCTGCCAACGGGGGTGGGGGTGGGGTGGGGGGTGGGGGGATGCTCCCTTGGCTCGCTGGCTGGTTCACTCTGCCCCTCTGCTGTGGAGGCTGGGCCAGGTGTGTCTGGCTGGCAACAGGCCATGCCCAGGGCCATGTGGAGTTAATTAATTATTTAAAGTAACCAACTTTATTTTCACATAAGAAGGAATATAAACCCAGATCTCAGTTTGGCCTTCTATTTCTAGGCTTCTTTTTTTTAAATATATTTTTTTTTTACTTATTCTTTATTTATGAGTGTATTGCCTGCATGTGCATTAAGTGCAGCATGTCCTGCAATACCCAAGAGGTCAGAAGAGGGCATCTGATGTTCCCCTGGAACTGGAATTACAGACAGTTGTCAGCCACCATGTGGGTGCTGGGAATCAAATCTAGGTCCTTTGCAAGAGCAGCCAGTGCTCTTAACTGCTGAGCCTTCTCTCCAGCCCTATCTCTAGGCTACTTATAAGGCCTAGTTCATTTGTTCCTAGTCAAAAGTGGATAATTGCTGCCACACATACTTAAGAGAAAAACTATTATTTTTCATAATCTTGTTCCTTTATCAACATGACTGGTATCCACATAAGTACAATGTTTTAACTGTTATATCCATTCACAGCAGAATTGGAGTGGAACTGACCATTAGATTTAGTCATTTTATCTGTCTCAGGCTTTAAATAAACTTTCAAAATTCCTTTTAAAAATCATAGCTCTTTAAGCTAATTAAATCATTAAATTATAAAAGAAAACCCAAAACATATACTATTTTTGCACTTCAAATATTTTTCAAGCATCTAAAATCCTGAACTTTGAAAGCCTTAAGCCGAATCTGAAATGCAGACTTTCATAAATCACATCACACCACCCTAATAGAGTTCTGACACTTCAGCTGTAGACCTATCTTCTCCTCTCCTATGAGCACCTGCCTACATGTCTTCCACAAGGGCATCATGGAGGAGAAACAAGGTCACACTATTCTCTTAATAACAGCCTCTGTGCAGTCTCAAGTTTTAGGGACTTTAAAAAAGAAATTACTAATACATGGTCCATGTTTACCAAAGCTTGTAAATATTTATAGATCTCCCTTTCTTTAATGGTTGTACCAATTATTGCCTGATAGTCCATTTAGCAATTAATCATGTTCTGCCTTGTAACAATTTTTCTCTTCTGACTTGAACCATTATCTCAATATTTCATTGCTATTTAATTATACATGAATCTGTCTTCTTTTCTCCAATTACTTTTCAGGGTCTTTAAATGCCAGGCCCCTTGCTTATTTTTAAACTCACAATAGGGAACAGAATTCCCACCGAAAGCAGACTCTTCAGTTTCAAACCTGTTTCCAATCCAGTTCTAGTCTTTATTATTCGCATAACCATTGTCAATTTTGTTGCTTTTATGAACCTTTTCTTGTATTTATAAATGACAATTATAATGCTACTCTGCGGTTGTAAGCACTGGGTAACAGGAAGTCTGCAAACGTTCACAGCTCCAGCACTGTCATTCACGCAGACTCTGATGCACATTTAATGGGTTTGGTATACAAGAGGCACCCAATAGTAACAATTATTACTATCCCCACATCTCATTCATTTACTTTATAAAGTATAATGAAGACAACCCCGGTAGAGGCAGAGCTGAATACTCTGTAAGTTGTCCATGGTAAGTGAGCTATGTTTGGCTCAAGATGTCAAGACTCCACATAGATTATCATTCTCTTTAGGGACAAGTAAGCTGTTTTATGAAACTACTACTTTTATCATAAGTTCCCTTCAAGCAGTTCTAATCTCTCATGTGGTAGAGAGACTGGGTGTGTGTGTGAAAGTGAAATAAGCTACAAAGTCAACTGGCTCCTCTGCCCCTAGCTAGGGACTCTCTCCTCTCTATGAGGAAGGTCAGTGATTTCAGCCTGAGCGACTGGTGAAAGATACAGGCTTACAATGATTTGGGGAAAATTTTAAGGCATTTTCATGTGTGATAACACTTGGATTCTTTTTTTTTTTTTAATTTTTTTTTATTTATTTCTGTATGTGTATGAATGTACTGTCTGCATGTAGGTCTGTGCACCCGTGTCATGCAATGCCGCGGAGGTCAGAAGAGGGCGTCGGATTCCCCTGGAACTGGAGTTCTCCTGGAATTAGAGTTTCAGATGGTTCTCGGCCGCCATGTGGGTGCTGGGGATTGACCCCGGGTCCTCTGTAAGAGCGGTCGGCACTCTTAACCGCTAGGCCATCTCTCCAGCCCCAACACTTGGGCCATCTCTCCAGCCCCAACACTTGGATTCTTAATCTAATCCTTAGGGTTAGCAAAATACTTAGTCTATAACAACAAAAAAGAGTGTAATTTGGGTTATATAAAAGAAGGAAACAGTAATTTTAAAAACCCTAGATAGATTTTTATAAGCACCGACCATGTGACAGCATTGCTTTAAAGCCTTAAAGATGGTTTTTGTTCAGTTGATGAGAAAGTAAGATGGGATCTTAAGTCATCGAAGTCTCAGAGTAACTGATGTTGGATCAGGCAAAGTGGGTCTGTAACTTTAGATCAATGTCAGATCATTAGGTGGTATAGGAAAATTGTAATATTATTAAGTAGCTTTGAACAGCAAATTATAGAAAATTGTAAAGTAGTTAATAGAATCATAAGATAGGAAAGCCGAAGGTACTTTCAGATGTGATATGGTGCAGACATCTGTTTTCCCAGGAAGGGAATGTTTAGATTATCCAAATGCTATTCACATTTCAAAGTACTCACACAAGACGGACTCTTCCACATGTTCTACTAATTATGTTTTATCACCCCAAGATTTGGAAGGAAGGGAGGAAGGAAGGAAGGAAGGAAGGAAGGAAGGAAGGAAGGAAGGAAGGAAGAAAGGAAGGAAGGAAGGAAGGAAGGAAGGGTAAACAAACTCACTGGGTAAGCCCATTCTAAAACTCAGATGATTAATTTTAGATTCTCGGGATGATGCTGTCATGTAGATGCCTAAGAACACGTGTGACCTCTCTTCTCCTGATCCCTGCCTCCTTTGTCTAGGAGAACCAGTGACGTTTATATACTCAACAAATGGTTTATTCAGCACTGACTTTGACAGTAACTAAGAATGAAGCATAATAAAAAGTAATACTTGCCCGTGATCCATTCCTTTATAACCTGGTGGGAGGGGAACATGTAAGGAGAAAGATAGGTGGTAGTTAGTAGGTAGTGTGGTCAGCGGAGTAATTTTTGTTGTAAACATGAGTGGATTTCTCATGCTGGGAAGTATGCGAAATCCTTCCAGCAGGTTAGCTCATTAATTCTCACAGTAACTTTCCCACTCTAAACTTGTAATTGCAAAAGAACATCTTAAGTGCAAACTTTTCTTTCTGGGCACAGCCCAAACTCTTTCTGCCAGTGACTTAAATTTATGTCAGTTTTGCAAGTTTTGTTGGTAAGATGTGTGAAATAAAAGGAAACACAATGAAAACAACACCAAAAGAGCGCTTTAAATGGAGCCAGGAAACTGGAGAGGAAGCAGGACTTACACTGCCGGGGAATGTGAAGCCCTGGCAACTCTACCCTTTGACTGAAGGCATGTGACACCATCAGACAACTACACTGTGACCACAGGCTGATGACGCATACCAAGAGGTTACCAGACTGTTGTCTTATATACATATGTACTAACATATAGTCCTTAAATATATTTTATTTATTATTTTAATTTATTTCTTTTGTGTATCAGTGTATTGCCTGCATGTCATGCAGTGCTGGTAGAGGTCAGAAGAGAGCATCGAAGTCCCCTGGAAGTGGAATTACAGATGATTTTCAGCTGCCACGTGGATGCTGGGACTCGATCCCATGTCCTCTACAAGAGCAGCTAGTGCTTTTAACGACTGAGCTATCTTTCCATCCCCTAAGAACATATATTCTTTTGTCTTTGAGTGGTCCCGTTTTTCTCTTCTTTGCAGCATATAAGCTCTCATATCTTCCGGCTTCCTCAGAACACTGATCCAGACCTCTATCAACCTATGCTTACTGAATTGCAATTCCCAAGATTCTCAAAGACTTGATTTTTTTTTTCAAGCTTTGTGTATTAGTGTTTTTGTGTACATGATGTGTGTGTGTGTGTGTGTGTGTGTGTGTGTGTGTGTGTGCGTGTGTGTACATGAGTGCAAGTGCCCATGGAAGACAAAGGTGCGTGCGTGTGTGTGTGTGTGTACATGAGTGCAAGTGCCCATGGAAGACAAAGGTCTTGGCTATCCCAGAAGCTGGAGTTATAGGCAGCTGTGAGCTACTGAATTTAGTTGCTGGGAATTGAACTTGAATTTTCTGGAAGAATAGCTTTTGATCTTAATGGCTGAGCCATCTTTCCACTCAAACTTCAGGGTTTTTTTTTTTTTTTTTTTTCTTTTTGAGACAGGGTCTCCCTGTAGCCCCAGCTGTCCTGGAACTCACTCTGTAGACCAGGCTGGCCTTAAATTCACAAAGATCCACCTGCCTCTCCCTCCCAAGTGCTAGGATTAAAGGCATGCGCCACCACGCCCGGCCCCTCAAACTTCAGGTTTTTAAGACTATTATGTTTCCATTGGCTTCAAATCTTATTTTGGAAGTCAAAATTTGCCTTTCTGTAATAATTCTAATTCACCTTAAAGCAAGAAGTTCCTCTGTTGATAGAGGAAGTGTCTGGTACAATAAAGTAAGGGAAAAAGGAATAAAGCACACCATTTGCCACATCATCTTTCTTTTATGAAATAGATTGAACACAGGGAGATACACAGTTGCTGCTCATAGGGGTCAAACCACATACTTATCCACGGATACCCTATTTGAGTTGGAGGTGATTTAATTCAGAGTTGTATTACTTCAAGTGATTCTTCCAAAATTTGTTCCTGTTTGTGTAGAAAGGAAGAAAATCCCACTGAAGATGGAACAAGCTTGAAGAATACTTCCAAAGACTGAAAAACGTGCATTTCCATAGTGGCCCTCTTCACCTCTACTTATCCCAGCTTGGGAAGGGGCTGCCCAGGACTTTGACAGCCAGCACAGCAAATGCAATTTAAGATCTTGGACTTACCCATGTCTCAGATAGAGTTTACTTCTAATTGTGGAATTTCAGTTATTGATGTCCCAGGAAAGGTTTTCTTTTCTCTCTATTAATTCTTGTACATTGTAGTTTTTATTAAGCTGACAATGTTCCCTATGTAAATTAATTTTCAATATCACTTACAACTTGTATAAAATATTAGGCAAGCTTTACTTTCCTACATTTCTGAGTCCAAATCTCTGAATAGTTACACAGCATATGTGTATGAGTATTGCTCTTGAAAGCAGGAATTACGCAGTTGACAATGATCCAACATGGTGGTGCAGAGCATCTGTGATTACATTTAAGAGAAATTCAAAGGTGTTTGTCTTCATGCTTACTATATTTAACAATACATGCTCTGAATGGTGGGGCAAACTGTGTAAATAATTTGGACAGACTGTTGCCTGAATAGGATAGAAATTCACCACAGGAGGAAAAAAAATGCCTTGCTGTTACCACTATTGTTTCATACATCAGGCACATAATGCTAATAAAAAAATGGAGTTTGGCTCTTAAAACTCATATTCAGTGTAAATACCAATGCAATTCCAGGCCTGCTAGTTAGCAAAGATGGCTGTGCACCTGTACCATGCACCCTCATCTCCCACAATGACCTTAAATGGCACTTGCTCTGAAATTGGACAGAGTGTGTTAAGAGGGACAGACAGACATGCATGTTTGTTTGTTTGTTTGTTTTGGTCTTTTTGAGACAGGGTCTCCCTGTATTCCCAACTGTCCTGGAACTCACTATGTAGACCAGGCTGGCCTTGAACTCACAGAGATCCACCTGCCTCTGCTTCTGGAGTGCTGAGATTAAAGGTGTGTGTCTGGCTAGACATGCATTCTTTCATGCTCTTGGAAAGTACTTTCATAGCTTTCTCTATCTTTGGTGGGATTTTCTTCCTTCCTGGAAGGACAAGAACAAACAATTTGAAGTGATATAATGCAGAGTCTCTAGAATGTGTACATATATCTGGGTACTTTAGAGGTCATAGAGGTAAGATAAGCAGTGTTTTTTTTCATATATATAATGTATATATATGTATGTATGCATTTTCTCTGTTTCTCTTATCTCTTTGAGTTGATTTCTCTTCCCTTCTCTCATCCCTTCCTTCATCCTTTCCCTCATACCCAGTAACTCCAGTCACTCCATTATAGGATGGAGTAAATATGTTTGCATTCAAAGCAGCAGGTAAGCTACAGGGGAGAGCTGAGGTGTTAGGATGCACACTGCATTGTACTGCTTATAAACTTGTCACCATCTTTATTATTTACAATGTGCCCTAACAACAATGCACACTGCTTCATCATTAACTTGGTGACTTAATTTCTATTCGAATGCCAGGAAATCTTAGACTTCAAATATTAAGCACGTAAAAGCATTATTTAAAGTCATTTTTCACCGACTTAGGGAAACAAGCAAAAACAAAAATCCTCAGTCCCAGAAAAAAAAAAGTGAAAAGTTTCCCTCATTTGTGGATGCTAACACCAAATCCCCAGTTGGAAGGCAAACCAAACTTTATTATCATATTACATTGTATTTGAAAGCAACTGTGCTATTATAATGTGAATCTCTTAATGGGCTATAGATTTGACCTACCACTTAAATCCACACACTGTAATTACCAAATATGGGTGGAAGATATGTATTCATATTCTAAAAAAATAGTTTTCCTTGTTGCTCCTCCAAAGTATGAAGTTTATCATCCTAAATGGAGAAACAACAGAAGCATTCCCCTTAAAGGTAGGAACTCAGCAAGGCTGCCCCCTGTCACCAATCCTCTTCAATATAGTGCTTGAAACACTTGCTAGGGCAATAAGGCAAGAAAAGGAAATTAAAGGACTACTAATTGGAAAAGAGGAAGTCATGCTATCCCTTTTTGCTGATGATATGATTGTTTACCTAAGGGATGCTAAAAACTCCACCGGAAAACTTCTAGAAATGATTAAGAGTTTCAGTAAAGTGGCAGGATACAAAAGTAACCTAGAAAAATCAGTAGCCTTTCTTTATACCAACAACAAACAACTGAAGAAGGAATACAAGGAGACCTTCCCACTCACAATAGCCTCAAAAACAATAAAATACCTAGGAACAAACTTAACCAAAGACACCAAAGATCTCTACAAAAAATTGTAAACCCCTGAAGAAAGAAATTGAAGAAGACATCAGAAGATGGAAAAACCTCCCATGCTCATGGATTGGGAAAATTAATGTATTAAAAATGTCCATTCTACCCAAACTCTTGTACAGATTTAATGCAATCCCAATTAAAATCCCCAAGAGTTTCTTCACAGACTTGGTAAAAAAGTCCTTAATTTCATATGGAAAAACAAAAGACCCTGAATAGCCAAAGCAATACTGAGTAAAAAGAGCAATACAGGGGGATCTCTATACCAGACTTCAAACTATACTAGTTATAGAAACAGCATGGTACTGGCACAAAAACAGACCTGTTGACCAATGGAGCAAAACTGAAGATCCAAACTTGAGCACACACAATTTCAGCCACCTCATATTTGACAAGGGGTCCAAGAAGACACAATGGAGGAAAGACAGCATCTTCAACAAGTGGTGTTGGCAAAACTGGATCACCACTTGTAGAAGGATGAAATTAAATCCCTACCTCTCGCCTTGTACAAAAGTCAACTCCAGATGGATCAAAGACCTCAATGTGAAACCCAAAACTCTGAAGGTGATAGAAAAAAAGTTGGCAGCAGACTACAAGACATAGGCGTAGGAAAAGACTTCCTAAATCAGACAGCAGCTGCACAAGAAATAAGGTCAACAATTGACAAATGGGACCTCATTAAACTCAAAAACTTCTGTACATCAAAAGAAACAATCAAGGAAGTGAAGAGAAATCCCACAGAGTGGGAGAAAGCTTTCAACACAGATACACCTGACAAAGCATTGATTTCCAGAATATATGAACTACTCAAAAAACAGAAGAAAGAAAACAAATGACCCGCTCAAAAAATGGAGCAAAGAGCTGAACAGAGTCTTCACAAGTGAGGAATTAGAGATGGCTGAGAAACATCTTAAAAAGTGTTCAGCATTGCCAATAATTAAGGAAATGCAAATTAAAACCACTTTAAGATATCATCTCACTCTGATAAGACTGGCTAGGATTAAGAAAACAAAGGATACCAAGTGCTGGAGAGGTTGTGGGGAAAGGGGAACACTCATCCACTGCTGGTGGGAATGTAAACTCGTACAACCATTATGGAAAGCAGTGTGGAGAACCCTTGGAAGACTCAAAATGAGCTTGCCATCTGACCCTGTCATACCATTCCTGGGTGTTCTAGTTTGTCTTCCATTGCTGTGACAAAACACTCTGACCGACACCAACTTGGGGAGGAAAGGGTTTATTCAGCTTACATCTCCTGGGTCACAGTTCATCACTCAGAGAGCCCAAGGCAGGAACTCAGGGCAGGAACCTGGAGGCAGGAGTTGAAGCACAGGCCATAGAGGAATGCTGTTCACTGGCTTGCTCCCCTGGCCCATGCCCAGCCTGACCTCTTATATAGTACACAACAACCTGCCCAGGGTGGCACCATCCATAGTGGGCTGGGCCCTCCCACATGGCTCAACAATCAAGACAATACTCCACAGATGTGGCCACAGACCAGTCCAATGGAGCCAATTCCCCAATTGAGGCTCCCTCAATCCAGGTGTGTCAAGTTGACAATAAAGCTATCCAGCACACTGGGTATATACCGACAAGACTCATCTTACTGCAGAGATACATGCACAGCCATGTTTATTGCAACTCTCTTCACAATAGCAAAGAGCTGGAACCAGCCCAAGTACTCCTTAACCAATGAGTGGATAGAGAAAATGTGGTACATCTACACAATGGAGTTCTATGGAGCGGTAAAGAAAGATGACATCATGAGCTTTGCAGGTAAATGGATGGAGCTAGAAGATATTATGCTAAGTGAAGTAACACAGTCCCAGAAAAACAAAAGATGAATGGTATCCCTCATCTGTGGATGCTAGCACCAATTATCTAATTGTGTGGCAAACTGAGCAATGTTAATGTGATCTGAAAACAACTGTACTCTTATATTGTGAATCCCTTAAAAATAAATAAAAAATTTTAAAAGTATGAAGTTTATGCTTTTTAAATAAATTTATTTTTTATTAAAGAAATCAATAAAAATATACAGAAAAACAAACAAACAAACAAAAATCCTTTAATTTTCTTTCTGTTTGCTCCTGAATTTTTCTTTTCTTTAGTGTGAAACTGCACACAATTAGATGTATGAAACACTTGCACACTTGTAGGAAACACTTGTATGAAGCCACAGCAACAAAGCACCTCTCGCTCGTCTTCTCAAAGCGGTTTATTCAGGCAGGCAGGTCTTGTCAGAACGGTTTATTCAAGCACATCTTTTCTCCTTCTCCAAGCTTCTCCCTCTAAGCCTTAAGCCTTTCCCTCTAAGCCTTCTCCCTTCTCCAAGCCTTCTCCTTCCTCAGGCAAGCAAGCTTCTCTCCTAAGACTAGAAAGGAGAAGAGTCCCTCTATCTAGAAAGTCCCTCTATTTATCCACCTTCCCAGCCCAGGTTGCATGGCCTTAGTCTATTGGTATCATTTGGCCTGATCTTGTATACAGGGTGCACCTGCATAGCTCAAACGGTGAGCGTGACTTTACTTGGAGGTAGGAGGGAATCAGGTGTTAATCATAGTCTCGGGTGCCATCCTGGGACCCTCGCCACACCTGCTCTCCACAATTAGATCTGCCTAACTCTGGGGACTTCTAAACTTTTTTATCTATTCACTGAGATTTTGGAGGTCCAAGGAATCTGTGTCCTAGTATGAATTACATTAGGAAAAGAGAGAAAAATGAAAGAATTGAAGATTATCTATCATCTATCTATCTATCTATATCTCTCATCTCTCATCTATCTAATCTATATTTTTCTATCTATCAATAATCTATCCCTTCATCATCTATGTATCTATCACTTACTTAGCTGTCTATATATCAGTCATCTGTCATCTATCAGACAACCATTTATCTACCTATTATCTATCATATCTATCCCATTTGTATCAATTATCTATATAATTATATGTCATCTATCAATTATCTATCTGTCATCTATCCATAATCTGTTACTTAGTCTAGGTATATGTCCCTTCATCTATTTTGACTTCAAATAATGCAGGATGTTGGGAAACAAAGTTGCACAGGGATGAAATGACCACTGTCTGGAATCAGAAGGTATGGCGTTCACTGTCCACAACATCATTTTGGCAAGGTAATCGCCATGATGACTACTGGCCTGTAATTTCTTCTCTAAAGCTCAAAAGCAAATGGAGCCTTAGGAATACTGCAGAGGTGTGAGCTGGATAATGGGATTAGAGATGGTCCCGCTGCAGTTGGAGACTTGAGTTATTCCTGAAATGTAATTGGGATGTCCTGTGAGAACACAGTGTGCTGCAGAATAGCACAGTCTAGGTGGCAGTACTTCAGCTGGAAAAGTTCCCATCTCTGCCTCAGACTCTTTGTTCTGCCACCCAGGCTCCAGACAGTGACAACAAAATAGCTCTCTTCATGGTCATTTGTCTGAGAAGGAGCTTTAGAACTGTTACCAGCTTTACGACCCAGCAGTTCAAACCTTTAAGCAAAATTCAAGCTTAACCTTTAAGAGCTCTGCTAAGAAAAAAAGAAAACCAATTTAGCAAAATAAAAAATTTCAGACCAGCTTCACTGACTTGACCATAATGGGAAAAAATAAATTCAGCAGCAGAGCAGGCAAAACTGATGTTATATATTTTATCTAGATAAATTTTAACCTTTTATTTATTAGAAGTTTTGAAATTCTTTTCTGCTTTGTTAAATATCAAATGAACTGATAATCAAAAATTTTGGGGTTGTTAGCATTGCATTTTTGTACATAGAAATGAGTTACTGGTTTGAGTGGTTCCCATAGCTGGATTCAGAGAAACCATTGTTTTGTTAATCTTATGGTAGAAAAAATAGGTTATTGTCATGGGGAGGAAGGAATCACCTTAATTGTGGCACACACAGATTCACAGGATAGGAAAAAATTGAGGAATGAGGGGAAGGGTGTGGCCTGGAACGGAATAGCCTAGACTGGCTAAGCCTCAAGGCAAGACCAGTTAGGGAGGGAAGGCTGCCTAGCCAGACATCAGGTCCTGCAGCGGCTTTGCCCGACAATTGGATTTTGCCCCAGGGAGGCATAAACTTTCAGAAGCAAATATTTATGGAGTCTTTCCTGTGTGGAAAACAGAGAGAAGCCAAGAGAAGCAACAAGGAATTTAAAAAAATGAAAACGTTCATAAATGGAAATGACGTACAAAGGTCACACTTGCTGCAGGAATAGTGTCGACTTTAGGGGTTTCTAACTCTTCTTAAGCCTGAGTCACTACTTATTATCCTATTGAATTTAACTTTATTGGGTTCAACTTTATTACATTTATTAACATGCTCATTCATTTTAATTAATAGTTGATCTACATACATAAACACATACCTATTTAGAGGTCATTAATTTGCACATAGCCCTTATGTAACATAATTTTATATATCACTAAGTACAATTAATATTAACGATGGTTCTGGAGTTAAGAGTCCAATTATACCTCATTAAAGTCATAACCAGACAGCACAAAGAAACTCATGTCCACACTTGCCCTGTTTGTATAATCAGTTCCTATTGTCCAGCAGGTAACATGATTTTCGATGATAATCTCTATGATCCTCACCTGTAATAGTTACTTGAATTATTTTTTGACAAAGAAAAAATGTATTTATATAAAGCTGTGAAGTAGAAAATCCTTTTTCATTAAAATATTTCATTTATTATTTTTATTTTTTATGTGTATCAGTGTACTGTCTGCATGTAAGTGCACCTGTGTCGTACAATGCCTGTGGAGGTCAGAAGTAGGCATTGGATCCTTGGAACTGGAGTTATGGACAGTTGTTAGCTACCATGTGGGTGCTGGGAATCGAACCTGGGTCCTCTGCAAGCTGCTGAGCCATCTCTTCAGCCCCAAGAAACTCCTTCTTAGTTATAACATATGTTTGACAGTAGTGGAGAAAAGTGAGCATGACAGATGTATCTAGAGAGCATCCCTAAAGTCCCAGGTGTCAAAGGCTTAGTTCATAGCCCATGCTGATAGTGACATGCTGCTGCATGTCCTGGTGGTAGAAAGTTAGGTTATTGGGACCACAGCCTTGAAGGGAGTATCAGGACCCCTAACCCTTCCTCCTTGTCTCTCTGCTGGTGGTCATGAGGTGTTTCTGTTACAATATTCTGCTCACCAGTCCCCAAAGCAACAGAGCCAACAAACCATGGATTGAAATTTCAGAAATCATATGCCCAAATAGATCCTCTTCCATCCTTATCAGCTCATTATCTTTGGTATTTTATCTCAGCAATGGAAAACTGAATGATACAGTATCATCTGGTCTAATGACAATGATTGTGGAGCATACAGATTTGCAGACCACTGTACTGTGATGTCAGACCTCAAAGAACAACCATTTCTGCAAAGTTTTGGGGGAAATTATACTTTCAGCTGGATCATGAGGTAAGATAGTTGGTGCGGCTGCATTTGCATTTGTGTCCTATTGAATTTTGTACCATGAGAATGTACAAAAGACAGTCACACTGCTAGATTGCAGAGAGTGAGTAGACACTGCACTCTTACCTTAGTGGCTCTTGGAAAGAGGATGGTTGCTTTACTGGCCAAATGTGGCTCTAGCTGGAATTTGAATTTGAAGAATTCCTTCCTCTGGAGCTCTGCAGTACTTAGTGTGTTCCTAACCAACATATGCACCAAAAATAGACTTTCTCTTCTCTAAAACAGGACCTCATCCTCCCCAAACATCTTATTTACATTTAGCTTAGAAAATAGTTTAGTAAAAAGAACTCTACAAAATGTGTAGTCAGAGGGAGATGGAGCTCGTTCCTGAGGCAGAGCAGTAGATAGTGCCTTAGGATCACTCTAGAGCAAGATAGACCTCTTTCCTAAGCCTGGGGGTAGAAGATGCCCGAGTTCACCACTTAGCTTGCTCTGAGGAGCTTCTGGCACCACAACTCCTCCATGTGAAATGGCCCTAGCCTAAACTCTCTGGTACAAGACACATGATCTAACTTCATTATTTCAATTCCTCATGGTGTGATTTGACATTTGAGCCTGAAAAGCATGTGGGAAATTTTAGAACTGAACTGGCAGCTTTCTAGAGAGGAATCATCACCATTAACACACCTTCGAGCTCCATGGTTTCCTCCAGTACCATTCCTACAACTCTTCATCTCCCTTCCTCCCTTCTAAGCTAGCCATAAGTGAGTTCTTCTATTTGCAGTTTCCTGAACCCGAATTATGTAAATCTTTGGAGTGGGAGACTGGACTTAAAACAATATTACTGAAAGTTTTTAGGATTCTTGAAATTGAGAAGTGCAGTTCACATAAGCCTTAAAGTCATAGAATTGGGGGCTGGAGAGATGGCTCACTGGTTAAGAGCACTGGGTGCTGGGTAACAACCGTCCATAACTCCAGTTCCAGGGGAATCTGATGCTTCCTTCTGACTGTGGGCATTGCATGACATGGGTGTACTTGCACACATGTGAACAACACACTTGTACACATAAAATAAAAATAATACATAGAATATTTTTTTAAAACTTTCAAAAAAGTCATAGAATTTGAACAAACCCAGTGGGCCTCTGAATAAATAGCTACACAGTTTAGGGGCAACCCTGTGCTCTCTTGGAGACATATGGGGAAGATCTGTATTTTCTTTTGACCATGCCCAGCTTTGTTATGTGTAGAAAATTCCTTCCCTGTTTCCACAGAAAGCTTCTTTAATGGCTTGACATCACTGAACTTGACCAAACTTACCTGGCTGAATGCCACTTTCACAAGGAAACAGTGCTTCTTCTTTCTTCTTTTAGCCAACAGGGCTGGTTTTAGGAGGACTGAGTTGGAAAAATGTGCTCTCTTTAAATCATTAGGTCCATGTTGGTAAATGTAAAAACCTAGAACTATGATATTTAAGAAAAATAGTACATAGTTCATATATATTGTAATACCTATATAATAAAAGTAAAAACAAGTAACTGTGTAAGAATATTGAAAGGAAAATATATAACAACGATGCTATGTATCAAGGCTATAGTGGAATCACAGGGCATCCTCTCACACTTCCTTCTACTTCCCAATCTTTCCATTACATGGTATCCACATGCCTGGAGCAACCATTGGAAACATAACATGGGAGATACAGAGAATACACCTGGTCTGCTTTGAGATCAAAAAAGAAAAAGAGAGAGAAGGAGAGGACCAGAGAGGGTAAGAGAGGGAGCAAGAGTGAGCGAGCAAGCGAGCAACTGAGAGAGAGAGAGAGAGAGAGAGAGAGAGAGAGAAGACCAATGATCATCCAGGGAAAAGTAGTTAGATTTTCTCAAGTATTGTCAGATGAACAAACAAACAAACAACAACAACAACAACAACAAAAAACCCAAATATAAAAAAAACCCCAAAAAACAAAAAACCCAAATATAAATGTTTTGAGAAACTTTAGACTTCGATTTTTTTCTGTTTTGCAATACTAAGAGATTTTCACACTTCTTTTCAGTTTATGGGTGACTGATTTGTTAACATTTAAAGAAAATGGATGAGAAATTAATGACTTAGGTCATTTGGCAGAGTTGTTTGGTTTACTATTTGTTTAAAATCAATAGCAAAGCTGTGCAAGGCAGCACTTGTCCAGCATGTACTAGTCCCAGGGTTCAATTGCTAGCCCCTCACTATGTAACAGAAAACTTCTAGGTTTACAAGGGAGCGAGAACAATGTAGCAATTAAGTTATCACGCATGTGCAGCCTTCCACGAGGTGTTCTTCCTCTCTGGACCAGGGCTCGTAGAACCCGGGTCTAAGCCCTGGTAGAGAGGGGGAGGGATTGGAATTGAGCCCAATGGAACAGGAGAGAGAAAGAGAAAAAGAGAATAAAGAAGAGAAGGACTCAGAGGCAAGACTGGGAGCAGTTCCACAAGGGAAATAACTCAGTTTATTGCTGTAATCCGGGGTTTTTATACAGGACCTTGTTGGGGTTGGGATACACAGAATTGGGGTTGGGACATGCCGGATTTCATTCCATATACTTCAGATCATTACAGGAATGTGACAATGCTTTGCCCAAAGCATCAAAGACAATTGGCTCCAGGCAGGTTTTCAAAGGCAAGCAGGAGACCAGCAGGGGTCCAAGCTGGGGGCTGCTTGCTGACCCCCTAAATGCTTCTGCCAAAGGAATCCCTACAAGAACAAAACTGGTATAAATAAGGAATCTCTTTCCAAGCATGTTAAAGCCCCTCTCTTTCAGAATTTTAATGTAAATATGTTGCCTCAGGAAATAATACAATTGGAAGTCTAAAAATTCAACATGTGTAATGTATAGATTTTTATATATATTGTTGACTGAACCAGCACTTTCTTTGAGATGGTGTCCATATATTGTCATGTGTCCAAGGACCACAGACTTAGTCAAAGCTGGTAGGAAACAATGAATAACATCAGGAAATTCCACAGGTGTTAGCGCTGATTTACCTTCAGCAATTATCCTGCCTAGTGCAAATAGAAAGTAGTCCTCTCAGTCATCATTAGACTCCTGCTACTACTTGAAATGTGGGTGGTGTGAGTGAGTTTGTCTCTTATTTAATTTAATTTCAATTAAGTAGCACACGTGGCTGGTGCTGTGTGGACGAATCAAGTCTAGATCATCATGCTTACTTGTTAGATAAAGAAATTACAAAAGAAACCTAAGATCACAGTCAAATATAGCATCAATGATTTCAGCTAGTTTTTATTAGAGAGATTAAGGAAAAGATGAGTCAGTTCTTTTTAAATATTGTGTTCATTATTTTTATTTCATGTTTTCAGTGTATGGGGGCTGGCATCTGTGCAGGTGTACTAGTGTCATACAATGCCCTTGGAGGTCAGAAGAGGCGTTAGATCCCTTGGAACTGGAGTGGTGGGTGGTTGTTAGCTGCCATGTAGGTGCTGGGAACTGAACATGGGTCTTCTGAAAGAGCAGTCAGTCTTCCTAACCACCAAACCATCTCTCCAGCCCCCTAAGACTCCTTGATTCAATCTTTAGTTTGACCACTCACCCAGCAGGCATGATGTATGAGAACCCGAGTAGATCATGGCCCCTCAGAGCTACTCTGATTCTCACAGTAATACATTGAACAGCACTCCACAGTTTTGGAAGATTATCCTCAAGTGCAGGATGTTCCCGTGCTCTATTTTAAGCAGTCATGCCACATTGGAAGCAAAAATCTTATCCCTACCTTGTATCTGAGGTTCCCCCAGGCCACATGATTAGCTTAGGGTCACCTGACAAGTAACTGCAACTGTGAAAAAAGAAGCTTTTGACTGGTGGTTCAGCCTTTGCAGTTATACCTGGATGCCTTTCACTGATGCTCTGAGGAGGGTGAAGACTTGGGAAGTTTCCTTAGTATTTGTGGCAGTCGGAAGAGTCCATGGAGTAGAAGCATGTCTACTGGAAGAGATACAAGACTGATAACAGTCTTTTGAACCTGCTGCAGGTATGAGGGGAGCAAGTTATTTCTCCTCATTAAGCATCATTTCCTCATTGAAAAGGTGGGGATGATGGAACCTGATAGCTATCATGTACAGACAATGAAATAATTCATGTTCCATGCTTGGTGCAAGACACATAGTAACTTCTCACTGCACGCTACCTAGAACTATGAATACTAATATAGAAAGAAGTCTTATTTTGATCAATTCAGGGACATAGTTCTCGATTCAGAAATAGAGCAGACACATTGGCCTTGGTTTTGGCCGTCATTAGAATGCTACTGAACATTTCAGCATTTCTCCAAAATTCTTCCTTTCCTGATAACCACTTATTCTCTCTTTCCCATTCCACCATCAGGAAACTGGAGATGAGTTTCCACTCCTGAAACCTCTTCACTGCTGAAGGTTTCGTGAGAGTCTAGGTTTGTGAGATCTTGGAGATAATGAGCAGTGTTCGACATCTCCCAGCTTTGAGTGGAGTGCTGTAAAACTGCACGCCCAGGTCAAGGGTGCATTCTGACTGCGTTGTCTAAAACCAGAGGCTTTCTCTCCCTGGAAACCACCACCCCTCACTCCTCCCATCCCTGCCACCATGAACACTGAGTCATTATCAAAATGGATGGGAGAAGCCAATGTATGGGTAAAGCCCGAGATTGAATCCAGTATCTGATCTTCCCGCTGCTTCTCTAGGCCTCCCAGGATCTGCAGCCAGGAGCCTCGGAATGTGTAAGATGAGAAATCTTATTATCCAGGGTATCACTTAGATCCAAGGATCTCCTCCGTTGTGGCCTGTTCAAATATGAGAGAACAGTATTCAAATCAAACAAACCTTTGGGAGAAAATAGAGGTCTTTAAGCTAAAATGACACACAGGTATTGGGGGGATGGCTTGGTCAGTAAAGTGCTTGCCATGAGAGTATGAAGACTTGAGGCAGAGATGGGATGATCCCTGGAATTTATGAGCCAGCCAGCTGAATTAATGAGCTCCACATTCATAAGAGACTGTCTCAGAAAAAGAACATGAAGGAAGACTCCATCCATCTGTGACCTCCATATGCATACACACCTGCACATGCCCAACGTACCTACACAAATACATATACATGCCTACACAAATGCACATGCATACTTATGCAGATGAATATATCACACATACAAATGACTGGACAACATTAGAAAACTATAAAAGTGGGGCTGGAGAGATGGCCTAGCGGTTAAGAGCACTGACTGCCCTTGCAGAGGATTGGGTTCAATCCCCAGCACCCACATGGCGACTGAGAACTGTCTTTAACTTTAGTTCCAGGGGAATCTGATGCCCTCTTCTGACCTCCGCGGCATTGCATGACATGGGTGCATAGACCTACATGCAGACAGTACATTCTTGCACATACAAAATAAATAAAATAAAAAAAATATTAAAAAAAGTATAAAAGTGTCTTCTACAGAGGTGTTGTAGTTTGTCTTCCATTGCTGTGACAAAACACTCTGACCGACACCAACTTGGGGAAGAAAGGGTTTATTCAGCTTACATCTCCTGGGTTCATCACTTAGGGAGCCCAAGGCAGGAACTCAGGGCAGGAACCTGGAGGCAGGAGCTGAAGCACAAGCCATGGAGGAATGCTGTTCACTGGCTTGCTTCCCTGGCTCATGCCCAGCCTGCCTTCTTATACTGTACACAACAATCTGTCCAGGGTGGCTCTACTCATTGTGGGCTGGGCCCTCCCACATTGCCTGACAATCAAGACAATACTCCACAGATGTGGCCACAGGTCAGTCCATGGAGCCAATTCCCCTATTGAGGCTCCCTCAACCCGGGTGTGTCAAGTTGACAATAAAGCTATCCAGCACAAGAGGTAAATCTGTTCTTAGTCTACAGTGTTGCTTCACCCCAATTCCATTCATCACCATCCTTCTACGAGCATTCCAAATGAATGAGTCCTGTCCTTGCACATTGTCCAAAAGGACAGAAAAGTTGTAAACTACCTCCTTAGCTGATGTGGATGATGACAAAACAATCAACCTTTGCAGAGAAAAACTTAAAAAAGACTGAGAGAAAGATGCAGGTCATGGATGGCAGAATGCATGAACTGGGGTGGGGTGGGAGGAAGGGAAAGGGGAATATGTCTAAATTGAACTGAAAAATGATGTTTGAAATACACAAAACATCAATAAAAGTATTATATTAAAAAAGACAGGGTGCTGCACCATTTAGGACCTCAGTATCAACAAAATACAGCAGATATTTAGTCATTGCTGTCATAAGTGAGATGTCATCTTCATTCTGGTCAAAGATTACAGTTTGTTTTTGTTAAAAATTTGGGTCAGGGCCGAGGATATGGCTTAACAATAGAGCACCTCCCTGGCATGCACAGGGCCCTAGGTTTTATCCCCAGTAACACCCACTGTAAAAACCCAGGAATTTGTGTCAAAGCAGAAGTGCAAATAGGTATCTATAAAGCTATTTTGCCAATCTGGAAAAAAATACTTTGGTTGGAGCATGGTGCTAATGTAACCAAGATCATAATTTTGATTTCCACATAAGCCAATTAAATAGGAAGTCTAGTTCACATTTACAGATTGGACCAACAGCTGGGACTGGCTTTTTAAGCATTGTGTGTCCTAGAATCTGGGATGACCAGGATAGGTTGATGGCTTATCCTCCATCACAGTTCTGGAGAAAGCAGCACAAAATCCTTGACATTCTATTTGAAGGATTGCCAATTATCAACACAGTGAGAAAACTCTAGAACTCGGTTCAGCCGCTTGCAACTCATCACCTAGCTGTGTGACCTGGGGTCTCTCAACTTTGCTTGTGCCATATGGAAAATAAATAATTATGGCTTTACTTCCCTTATCAAAAGGTAGAGTAGGAAATAAATGAGAGAATGAAGGCGAGATTTCTTTGTAATGGTAAAGTGTTTTTACAAGTAGAACATAGTGTTAATGTTTATAAAATGAATGCTGAGAAATTGTCTATAGTTGGCCTTGCATGTTTGCTTTGTTTTTCTTCTGTAGGAACTTGAAAATTTATGGCTGAATTTCCATTGTGATGATGCTTAGGCCTGAGCCTCATCAAAAGCCAGGGCTGAGCTTTTATCCAGTTTTCTTCTGCATGCCTCCGGTGGCACATTATTAACAGCAAATACTCCTTTGTGGTGAATGACTGTGAAGCCAAGTTGGTGGCCTCTGCATAATTACCCTTCTGTATAAGCTGTGTTGAAAACAACACTGTGGAACACCTCGTAGACAAGGCTTGATTTCATTGAAGTTGTTTTCAGTTGAGAGGTTAGAAAGGAAGAGAAGATGGTCATGGCACATGCCTCCTGGGCAACTGCAAAGCTTTAGCAGAACACTGGGTGTGTTGGTACACATCTATAAGCCTACCGCTTGAGAGACTGAGCCAAGAAGGTCACCAGTTTGAGCTATCATCCTCATCTACATAGTGAGTTTGAGGTAAGCCTTTATCTACATAATGAGACTCTGTATCAGATACATACCTCAAAAGAAATTAGGGACAAGCATTTCTTTGCTTTTTGTTCTATGCCTGTAATGGATAGAAATTTCTCAGTCTTTATTGTTCACTTGAAGGGATTTAGGATCACCATGGAAGACGGTACTCTGGGTGTGTTGGTAACCAAGTATCCAGCAAGGCCTAAATGAGGAGGGAGACTCACCCTGAAAGCAGGCAGCTTCATTCCGTGGGCTGGAGTCCCTGGATGAATAAAAATGGGAAGGAGAGCTGGGCATTAGCATTACTGGTTGTGGATGCAGCGTGACCAGTGACCTTGTCCTCCTACTGCCATCAAAAAAACCTCTCTCATGCCAGGCTTCCCCTCCATGGTGGACTGGATGTCCTCAAAGGGTGAGTCAAAATAAACCCTTTCTCTTTGAGTTGCTTCTTGTCATAGAAGCAAGAAAAGTAGTGATTACAATGCCTATTCCCTTTTGCTATGGATCGAGTTGCAAATGTTAAAAGCTGAAATGTGGAGAAGCTCTTAACTCTTTTTCTTCCTCCTTCAACTGTGTGGGACAGTAATCCTGCACTCAGATGTATCTTGAGCATGTGCAGGCTGCCAATCTGCTGAGCATACTAGGCGGGGCAAAGGATGCAAGGCACACTCTATTTTCAGCTAGCACGGGCTCAGCAGTCACTAGTCAGTTTGCTTGTCATCAGGCCCCTTTTCTGAATATGCCCCATGAGCTGGGATGATGCTATGAAGGTCCAAGATTGGCCACTGGGAGTTGAGGTCATGAGATATAGCGGCCGCTCATCCCAAACCTACATAAGCTGCCTGTTAAATATAATAATCAGATTTTCACAGATTTGCACCACCTGACATGGTCCCCCAGCTGTTACTGTGTGCATGCGTGGCTGGGGGGCTGTCAACCTCACAGCTGGCTCTTTAGCTTGTTTGGTCGTGGGAGCCAGCAGCTCCACAACCACGTTCGGCTGTGGGACTGTCAGTCCATAGCTGTGTGTTTGGCCACGGGACCATTGATTCCACAGGTGCGTCTTCGGCTGCAGGGCCATCGGTCCTGCAGTGTGCCCTCTCCAGCCTGTCCAACCACGGGGTCAGTAGCCCCACACACTGAGTTAGGTTTTAGTTTGAAAGTTACACAGGATCTCAGATATTGTCTGTGAAAAAATTAACTTGGATGCAGAGAGAAGTACTTCAAATAGAGGACCTTGAGAAGAGAGTGCTCTTGGGTCTACACCTCAAATGTGGACACTGCCTGATGAATTCCTCAACAATTGGCATTCTGAGGAGGAAATAAAAAGCTTAAGAGGAAAAAAAAGATATGAAACATTAAACAAGTGCATGCTAACAGAGAAAGAAGAAACAGGTCCTTTAGGAGACATAGTTTAAATTCAGATTGGGTTGATGCTAACTCAATCTAGCCCTCCTAAACTCTTTTTTTTTAATTCATTTTTTTATGTGTATGAATGTACTGTCTGCATGTAGGTTGGTGCACCCATGTCGTGTAATGCTGCAGAGGTCAGAAGAGGGTGTCGGATTCCCCTGGAACTGGAGTTAAAGACGGTTCTCAGCTGCCATGTGGGTGCTGGGGATCAAACCCTGGTCCTCTGCAAGAGCAGTCAGCACTCTTAACCGTTAGGCCATCTCTCCAGCCCCATGCCCTCCTTAACACTTAAATCTTCGCTCTGAGCCATTGGTGTCAAGTTGGAGGATCAGCCTCCAAGACATAAGGAGAGCCCTACTCTGCCCAGGGCAACCGTAGAAGCTGGGTTAAGCAGAAAGAGAATGTTGTATGACTCTAGGGTTCATGCAAAATTTATTTTGCTCAGAACTTCTAACAGAAAACCTCTAGTTTCTTCATCTACAGTGCATGTTGATGAGAGGAAATGAAGCTAATAAACAAACAAAACATAGGCACTTTCTTATGGAATGGAAGGAAGTTGTTGACTCCCTTTCGGGAAAACTAATTCTACACATTTCTCATGGATTGAAGAAGAAATATTGAGGAAAACTCAAATAAAAGTATTTCTGGAGCTGGGCATGGTGGTGTATGCCTTTAATCCTAGCACTTGGGAGGCAGAGGCAGGTGGATCTCTGTGAGTTCAAGGCCAACCTGGTCTACATAATGAGTTCCAGGACAGCTGGGACTACAGGTATTTCTGGAACTAACTAAAAGGATAATACAACACAACAAAATCTCTGGGACACAGTAAAAGCAGTCCTAAGAAGGAAGTTTATAGCTCTAAGTGCTTACATTAAAAATCAGAAAGAGCAATAATAAATGACTTAACAGGGCAACTCAAGACTCTGGAAATGAAAAAAAAAAAAGACTCTGGAAAGGCAAGAACTAATAGAATCCAAACCTAGCAGATGAGAAAAAAAAAAAAAAAAAACAGGGCAAATCAAGACTCTGGAAATGAAAAAAAAAAAAGACTCTGGAAAGGCAAGAACTAATAGAATCCAAACCTAGCAGATGAGAAGAAATAAAAAAAACCAGAGCAGAAATTAATGAAATAGAAACAACAACAAAAAACACAATAGAAAAAATCAATGAATCGAAAAGCCAGTTCTTTGAAACGTTAAAGAAGTTAGAAGACACTTAGCTAAGTTAAATCAAAGAAAGAAAGAGAAAATCCAAATCAATAAAAACAGAGACGAAAGGGGAAACATTACAGCAGACACCTAAAAGATTCAGAATAGTATAAGGGAATATTTTAAAAACATTCTCAGCTGGGTGTGGTGGCGCATGCCTTTAATCCCAGCACTTGGGAGGCAGAGGCAGGTGGATCTTTGTGAGTTCAAGGCCAGCCTGGTCTACAGAGTGAGTTCCAGGATAGCTGGGGCTACAGGGAGACCCTGTCTCGAAAAGACAAACAAACAAACAAAAAACCCTATTCTCTATTACACTTGAAATCCTAAAGGAAAGGAATATGTAAATTTGTGGGAACCACCAAACCTAAACCAAGAAGAGATCAACAGTTTAAACAGACCCATAGCAAATGAAGAAATTGAAATACTAATACATATACCAAAATTATGACTTCTGAAAATAAACTGTATGTTAATTCCAAATCATATATATGCATATTTTGGAGCAATAAAAATTGGAGGGAACAACAACAACAAAAAGACCAGGACAAAGAACTGACTGAAACAATAAACTTCCCCCAAAACAATAAACCTGTGCATAGAAAAACTTTAAAAAGACTCAGAAAAAAATCTGTGGAAGAGGGGGCATGGTAGAATGTAAGGGTTGTGATTGGGGTGAATGGTGAAACTACAGCAATATAGACTGGACACTTTTTTGATCAACATGATCGTACATACAAGCCCCTCCAACTGGATGGTGGGATCCTTGGGCTGTGTGGGTTTGGGCATAGCTGCTTACAAATTGGTTTTACATGAAGGATGCTTGTACTCATAACTTATTACTTATTGTTAAAAATGAAATAAAAATGGTAAGTTTTTAAAAAAAAGACTCAGTAAAAGATACAAGACATGTATGGCAGAATGCATGAACTCGGGTGGGGTGGAGGCATGGAAAGACGAATGAATCTAAATTGGACTGAGAAATATTGTGTGAAATGCACAAAACTTCAATAAAAATATTAAAAAAAGAAATAGTAATGTAAAACCTGGTGAATAAAAAAAGTCCCAAGGCCAGAAGGATTCATAGCAGAATTCTACAGATACTTCCTAAATTATTCAAAAATAATCAGAGGGAGAATTCCCATACTCCTTCTTTGAAGCAAGCATCACTTCAATACTAAAACCAGGTAAAGACACAAGTAAAAAAGAAAACTATAGAAACTTTAATGAATGGAGATGCAAAATTTTTCAATGAAATACTTTCAGAGTGCATACAGATGCATATCAAAAAGATCATCTACCATCATCAAGTTGGCTTTAGTCCAGGGATGCATGGATAGCTCAATATAAATGTAAGTCAATAAATGTTGTAAATCAAATAAATGGACTCAAAGACAAAGCTCCTGTGGTCATCTCAATAGACATAGAAAAGGCTTTTGATAAAATTAAACATACATTTATGTTAGAAGTCCTAGAGGGAATTGGACTGGAGGGAACATACCTCAGAATAATTAATGCTATATGCAACAAACCCATAGCCAATATTATTCTAAGTGGAGAAAAACTGGAAGCGTTCCCATTAATATCAGGCACCAGACAAGGCTGCCCACTGTCTCTATTCCCTTTTAATATAGAGCTTGAAACTCTCGCTAAAGCACTAGGACAAGAGAAGGAAGTGAAATGAGCGCTAACTGGAGAAGAGGTCAGGTTATCTCTCTTTGCAGATGATATTATACCTAAGAGATGCCAAAAATTTCACCAGAAAACTAGAAATGATTAAAACTTTCAGCAAAGTGGCAGGTTACACAATTAATATACAAAAATCAGTAGACTTTCTATATACCCATAACAAGCAACTGGAGAAAGGGTACACGGAAACCCTCTCATTCACAATAGCCTCGAAAGATATCTAGGAATAAACTTGACTAAAGACATTAAAGATTTCTACAATGAAAGTTTCAAATCTTTGAAGAGGCTGAAGAAGACAGCAGGAAATAGAAGGACCTCCTATACTCATGCATTGAGAGGTCACAGATTTAGAGAAAGCTCAAAGGCTGTTACATGCCTAGAAAAATGTAATTTCTTACTCTATGCTAAATATGTATCCTTATATTTACAGACAAGTATCCCAGTCACCACTCTTCAAAGAAGCTTCTCTTGCAACAGAATGAGACTATTACAGAGTTCCACATCTGATCACACACAAAGAGTAAGTGTCTGTGAAATGCCCATCCCTAAGGGCAATGGAACCTCTACATCTAAGGCTCACAACGTAGAACAAGGGGTGGAGAGAATACTAACGCATCCCTCAGCTCTCGTCTGCAAAGTTCCCTCAAGCAGCAGAGAGTAATGAACAGAAGAGGACAGAAATGACCAAAGCGCAAAGAATAAGAGTCTGCAGAGTGTGGGTCCTTGGACAGGACTCCCAGATTAAACTGTATCCACTCAGGCTCAGAGACTATAGTGGAAGAAGTGGCCAAAAGATTTTAAGAGCTAAGGGGTGAGGTTCATGGCCATGGGGAATCAGAGTCTTACAGGCTCCTGTGACCTTGCTCTTTGGGAATAGCGAGAGCATGCACAAGGCCCATGCAAGCTCAAGCAGAGGAAAACCCAGCATTGAACTGTGGAAATGGGCAGCAGGCCCCATTCTTAGCCTACGAACTGTTGCGCAGTTGATTACTGCTGGGTGAAGAAGAGTTGATACTCTGTAAGGGAGTGACTCTAGATAGGCTTACTAGATCCTGGTGGATGAACTTTCCCCGAGGGACTTTGGGTGCACTAACTTGACTTTATAGGCCTTAACATAAATAGCAAATGCATGAAATTTGAGTGTGTGTGTGTGGGAGAACTGTGGGAGGGTACAGATGGGGGGAAGTATAAAGATGTTTTGTAAGAAGTATACGAACATTCGATAAAAACTATACAAAAAAGTATACAAACATTCAATGAAAACTATACAAAAAAGAAAATAATTTTTAAGCTAATTTGTCCAAGAACACTTTTCCTCAATTTCCAGCAAATAAGCCCCTTTTAGGGTAGGCATAAAGAAACAAGGTCCTTCAGGGAAAACCATTCCCATGTGGTAAGTGGGACAATTATCCCCTTGTAGAATAACAGTCCAGCACTTCATGCTTCCTGGCTATTGTTTTTTTATCTTTCTGCTTGGCTTGAAGGGCAATAAATTGGCTAAAAGCTTTGAACTTAGAATTGTAAATGAGGAGCTTTTCCCTTTGCCCAGTCAGCAGGAAGGCAGCTTGACCTTCACTTTGCATCCAAAGCCAAACAAACTCCAGACAACTCAATAGTTAAATAAAAATAAAATTAAAGTGTAAAAACAAAGCCCTAGAGAAGCAGTACATAGTCATTTATCAAATATCTGGAGGGGAAAGAACCAAGGAATGGTAGAAGCCATAACAAAGTGATGGACAGATTTAAGGGCACAAAATTAATGTTTAAATGAATTTCCTTTTTATTCTAATGTGATGTAGTGAAAATGATTATAGGAAAATTGGCTTTGGAAGGAGTTGGCTGGCTCCTCCTCAGGAATGGAGATGGGAAGAGAAGGAGAGAGGGTAAGAGATACTATTGTTGGATGCAAAGACCAGACTAATGACTGGGCAGACACAGACCACAGGTAGGAAGGAAGATTCAAGAGTGGATTATGGGACTGGAGAGATCACTGAGCAGTTAAGAGCAAAAACTGTTCTTCCAGAGGATCTGAATTCAGTTCCTGCCCAGGTCAGGCAGCTCACAATTGTCTGTAGCTCAAGCTCTAGGGGAATCTGATACCTCTGGCTTCTTTGGGCACCTGCACTCTCGTGTACCCAGGTGCACGTATATACATACACATAATTCAAAATATTAAAAACAGATCTTAAAAAGAATGAGAGGTGTGGGAGGATAATGGAATTGACCATGGCAAATGGGGCGCAAAGGGAGAGGAGCAGGCTTGGAGGCGGAGCTCAGCTCACTTGCTGCAGGGAGCCACTTCTCACACTTAAGCCTGATTCACGTTGCTGAACCTCTTCCCAGCATTGCTGAGTTAGTAAGTCTGGAGTGGGGGTGGAGAATTAGCATTTCTAGCATGTTCCAGGATGTTGCTGCTGCTCCTGAGACAGGGATCTCAATTGGAGAACTACTACCATCGTGTTTTGAGATGGACATGACAGGAAGTGTCTACCAGAGAAGTGTTAGTGTGGCCAGGAGCCCTGGAAAGAGATCAGAACTTGTTAAGAAGATAACTGATACCAGCATGTGTGTGTGTGTGTGTGTGTGTGTGTGTGTGTGTGTGTTTAAAGATGTGCCTGTAAAGGATAATGGGTTGACAAATTGATCATCCTATAGGGTGGTGACTTGGCAGAGGCTTAGAGAAACTAGAACTCAGGCCAGTTGATTTGACCCGAAGGACCTCTACCACTTAACTCAGAGAGTTTGCAAGCATTATCAAATTTCTTATGTAAGCTGTTTCTTGAAAAATGAAAATGCAGCTAGGTGTGGTGGCACACACCTTTAACCCCAGCACTTGGGAGGCAGAGAAATGTAGATCTTAGTGAGACAGAGGGCAGCCTGGTCCACATAGTTCCAGGTGGGCTTGGTGTTATGGGATACCCTACCTAAAAAAAACTGAGTGTTTATTCAGTGGCAGGTTAAAGTGACATCCCTACGAAAATGATCTTGTTGTTATCAAGATTTAAAAGGAGGGGAACGGAGGTTTGGAGAGGTCTACCTTGTTCAGTAGCACATGGCTGGAAATTGACAGATCCAGGATTAAGATCTGTCTGGACTGTTTCCAGCCTTTGAACTTCCATTCACAATGCTTGCTTCTTAAAGGATTTACCCATTAACTGTGTAGAATGAGATTTAAAACCATGGACAAGGTTACTAAGATACTGTAGAGAAATCAAAGAAGGAATACACAAGAAAGAAAACATTTCACTGGGGTCATGTGCCTTAGCAGTGTCCAGAAAGAAACATGGGAAAGAAAATCAGACTTTCTATGTAAAGTGTGGACATCAGTACTTATAACGAATACTGATATGCAAGGAAACAAAGTTTCCTTTCTCTTTTGGTTTATTGATTTGGTTTAACTTCCATTATGATATTTTGCATAATCAAAGCATTGTAAATCTTATAATTCAAAAATAAATGACTTCAGAACAGTTAAGGAAAAAAGAAAATCAGACTTGGCTACTGAAATTTGAGACAGTAAGAGACTAGTAAAGAGACTTATTTATTATTTTTTCATTTTCTTAGTAGCTAACACATTTCGAAGCACCAGCTCCTTGAAATCCTCTCCCCCTTGGCTTCGCAGTGTGGACTCCTGTCCCCTCTTGTCTGAAGTCTTGCTCCTCTGCTGCGTCTCTTTCTCCTCTGCTCATCTGAGGCTAAAGGTGATCGTTCCTCAGTCAGCTTCAGGCTGATTTCACACACTCCCATGGATTTAATTACTCTCCAAATGCTGCCAAATCTCCCAAAGTTATATTTTACAGTCCAGATTTTTCTCATTAGTTTTAACCTATGCTCAGATGTTTGTGTGACCCACAGACATTAACACTGGGCATGAAAAAACAGAAAGTATCCTTTTTTTGCTTTCCTGGCATGTTCTCTACTACAGAATACATCACTTCACCATTTATGTATTTGGTCAACGAGGAAGCTCGGTGTCAGGTGTCATCCTTGACATTCCCCCCACCCCCTTCTCTTCATTCTCCTCACATCTACGTCTAAAATATATAGCACCTTCATTCTTTCTCTGCTGTTAGTCTTGTTTATTTTTAAATACTTTATAATTTTTATAATATGTGTATGAGTATATTGCCTGTATGTATGTAAGTGTACTCCCCCATGTCACGGAATACCCAAGAGGTAAAAAAAAACCATTGGATCCTCTGGAACTGGAGTTCAGAGGGTTGTTAGCTGCCATGTGGGTGCTGGGAATCGAGCTCAGGTCCTCTGCAAAAGCAGCCAGCACTCTTAACTGCTGAGTCATCTCTCCAGCCCCTGCTGTTATTCTTGAACTTAAACCACCATCATATTTTGCCAGGCTACTCCATCAGACCCACACACTGTGTCTCTAATTCCAAAGCTGATCCTCTGCAATGTTTTCTTCTTCCCTATAGCCAAAGGGAATATAGTTTGAAAACTGTGGATCTTATGATGCTAAGACCCCCTCTTCAGATCCTGCCTTATATATAGCACTAAATTCTTGTCATTTATAGGGTGAATAAGATTTACTAGTAACTTGGACACTACTTGCTTGGTTCTGGAACCAGCGGTTAGCCTCAACCCTATCTATTCCAGCTCATTTCAACTTACTTTCCAAGACCCAACTCACAGTCAGGAATGTGCATTTACACACATGCAGGCAATGCATTAATACACAGAGGATTAAAAAAGAGATGTCTAATATGTACTCAGTGGGAAATCGTATCCCATAATCTCTTTCTGTTCCCTACAAATATTTAGTAGTGTTCCCAATATGACATAATCTTGAAGGAATAATATTTGGGAAGAAATTTATATTAAACAACCATATTTCCCATTTGGATAACTGGGCTATGCATGTCAAATTCAAGAAGTGAATAATGAGAGAGATGTCGAATTTGAGTAGAAGAAAATAGAAATGAGAGGTTACTAGACAAAAAGTAAAAAGTCCTGTAAGACCATGGAGACTTTGAGGTCAGATGATTCCCATAGTGTACCCCCTTATATCTGAGCCAATTTCAGTTGCATCTTAAAGCAAAAAGTAACCATACTTGATGCCAAACATAAAAACCAAACCAAATGACTATGACTATTACTCTTCTCTAATAAAACTCTCATTAAACATTGTAGCTACCTGGAACAACAGAGGAGCAGGTAAAGAGGATTATTGAAACATTTATGCTAAAGACAATGTATTTTTTGTGAAGAATTCCTTCAAGTGAGTCAGAATTTTTAGGATTTAAAATTTGTATTTTATTTATTTTTTTTTACTTTTGCAAAGGACCTTAAAAAGAGCATAAAAGTAGAGCATGGCTCATCCCTGACAGAATACAAAATTTCATTTTATAGAAAGAAGGGGATACCTATGTTTTTTCTTTCCATTAAATGTATTACGATTACTCCTTAACAATGGGGTGACATTCTAAGAAATGTACTGTTGGGTTATTTGTCACTGGGTGAACATCAGAGTGTACTTGCTCAAACATATATGATGCATACTTAGGCTATTTGGAATAGACTATTTCTCCCAAGCCATACACCTGTAAATTATAATACAAGACTGAATACTGTAGACAACTTTAACACAATGATAAATATTTGTGTATTTAAACAGAAAAACAGGAGATACAATAGGCAATGGGAATTTTTGAGTTCCGTTATAGTTTGATGGGGCCATTGTCATCACTGTGGTCTGTCATTGATGGAACAGTCATGTGACATGTGTTTTTATGTCTTTCTTCACTATTCTTTTTTTCGTAGTCCTATCTCTTTCCAATTCTAGATGTAGCATGCCTGGGCATTGCTGACTGTCACTGCCTGAGATCATAGCCCATTGACCTGGGATGGCAATATTTGGTTGAAGGAAAGTGATAGGATCTGGGCTGAGCGTGGAGATGAGTGAGAACCATGATTCTCAGTGTAAAGTCATCAGAGAGCATTATCACCATCGCCTGCAATGATGTTTGTTGGAAATGTGAATTCTCACATCCCACCTCGGATCCTCTGACCAGACGGCACAAGCCATCTGTGTCTCCAGAGGCCCTCAGGTGATCCTGATGAATGTGAGAGCTGGGGAACCACACTGGGTTGGCTTTTTACCCCATGCTTTCATAACCACAGTGGACAGGCACTTAAGGTGAATTTTCTATCTTCTTCTGTCTAAAGGCTGTCTACTGAGGTGGCATTCGAAGGTAATGTTTAAATAATGATAAAGAGAAACAATATCTTGAGAACGTTGAAAACCAAACTGGGCAACACAATGACTAACAACTGGGCCTTATGTTGAAGGCAATTTGGTTAATGAAACTCCAGCGAGGGTCTTTCCAGCTCTGGGACTACCATTTCCACCATTCTGTCCTTGGGTTGCTGTCAGTACTGTTCTAGTAAAAGCTATAAAAACCACCCCACATCCTTTTTTACATACACCACAGTCATTCATATGAGCCATACTTGATGAATACCAGTGGAATCATATGACATGTGGAACATCAATCAAACCATAGACAATCCCAGTCTTAGAGGCTGTGGTTTGTTTTGGGTGACTTTAATCTCAGCCCTTCACATAGCTTGCTGAAGAGGTTTATGACCTCTTAAAATGCTATTTAGACATCAAAGCAGGGCTGTAATTGTTTTGTGTGTGATCACTGAATCAAAGATTCACCTAAAAAACCAGCAAGATAAATGCAGCTAGAATAAAGTATAGAGACAAAAGACCCCAAACAAAGCATCAAAAATATAAAGCAGAATCTCCCACTGTAACAATCAGCCCCTGACTGCTTTGAGCCAGACCTAGTGACTTATGGTACTCTACACAAACAATCAGAGCCTAACTCCTGCTGACCCCTTGTACCCCACCACAAAGGGAAGGGCAAATGATGTTATAAAATTTACTACCTAACAAGTCAGCTGGCCATATCATCTCTACAAACAGATCCCACCCAAACCACTCACAAGATAAGGTCAAGCAACTTCTCTGGTTATTGTAGGGCTCCATTCTTTCAGGGGCATGCAACTCTCTGTCTCTTTGTCTGAGAACTCATCTGTTAAGTTTCTGTCCTCAGTTTACATTCTTTTTCAATATTTATTATTATTACTTTATTTTATATGCATGAGTGTATTGCCTGCATATGTTATGTATAAGTGTACCTGTGTCATGCAATGCCCATGGAGGTCAGAAGAGGGTGTTGGGTTTCCTGGAATTGGAGTTATAGATGGTTGTTCTCAGCCATGTGAGTGTTGGGAACCAAACCTGTGTTCCCTGGAAGAACAGTAACTGATGAGCTGTCCCTTCAGCTCCTCGTTATTAAAACTTTTGATAGCAGTTCTGGTCTAGGAAATGCATTTACTCCCATGCCTTGGGCTCCTCATTCCTAGCATGACATGAAGCTTCTGCTTGGCATTTAGCAGGGCAGGCTCAGATTCTCCCTCAGTACATGGAAGAGCAGGTACATCACTTCCTGAAGCATCCCCATGAACTCTGAGTAGAGACAACTTAGGCTGCTAGTCAAGTGGAGAGAATTTGATATGCATGTACATATCCATGCTACTTATCTGCTGGAGCATATAACATGTATATAGTCAGCAAAAGCTACAATGAAAAGAGAACCTCCACTTCCTTGGCTTACTCCAACTGCCTAAAAATAGTGTCTGACAATCAAAGGAACAGTGTGCAAATCTCTGCTGGCTAAAGGGTGTGTTTAAACCAATAACCTGTTGAGCATCTTATAATCTGCCTGCATGCTGGGTTCAGAAGCCAGAGTCCAGCTCCTAGTCATGTTCTGTGCTGACTGAACAGGAAAGATTTTAAGAAAGATTTTATACTCGGGCATGATTTAAGTGGCAGGGAGAAAGGAGAGCTTTCCCTAAGTTGGAGCCAGTATCAGTGCGGATTGACCCAGGCATGTGTGCCTTAATATGTGTTTATATGCAAATATGTAAAGTTTGCCATCTATTACTTGAAATTTGAGAATTCTTGGAACTTGATGCATTGAACAACATTTTCTAGTGATTATAAGTATAAATTATGCTATAATTTTACTATAAATGTAATATTATTCAATGTGCCCTCAGAGAAAGAATTTGTTTTACAAACATACATCAGTTATCTTTCATGTGTCAGGCACTGTATTTAGAACTTAGCTTGTAAAAATATATGGAAAGCAGTTCTTGCCTTCGGAAAGTTCAAATTTAGTGAGTACTATCCATAGAAAGTATTGCTCTGCGGTGTGGCTAAAGGCTATAATAGTGGTAGACAAAAAGTATTTAGGATCATAGAAATTTGTTCTGGTTACTTTTATGGTCTCATAAATTAGTCTAGGTCTGACTGGTTCAAAGCAACCATTTCTTTTTATCCTTGTAGATTTGGAAGGTTAGGCATTCAGAGAAGGTGCAGAAGACACAAATGGCATGTCTCTATTCTGCAAGGTCTGGGACCCCGCAAGGAGGAAGACGTGGCCAGGACTGCTGAGCACAGTGGGAACACATAAGCCTCTCAGCACGGCCAAGTTTCCTTGAAGCGTTGCTGCTGCGGGTTCCATGAAAATATGTTTTGGAAGCATCAGCCTCATAACCCTGACTCCCTGGTGACCTAGGATCACATCTTCTGTACTCTGTTGGATGAAGTAGCCTTAGATCCACTCTAATTCTCAGAGAGGAGTGTGTCAAAAACTGCTATGAAAAGAAAGCCCCTAGTTCCAGCCCTTCATGGAGTGCAGGATCTCTGGGCTTCATCTGGGAAGTGGAGCTGACGTTTGCCAGAAGAGGGCTGGGATTTTTTTCAGAGGGGGTAATGGCTTGTGAGCTTATACATGCACAGAGGATACAGAAGTGCAAGACGGAGGGATACAAAGGGTGACTGTGAAGTGTATCAGGCATCAAAGGAAAGTCTGTCTCATTTCTCTCAGATGCCTTGAATACAAGAACATGTTTGAACTGCTAGCTCATTGGCTATGCACTGATAAATTTAAAAGTTGATAAAATGTAAAACTTATAGTAAGATAAGTATGATGGTCAATCTTGATCGAAGTTTGACTGGATTGAAATGGAGATTGATGAAGCACACCTCTGTATGTGTCTGTGAAGGTGCTCCTGAGGTGATTGTACCACAAGACCTGACATAATGAATGGATCCATCTCTTAATATATTCATAGTATTTGGCATTATTATTATGAGGTTATGCCTAGTTGGAAGAAGTGGGTCACTGGGGGGTGTCGTTGGGAGCTAAATCTTACTTTTGCTCCTTATTTTCTTTGTTCGGTATGAGGTGAGAACTTCCTTCACCCTCCACTTCCTCTACCATGATGTTCTGCCCAAGCTCAAGGAGCGAAGTAACCATAGACTGAGTCCTTTCAAACCTAACTCCTTTAAGTTGTTCTGTCAGGTATTTGTTCACAGTATACAAAAGTAACTAATGCACTTAATTTAATTTATTGGTTAAAAATGGTTTTATAAATTTAAGGTAGCCTAAGTATATAGTGTCATAGTGTCATAATATCTACCATACAGTATTTAGTACAGTGACATATTAAGAATAACAGATTCTAGCATATTGCACTGGCGTGTAATAGGATACACTGTTTAGGTTTGTGGGTACCCTTTGATATCTGTGCAATGATAAAAATCACATAATGATAGTTTCTGAGAATGTGCTCTCATCAGCAATAGTATGTGACTGCATTTACTCGAGAAAGCATGGTGAAGCAGGTAGATTTGAAGTTAGGCTTTGAAGTAAGGGACTTTTTCTTTTGGAAATACCTAATACCCGCTGTCAGTTACTTTACTAAGCACATGACAATTTCAACTTAATCACTCACCAAAGCTCTACAAGGGAGCTATGTTACTGTTGAATTAAAAATTAGGAAATTGAGTCCCAATGAGATTGCATAACTTGCCCAAGATCACACAGATTTGGTGGCAGATGTAGGACTCAGTGCTAATGGTCTGGGCTCAGACTCTGGGTAATCCTCAGTGCAATAAGCCACCCTCAGTGACTGGATCAGAATAGGGATTCGAGTAGAAGGCAACACTATGAGCCACTTAGTCCATCAGAAATGTTCATGGGTGGAAACAAAGGTCGTGCTCATAGTCATTGAGAAAACCCATCTACAGATTCTTTGTGTTCTCACTGTTCCTAACACTCTTGTGCCTGCAGATAGGATTTTTTTTTTTTGTTCTGCACCACGTATGACTCTCTTTGTGTGTGTATGACGACAAGATCGTTTGCACATATGTTTGCGCGTATTGTGAGTGAAGGATGTGTGGGTATGTGTGCATGTGTCAGGCTTCCTCGATTGCTCTCCACCTTGTTTTTGAGAAAGGGTCTCCCTGAGCCTGGAGCTTGAGATTCAGCCTGGCTGCCTGCCTAGCAAGGGCCAGAACTCCTCCCGTCTCCGGTCCTCAGTGCTGAGATCACAGGTAGGGACATTGGCTCCAGGACTCCTCCCATCTCCTGTCCTCAGTGCTAGGATCACAGGCAGGGATATTGGCTCCATGACTCCCGTCTCCCGTCCTCAGTGCTAGGATCACAGGTGGGGATCTTGGCTCCAGGACTCCTCCCATCTCCTGTCCTCAGTGCTAGGATCACAGGTGGGGACATTGGCTCCAGGACTCGGCCAGTCTCGGGTCCTCAGTGCTAGGATCACAGGTGGGGACATTGACTCCAGGACTCTTCCCGTCTCCTGTCCTCAGTGCTAGGATCACAGGCAGGGATATTGTCTCCATGACTCCTCCCATCTCCTGTCCTCAGTGCTAGGATCACAGGCGGGGACATTGACTCCAGGACTCCTCCCATCTCCTGGCCTCAGTGCTGGGATTATCCTCAGGTGGGGATCTTGGCTCCACACTTTTTACTTGGGTGTTGCGGATCTGAAGTCAGATCCTTGTTGCTCGAAGACCAAGCAACTTCTCAACTGAGCCATCTCACTAGGTCCTTGAATCTCTTATCTATAATGACTGAGGAGCTGGCTTCTTGAAAAAAAGCAAGCAGAGGGTCTAATTCTTCCCTTGGCATTTAGGTTTTTCCCTTAGGCTGTTCTGAATGACTTAGTACTAGATTTTAAAATCTAATCTAGAATCATGAGATGCATATTGCTGTCCTTTAACTCTTGAAGATAAAATATAGTATGTTATTAGAAAATCATTTCTCCATCATTCAGCCCGTTCTTCTTACTGGCAGGAGCTGCAGCTGACCTAATATTTTGCTATGTGGTGTGGAACCATTCAAAGATGCTGCTTGATGATGTCAGTCATCAGACAGCAGAAATGTAGTTAATACATCTGAATGAAAACACAGTCACACTATCAAAATGATGCATGGCTCTATTAGCAAAGCAAAGCTAAGGGATGGAAGTCGAGGAGAAGAATGTTTACCCTGCAATCAGTTTTAGTATCATGTCTCCTGCTTGCTGTGCACTTATCAGAATCTAATATGCATAATAGTAAAGAAACCAGTGGGGCACATCATAACACCTAAGGAAATGAAAGGAGCTGTTGGCAGCTTGATTTTAGGCTTTTAGGAAGTAATGTTGCATGGACTTTTGGCTGACATTTTTCCACAAAAACAGAAATGTTTTCCTTCCAGTTGACTTTCCATTTTCACCAAGATACATTAGATAGTGATAGGAATAGTAGAAGCAAGGTAAGCCATGATATCAGACCCTTGTTTCAGGAGTGTCTACTGAATGCACTTATTAAAAAAAGACTGGAGTGGGTTAATGTGGTCACTTTTGAAATTGGGGGTGGTTTAAAAGAGCAAAGCAACACTTCCGGAACACCATGCGGAAGCTGTCACTTTGGCAAGAGGAGTGCAAACTCGTGGGCTAGAACAGACTCACATATCCTGAATGTTCACATCTCTAGAGAGTTGAGGTGTACATGCAAGACAGAAAACATATGAATACAGAATTAACAAGTACAATATGGTAACATGCTGCGGGCATTAGGTAATATGAGGCAGTGTAGGTATGAGGTAGGTCCTACCCTCTAGGTCCTTGTACGTCTATTAATTGATGCAATATAAGGATGAAATTACCTGATAATGGATTTCTCAGAACATATTCCAAGCAAGGCATTACTGTGTATGTACTTGGCAAAGCTGTGTGTGTGTGTGTGTGTGTGTGTGTGTGTGTGATTTCTAGAAAGTAATTAACCAAATGAAAACTTCTTCAAACCTGGCTTCCTGGGCTGATAGCCCTGCTCAGTGGGTAAAGATGCTTACCTCCAAGGCTGGTGACCTAAGTGTGATCTCTAGGCCCCACGTGCTAGAAGGAGAGAACATGGCATGCATGTCCACACACTTACATGCTGAGTAAATTATTTAATAAATTAATGCATATAGTATTCCCTAGATATAATCTGTGCTGGATAGCTTAGTTGTCAACTTAACTCACCTGGGTTGAAAAAGCCTCAGTTGGGGATTTGCCTCTATTGGACTGGCCTGTGGCCATGTCTGTGGGGCATTTTATTGATTGTTGAGAGATGTGGGAGGCCCAGCCCACTGTGGGTGGTGCCATCCCTGGGCATGTTGTTCTGTATTGTATAAGAAAGCAGGCTAAGCACAGGCCAGAGGAGCAAGCCACTAGGCAGCATTCCTCCATGGCCTGTGCTTCAGCTCCTGCCTCCAGGTTCCTGCCCTGAGTTCCTACCTTGGGTTCCCTAAGTGATGAACTGTGACCTGAGAGATATAAGCCAAATAAACCCTTTCCTCTCCAAGTTTGTTTTGGTCAGAATCACAGCAGTTGAAGGCAAACTAAGACACAATCTTTAGATACACTTAGAGACAAGGGTACCTCTCATCAGTTATCAAAGAAGCTTCTTTTTGCAACATATAGAGACTTTTATAAAGTTCCACAACTCATCAAATTCAAAATTAAGTGACTGCCTAGCCCCAAGTGATACTTTACAATGCAAGCTGTACTCATCTCATAAGGGCCCAGGAACATCTGAGAAGAGGGAGCAGAGAGAATGGAAGAACCAGAGGAACAAGACACCTGTGTTAATTCGTGCGTCCTAGTCACGGAAGGGAAGCTACATCAATGAAGCCTCCACTGCATGACTGGCAAGATCTGCATGATGACAAGACCATTTGACATGCCAAAGCAGATATAGGAAATTTCATGGGGGACTCACCTCAAGACAAGAGCTATAGGCAATTAATGGATGGGGAAGAATCGAGAATCAGTTTTCTCCAGGCACCAGCTCCCTGAGAGTTTAATCCCAGTTGGGAAGCCCTAAACAGAAGTACACACAAGCACTATATGGATTCAGTGCATTATACAAGTATGTATATTTATAAATGTATGGATCCATATGTAACAATAATCAAAGAAGAGGAAAAGAAATTGAAAGGGACATGGGAGGAGTTGGGGAAGTATTCAGAAGGATGGAAGTGATGTAAACAATGCCCCTGTGAATTGTATTCTCACAAATAAAAAAGAAATAAAACCCCTTTGCTTCCTGCATGTATGGGTATATGACTATATGTGAATACATGTGCGTGTTCCACACGAAGTTCTTTTTCTCAGGTGAAATGTTCTAGCTGTATCCACATTGACTTCCCACACCCACCTCCAGCAGGAATGGAGAAGTGAGAATGTCCAATACTGATCTGTGGATAAACTAATGGCCAGTGCCAGACTCTTCAGATTTCTTTCTTGATTCCATTACGCATTTTGTGTGTGCATGCGTGCGTGTGTGTGTGTGTGTGTGTGTGTGTGTGTGTTTGCAGTGTAAAGGAGAGCCAAGACATCACATTTGTATGCCACCAGCATTCTCTACAGACTGTAGAGACTTTAAAAGGGATGCTCACACTCACTGTATTCATCTTTTATAAAGCTAATGAAACCATTCACTGATTCCTAAGCTGTCATTTCAAAGACATAATGGTGGAGAAAATTGATTTTTAAGTATTAAAGTATTTCTGGTTCTATGCCATTAAGGTGGCATGAAAAGATAACATTATCTTCTAGACTAGAATCTATTAAGTACTATTTTTTTTGGTCTTTTTGAGACAGGGTCTCAAAAAGCTGTCCTGGAATTTGCTCTGTAGACAGGCTGGCCTTGAACTCACAAAGATCCGTGCACGTCTGCCTCCCAAGTGCTAGGATTAAAGGCGTGCACCACCATGCCCAGTTTATTAAGTACTTTTTGGACTCTATTATAGACACTCATTTCTTTTTAGAAGATCTGGCTGAAAATATTTGAAGCAATTCAAAGGGCAGAAGAGAGGAGCAACTATCCTCAAACACCTAGGAAAAGAAACTAATAAAAACATAACTGTAGGAGTAGAATCAGAGACTAAAAGTCCAAATGGAAAATAAGGTGAAAGGAAGCAACATGCATCTTTCAATTATAACCTTAAATATTAATGGGCTGAACTCCCCAATCAAAAGGCGTAGACTGGGAGGATGGATTAGGAAACAAAATCCATCTATATGCTGTCTATGAGAAACCCATCTCAATTTCAAGGACAGGCATCAACTTAAGGTGAAGGGATTGAAGAAAATATTCCAAGCAAATGGTACAAAAAAGAAAGCAGGTGTTGCTATTCTAATATCAGACAAAATAGACTTCAAAGCAAAAGAAATAAGAGGAGACAAAGAGGGCCATTACATCTTTATTAAAGGAACAATTGATGATGAAGATCTCACAATCATGAATATATACATACCAAACGCTGGTGCACCAAACTTTGTAAAGACAATTCTTTAGGATCTCAAGGCTCAAATTAACCCCAGCACATTAATAGTAGGGGACTTCAATACCCCACTAAGCCCTTTAGACAGACCAACAGGACAAAGGATAAACAGAGAGACATCTGAACTGAATGGTACAATACACCAAATGACCTCACAGACATCTATCGAATATTTCACCCAAACACCAGAGAATACAATTTATACTCAGCACCTCACAGAACATTCTCCAAAATAGACCATATACTGGGACACAGGGAAAAACTCAACAAATACAAATAGATTGAACTAATCTCATGCATTCTATCAGACCACAGTGCAATAAAACTCAATATCAACACCAGGAAAAACCTTACAACTTACAAGAACACATGGAGACTAAACAACACTCTCCTGAATAATGAATGGGTCAAGGAAGAAATAAAGAAAGAAATAAAGACATTCCTGGAACTGAATGACAATCATAATATGTATTAGTCAGGGTTCTCTAAAGAAACAGAAGCAACAGGATGAATATATATAACTATATACAATTTATTGATTTGCTCACGTGACGGAGCTCAACAGTAGCACCGAACTGGAGAGGCCGGGAATCCAGGGAACTGCTCAGTCCGCAAGCTGGATGTCTCAGGAGTCCCAGTCTAGTGCTGAAGGCCCGAATGGATTCCTAAAGAACTACAGATCATAAAAAAACAAATTAAAGATAATAAGAAAAGAAATCAGGAACTCAGTAAAGGACCAAGAGATGAGAGGATGACAAGCTCTGGAAGGAATTAGAAACACTGAAAAAAGATTCCCTTCTAAAAAGAACAAAGAATAACCAACCACGAACAAGAGAGCTCAAATACAACAGAACTAGCCAAAAAGAAATGAAAACACTAAAAGAAAGTCAACAATGGACATATGAAAAAAGAAACAAACACCTTTCAATCCATTCAGAGAGAGAAAGGAATGAAGGAAATTAGCCCTCACAGAAGCAGACATGAAAAGGCAGAAGAGCATAAGAATATCTCAGACCTGGCCTAGTAATAGACACGAGAATACAAAACCCTTAAAAAACCTTTCAAGAAACGATCTATGAAATGAATTTTAAAGTATTAAGCACAGGTCTAACATTATTGGAACAAACCAGGACTGTGTACACTATGAAAGAACAAACTCATGCATTCTCGAGAGACTAAGGAAGAGAAGAATCCACAAGGAAAGTTTATCAGATCTCAACAGCAAAAATAATAGCATGAAACACATTAACCAACCAACCAAACCAACAAAAGAACCAAAACCAAATCACCCGAAATCTACAAGAAAGCCAACATAGAACTCCAAATACCCTAGACGGAGTAATACAGGGAAGAAGTAACTATACACTCCTACCACCACACAGAATAGTTAAAATGCTAGAACACCCAAAAAACAAAAGACAAAATACTTTAGAGCACGGGACAAGCAGAATTAGAACATTATCAGAGACCTATAAGGGAAGGCTCTGATAGTCAGCAATAACGAAGGACTTTCTCATCGCAAACATGAAAGCCACAGATAGACCACCTTGCACTAGCAAGACATTTCCCAGTGTTGTAGGGAACAGAAGATTGCCTCACCCAATTTTACTAACACCCAGCAAAATGAAGTCAATTCATAGGGGTAAGGACAGATGAAGGAAGCAATCCTCCATGACTAAAACAAGCCTAGAAGTAATACATGCCGGATAAACCAAACTTCAGAGGAACTTAAAGCAAATTCAAAAACAGGAAGAAAGAGATACGACACCCCAGCAACCAGAATTAGAGAAATCAAAAAGCATAACGCCAGAAAAGTAGAAACCTAAATCAAAATATTTGAGTTGTCCCCTGTGTTTGCGTTTACCCGGTCTAGGTTAATGGATAGCAAAAGAGTTGAGCAACAAATCGAAAGCGCTATCAATTCTTTTGTTTAGACCTTAATATATTAGATGGAACTAAATGTTCCCCAATCAAAAGATCATAGGACTTGGCATAATAACGCCAGTGATCTTTTAGAACCGTGGATAGTTAACAGAATCCATCAGTATGCTGTCTTTAAAGAAACCATCATCTTCTTCAAGACAGCACCAACTTAAAGTGAAGGATGAAAAAGAATATTCCAAGCAAATGTACCAAAAAAGAAAGCAGGTTGCTGATTTTAATATAGACAAAAGACTTCAAAAAAAGTAGAATACAGAAGAGAAAAGACCATTACATTTTATAAGGAACAATGATATACAAGATTCACAATATGAATATACTACTCAACTTTTCTGGTGCACCAAACTTTGTAAAGACAATTCTTGCCATCTCGAAGCCCAAATACAGACACCCCGCACATATATAGGTGGACAGGTCAATACCCCACTGAGTCCTTTGGAAGTACAACCGGACAAGTATAAAACAGAGAGGACATCTAGATCAAATGACGAATCATAGCAAACGCAAGACCTCACATAGACCTCTATCGAATATCACACCAAATACACAGAGAATACACTTTACTACTAGCATCCCACGAACATTCTCCAAAATGCCACATTATTCTCTGGAACAGGGAAAAACTCAACAAAACAAAAATAGATGAAAATAATTCATGCATTCACTCAACACCAGTGTCAATAAAACTCAATCATCAACACCAGGCACCAACCCGTCCCTACAAGAACACATGCAGACAAACAACACTCTTCCTGAATAATGAATTGGGTCAGAGGAAGAAATAAATAAAATTTAAATAAATAAGTAAAATTATTCTTGGAACTAAATGAAAGTGGCAATACAACACAACAAATTTTTTGGGATACTTTAAAAGCAGGGGTAAGTTTATAGACTTGGGTGCTTACATTAGAAAACAGAAAGAGCACAAGTGAATATTTCTAACACTACAGCTAAAACACTTGTAGGCAAACAACTAGATTAACTCTAAACCCAAAAGACAGGGAAGAAATAACAAAAATAGTAGCAGAAATCAATGAAATAGAAACAAAGAAAACAATTACAAAATCAAGAAGCCGAAGAGCTGGTTCTTGAAGGATAAACAAGATAGATAAACAGACCTCTAGCCAAGTTAACAAAAAGAAAGAAGAACAACTCCATAATCAAATCAATCTGTGATGAAAAGAAATATCACAAAACGAACAAGTAAAAAGTAGCAAGATATAAATTTATTGGAATATATTACAAGAAGCTTATATTCTACCAAGTTGAAAACCTAGAATAAATGAATGAATAAATAAAAAAAAAAAAAAATCCTGGGAATCACCAAAGCTGCCAAGAAGAGACCAGCAGTCTTAAACAGACCCATAACAGTTGAAGAATAGATGATTTAGTAAGAAGCCTCCCAACTAAAAAAAAGCACAGACCCAGACAGTTTCATCAGCAGAATCCATATAAAACAATTTCAAATTAAACCTCAACCGATATTTCTAAACTGTTTAAATACACAACAGAGGAGATTATCCCAAATTCCTTCTATGAACCAACATCACTCTATTACCCAAATGAAGCAAAGATACCTTCCAAACTAAAAAGGAGAAATTATAGACCATCTCCTCATAAACACAATGCCAAACTTCTAAGACACAACATATTGAAAGCGCTATAACAGACCCTGACTATCAAGGAGAGATCTATCCCTCATGCCTACTATGACCAAATTGGATCATGACCCAGATGATGCTGAATGATGCCCATTCCTAACATAGAACAATCAACTATACACAGTCATTCAAAACAACATTTAGACGAATCAAAGACCAAAACCACACCATCACTCAATTGACTGCTGAAAATAAAGCCATTACAAAACCTCGCATCCTTCTCAGCTTTAACATCCTTCAGTATAGAATTGGCCATTAGATGTCATTCCTCAATACTATATCAAAGCCACGTTATGCACAGAAAACCCACAGCCAACACCATACTAAATTGACAATGCGAAACCCTTTAAAGGTAGAACTCGCCAAGGCGCCCCTATCCACCACTCCTCTCGAATATATAGAATGCTGAATACACTTATGCTATGTAGAGCAATACGAGACCAAGAAAAGGAAAGTAAAGGATTTCTAATTGGAACAGAGGAAATCAAACTATCCCATTTGCTGATGATATATTGTTATAGGATGCTAAAAAACCTCCACCAGAAAACTCCTAGAAACCGATTAACAGCTTCAGCAATATGGCAGGATATCAATAATTAACCTAAAAAATCAATGTCCTTTCTACACCAACAACAAGCAACTGGAAAAGTAATTCAAGGAGACGCTTCCCACATCACAAATAGCCTCAAAGAACAGAATATCTAGGAATAAGCCTAACAAAAAACACACAAACCTCTTTACAATAAATAATTTTATAACCCGCAATTAAAGAAAGAAATTGAAGAAGACCTCAGAATGGAAAAACCTCCCATGCCAATGGATTGGAAAAACATTTGTTAAAAAGAGTCCCATTTTACAAAAGCCGTAATATATAGATTAATTGCAATCCCAATCAAAATCCCCAAGATTTTTTTCAAGCTTGGAAAACAAAAGTTCTTAAAAGTCTCATTTGGAAGAAAACAAAAGACCCCGATTAGCCAAAACACCTGAGGAAAAGAGCTACACAGGAGGGATCTCTATAACCAGATTTTAAACTATTACTACAGGCTAAGCATAAAAACAGCCTGGTACTGCACAAAAACAGACCTGGTTGACCAATGGAACAAAAACCATAGATCCATAGTTGACTCACCATACAATTCAGACCCATCTGCATATTTACAAGGGCCAATGCAAAACAACAATGAGAAAAACAGATCTCTCAGGCAATTGATGCTCGGCCAAAAACTGGTAATCACCACTGGTAGAAGAATAAAAACCCCTACCACTCGACCTGCACAAAAATCAACTCCACATGAGATTTAAAGACCTTAACGTTTAACCCCAAACTCTGAAGGTGATAGAAGAAAAAGTGTGGCCAAGACTATTAAAGACATAGGTGTATGAAAAGATTCTAAATCAGACAGCAGCGCACAAGAATTAAGGTCGCACAATGAAAAATGGGACCTCATCAAACCAAAAGCTTCTTGTACACATCAAAAGAAACAATCAAGGATATGAAGAGAAAAATAACCACCGAGGGAGAAACCGTCCAACTGCATACATCTGACAGAAGCATTGATTATCCGAAGATGTAAACCTACTCAAAAAACAAACAAGAAAAAAAAAAAAAAAAAAAAAAAAAAAAAAAAAAAAAAAAAAATAACTGAACAGAGACTTCACAAGCGAGAAAATAGAGATGGTTGAGAAACACCTCAAAACTGCTCAACATCACTAATCAGTAAGGAAATGCAAATGAAAAAACCACTTTAAGATATATCTTACTCCAATAACACTGGCCTAGCGATTTCAAGAAAACAACCATATACCATAGTCTGATGAGGGTGGGAAGAAAGGGGAACACTAGCCACTATGGGTGGAATGTAAACCGGAACACCACCTAGAAGAAGTGTTGAGAACCCTTGGAAGAATTGTGATGAACTTGCCACCCGACCAGCCATACCCCTCCTACGCATGTACCCGCTAAGACTTACGCCACCACAGATATACATGCACGCCCATGTTTAATTCAGCTCTGTTCACAATTGAGCAAGGAGCTGGAATCCATAACTACAAGCCCCTCAACTGACTATGGATAGAGAAACCGTCCGTACATGTATACAATGGGAGTTCTATGCAGCAGTATAAGAACAAGACGATCATCACGACTTTGCTCCCGCGGAAAATGCTGAAGCTAAGAGGACATCAGTCTGAGATAGTAGTTAACACCATCCAAAAATNGGAGATCTGCCAGTCTCATACACGCTGGGATCTGAAAGTGTCGATCACAGAGCAAGACAATCACCAGAAGAGAGAGAGCAAGCGTAGGAAAAGGAAAAAGGGGCAGCTCCCGCTTGCCTATGGCTAAATACTGCCTGGCCGGACAGAGGTAACACCAATTGGCGGTGGGCATCGGGTTGAGGTGGTCCAATAGAATGACTTTTCTCTTAATTTGTTCCTTAGTCCGTCAAGTTGCACCCAGATTAACCATGACAAGTCCACCTGTCAACTTGACACCTACAATCGCTCTGCTTAAATGTCAATGCAAACAATGGCGAGGTCATAATCCACCTAACAGTTAAAGTATCAATGTGCAATAGCAAAGCATTATACTTAGAGTAGGTGGTAATGCCTTGAGAAGAACTTAGTCCTTCAGTTCTAATAACCTAAATATACAAAACTTAACACATATCTAATTGCACATTCAAAGGGGAACAGTATCCACTTAATATACATTTATATATATATATATTATATTTATATATCTATATAAAGACATTCTTAACCAATAGGATGAAGGTTAATATCTATTATAATCCACGTTTCTGCAACTGGACCCTGGGCTTCAGCATGATTATTTATGACTACCTTCTTCTATACCCATTGCTGTCATTTCCTCCCCTCGATGCAAGCATCTTGCAGTTGGTCTTCCTGGAGTAGTGACCCATACTTCATCCTGTATAGGGTCTGGGCCATTTTTTCCTTTGTCTGTGTTTGTGGTGTGTGTGGGGTTTTCCATTCACCTTAATCCATAGGACATGGTACAGCCCAGAACCCTACAAGCATCTTCAATGCCTTCCAGACATAATTTCCTTGCCCCCATTGTGAGAAAAAGTCAAATTCCCCATGGTAGTCTGGATAAATCATCTCCTACTACTACTGTATTCCTTCCTTTAGCATGTTGGCTTAAAGGCAGTAGTAGCCCGAAGTGGGCCAGGGGTAGTCTTAGCTTCCAGTTTCCAATATAGAACTGTTGGTGCTGCTATAACGTTCCTGGCCAAAAGCACTTCCCCCCCATTGGAGCCAACGCTCTAGACCAGCAGAAGCAAGGTCGTGGTACAGGAATGCAAAAATTTTCTACTGGGTCACTAGGAGGTGAAGTGAGTGGAATCATTCCACATTCCACCCTGTCCTGGACCCATGAATTTGGCTGTAGGAGAAACAGTACATATATGTGGGTGCTGATATCAAAGCATATACTGCTTGCTGGGAGAACCTTGCCCCAGCCCTCCAAGATATTGCTACCTAATTGGCGCTGTCACGTGTCTTTCAAGAGGCCATTCCATTGTTCTATAAAGCCAAGCTGCTTCTGGGTGGTGGGGAACATGGTAAGACAGTGGATACCTGACCATGGGCCCCTCAGTCAGCTTCTTTGTGAAGTGATTTTTGGTCAGAAGCATGCCTTGAGGAATACCATGATGGTATAAGGCATTACGTAAGTCCCTGAACGGTAGTTTTGGCAGACTTATTAGTGCGATCGAAAGGCAAATCACATATCTACCAGAATACGTATCTTTCTGTAAGAACAAAAACGTTCTGTCCCCTCCATTGATGGAAGTGTCCAATGTAGCAATACGCCATTGCTGCACCCGGAATGAATCGAGGGTCATTTCTACCGTGTTGCCAACTCGGCTGGCGGTCTAGCATTCACTTAGTGGGAATCGTGTGAGCACTCAACTTTATTCTGACAGCAGCTATATTCGGCCACTACACACAGGTTCACGTGGACCAAATACTGCACTTCGGCCAACAAAGCACGCAGCTCAGTAGCCATGAATACAGCCTTACGAGGGGATCAGAGTCGATGCCATCATAAACCTCCATTCCACCAATGACACGCACTGTATGGGCGAGACGCCACAACAGGACCAGCTCAGAACAATCTACGGCTCACCAGCACCAATCCACGGACACAACACGTCCATCATCGCATCACTACCAATATGCAACTATTAAACTATCCCACACAAGCTGCCAGACATCACCTTTAGAACAATGAGGACAGTCACAAAGCACTCAATATCCCTTCCACATTCACCCACCCTAATTGAACCACTTCACGAAGAGCTCTACATAACCCATACCTTCTTCCCCAATATGCTATTCTCCATCTCACCAATTTTCCGTTCATGCTCCTTTCCACAGTCCCACACTGCCATCCAACCAAATTATTGGCTAAGCCCATGAATCAGTATATATTATACACCTCTGGCCATTTCTCTTTGCAGGCAAAATGCACAACCATGTGCACTGCCCGAAGTTCTGCCACCCTGTGAAGACTTTCCTTACCAGTGTGTCCTTTAGTGGTTGTTTCAGAAATTGGCTGAATGCTGCAGCTGTCCACCTCTGGTGGTGCCTGCGTAGGTGCAGAACCATCAGTAAACAAGCCCTAGTCTTCTCTTCCACAGTAACTGATCATAGGCAAACCCCATGAAGCCATAGTTCGCTGCTTAAGCACAGGAGACCATTGTAACAGGACGTGGGAAACCATAGTCATTTGGTAAACTTCTTATGTAGCTTGCTAGTGCCCTCAGGCGCTACCCGAGCCCTTGTCACATAGCTACCACTTCCATTCGACTAATGACTGTTGCTGCAATCTACTAATGAGTTGGTGGGTCAGTAACACCTGCTGATTTTATGCATCAGTCGATTTGGTGACTTGTGTGGCCCTATTGTCAACGTTCAGTTATCCAATAAGGCCAAATAGCAGGCTAAGAGTCTGTCTGCACAAAGGCAGTAATAGTTGTTTGCAAAATGAAGGTAGAGCCTTGCGCTCCAAAATCCCAGAGGGCCATCCCTCCTTTATGGAATTCCCTATGGGAGACCTGCCACAGACTCCAGACAGCATCTCTATTTGTCCCACTAGTACCCCAAGCACTTTATGGGTCTGCTGGATCATATGTGCCCTAGGGGCAGAGCAGCCTTCACTGCAGCCTGGACCTGTTGAAGAGCCTTTTCCTGTTCCAAGCCCCACTCAAAGTTTGCTGCCTTACGAGTCACTTGATATATGGACAGTAACACACCAAGATGAGAATTCCTCAACCAAAAACCCACCAGACGTTATGTTCTTTCTTGGTTGGAGGGAGGAGGCCAAGTGCAACACTTATTCTTTACCTTAGAAGGAATTCTTTCCTAGGATGCTCCACACCACTGAACTCCTGAAATAGTCACCAGGTAGATAGGCCCTGAATTTTAGTTGGATTTATTTCCTATCTCTCATGTCGCATATGCTTTCACAAACAAGTCTAGTGCCAGCTGCTACTCCTGTTCACTGGGTCCAATCAACATAAATCATCATATAGTGGCGCCAGGTGATATTTTGTGGAAGAGTCATGCGATCAAGATCCCTTCTAAATAAGTTATGGCACAAGCTGCGAGAGTTAACATACCCCTGAGATAAGACAGTAAAAGGTATACTGTTGGCCTGCCAGATGAAGCAAATTGCTTTGGTGGTCCTTATGACCGTATTGAGAAAAAGCTCTTGGCCAGATCAATAGCTGCTATTCAGGTACCAGGAGACCTATTAACTGCCAAGTAGGACACCAATCTGTTACAGAGCAGCAATTGTGCTGTACACTACTGTGGTTGCAGTTTATTCGATAGTCAACTGTCATTCTCCATGATCCATTGTTCGTTTCACAGGCAAATTGGAGATAATGGAGATGTGGTATGACCTCACCCCTGCACTTTTCAAATTCCTTGAGGTGGATTAATCTCCCATCCCTCCAGGGTACAGGATATGCTTTTTTGTTCACTATTTTCCTGGTAGAGGCAACACCAATGGTTCCATTTGGGCTTTCCAACATCAATGCCCTCACTCCAACAGATCAGGAACCAATGTGGGGATTCTGCCAATTTCTATTATTATATCTATCCCAATTATCATCTGGGACTGGAGGAATAACTACGGATGCATTCTGGACTCACTGGATTCCACCGTGAGTCGGACTTCAGCCAAAATCTATTTATCACTTCTGACCATCCATTAGGCCCCTCTTTTAACCGGAGGGCTACATTCTTTTGGGTTTCCTGGGATCAGTGTCAATCAGAACTCAGTATCCAATAGGCCTGAAAGTTGATTATTTCCTTTTCCCAGTTACAGTTACCCTAGTTAAAGGGCTCAGGTCTCTGGGGAGGAAAAGGAGGAGGCAAACAAGCATAATTTTTGGTTTGTGCAAGGTCCTTCCTCACTGGAACCGTGGCACCTTCATTCAAGGGGATTCTGGAGTCTGTGACTGTCGCAAGTCTGGAACTGGTAAACTGAGACGAGGATTCGCTATCTCACAATAAACAGTTGACTTCACTGTCTTCGTTTCTAGAGCTTTTCTGCTTATACACGATCAAATAAAAACTTAGTAGGCTTCTTATGTATTTGGTTCTGGGAATGCCATGATTAATAAGCCAGTTCCAAAGATCATTTCGGGTTATGCCCATTTTATAGGATTGTTTTGCCTTTGCCACCCCTTATGATAATTACTGTAACTACGCTCATCTGCCTTCTGCAATTCAGTGCTGCCACTGACGCCTACCCTGAGGTCCCGTTAGACCTATTACGTGTACATTTAACTTATGCAAACGAGCCACAACTTCTCTAACGGTAAGATCTGGCATAAGAAATAAAGCAAAAAACAAAGCTCTTCAAATGTTCTGGTGTCTCTCTCAGTCCTTTCCATCTTAAAAATTCAGTGAGTGGCATGTCTTCTGGGTCCTCATACTGTGGAGAATGTGATTTTACACATCAAATCCACTCAAGCATGCACATCTGCCTGACCCTCAAAATCCCTTCATCAATACTAAGCCAAGGAGTATCAGGCGTGTCTAGCTCTTGGTCAGTAGACCATCTTTTGTTAAATACTTCGGCCATCAAATCTAATAAATTTTAACACCTTTTTTAATCATTCGAGCTTCCATGTTAACCTAGAATCTCTACTCAGGGAGCTCATATCGATAAACTCAATACGATCCAATTTTATATTATTTCCACCCTTTACTCCCATCCACCCTTAAAATGCATTCCTACACATATTCCTTCGGCTTCTGCCGGAATGAATCAGCAAACTCATTAATTTCTTTTAGTAGTATATCGCACCTCCTCGTGGACCACATTTTCTATCTCACCTTGAGGGGGCTTGCTTAGCCTTCAAAATTAGGTCTAGAGGCAACAATTAATTGTTGGGCCCTGAGGGATATCAGCTCCCACTGGGAGGGGGCGATTAATTTCCTCAGGCAAGGGTGGGGAGGAAGGGATTGCAGGCGGCGTGTGGATCTATGCTGGGTGGGGAGGGTTTCCTCAGATAAAGAAAATCTCTTAGAATCCGAGGGTTCAAAATATTCATCATCATGGTTCTCCCATGTTTCTCCATCCCAAGTTTCAGGCTTCCAAACTTTTCCCACCAGTGCTCTCATTTTAACTGCTGACAATCTTCATCGCTGGGAATTAAATTTGCGTTGTAAATCAACCAAACGTGTAATAAGTGCTCCAGCTTGATTTTCTGCGCTTTAGCTCTTTGGCTGTGGAGAGAAGTTCTCTTCCAGCGCACACTTGGAACCCTTTAAACTGTTGTTTCGAATCCGGAGCTGGTCATTTTTTCACCGAGCTCCATATTTTCATCTAATAGTTTATCCAGACATGAAAAAAACAAACGACGAATGGTATCCCTCATCTGTGGATGCTAGTGCCAATTACCCAATTGTAAGTATTTCTTGTATAGGGCCCCCTGAGCTTTTGTCCAAAGCAGTTGGGCATAACGCATTTTGGAAACAACAACAACAACAGAAAAGACTGCATCAAAGGACTGACTGAAACAGTGAACTTCTGCTCAAAACAGTCAACTTTCCCATGGAAAATATTGAGAATGACTAAGAGATGGAAAGCATGTCTGGCAGAATGCATGAACTCTGGCGGGGTGGGGGAATGAGTGGGAACACAGGTCTAGATTTGTTAAAAATAAATAAATAAATAAATTTATGTGAAAAAAAAACAATTTGTACTGTTTAAATACCTATATATCTAATTGCTTGTGCTTCATTAGTAGGATCGAAAGGTTATTCCTGGACAAAATGTCAGCCCATGAAAGAAAACAGCCAGAATTGAGCAGAGTCCAAAACAACAGCTCCAGAGAAAGTAGACTGTTTTGCTTCTTGTCCACCTGTGCCCCTTTTCTAAGCCTAAGAAACAATCTGTGGAAGAGGGGGTGTGGTAGAATGTAAGGGCTGCTATTGGGGTGAATGGTGAAACTACAGCAATATAGTCTGGACACTTATTTGATCAACTTGATTGAACATACAAGCCCCCCCCCAGCTGGATGGTGGGACCCTTGGGCTGTATGGGTTTGGGCACAACTGCTTGCAAATCAGTTTTACATGAAGGATGCTTGTACTTATAAATTATTACTTATTGTTAAAAAATGAAAAAAAATAAAGAAGTAATAGGAAAAAAGTGTTCAGCATCACTAGTAATTAAGGAAATGCAAATTAAAACCACTTGAAAATTTCCTCTTACCCCAGTAAAGCTAGCTATGATCAAGAAAACAAATAATACCAAATGCTGGAGAGGCTGTGGGGAAAGGGGAATGCTCAGTCACTGCTGGTGGGAATACAAATTCATGCAACCCCTATGGAAAGCAGTGTGGAGAACTCTTAAAAGACTCACAATGAGCCTACCACTTGACCCAGTCATACCACTCCTGGGTATGTACCCACGAGACATCTTGTTGCAGAGATACATGCACAACCATGTTTATTGCAGTTCTTTTCATAGTAGTGAAGAGCTGGAACCAACCTAAGTGCCCTCAGCCAATGAGTGGATAGAGAAAATGTGGTATATCTACATATGCACCAGTAAAGAAAGATGACAATATGAAATTTGCAGATAAGTGGATGAAACTAGAAACTAGTATGCTAAGTGAAGTAACACAGTCTCAGAAAAACAAATGACATATGGTGTCCCTCGTGTGTGGATCCTAGCACCAAATCCTTATATACTCTGTCATTTTGGTGTATGTGTGCAGAGCATATATGCATATTTTGGAGTAATATAAAAATTAAAGGGAACAACAACAAAAGACTTGCTCAAAGATCTGGTCAAAACAATAAACTTCTACATGAAAAAAGGTTAAAAAAAGACTATGAAAAAGATGCAAGACAGGACTGACTTAACACATATGGCAGAATGCATAAGCTCTGGTGGGAGGGGGACATGGTTGGGGAAATAGGTCTAAATTTGATTCAGAAAGGTTGTATGAAATGCATAAAAGTTCAATAAATTGTTGACCAATGGAAAAAACTGAAGATCCAAACTTGAGCACATACAATTTCAGCCATCTCATAGTTGAAAATGGAGCCAAGAAGACACAATGGAGAAAAGACAGCATCTTCAGCAAGTGTTGTTGGCAAAACTGGATCACCACTTGTAAAGAATGAAATTAACCCCGTACCTCTCGCCCTGTACAAAAGTCAACTCCAGATGGATTAAAGACCTCAACGTGAAACCCCAAACTCTGAAGGTGATAGAAGAAAAAGTTGGCAGCAGACTACAAGACATAGGTGTAGGAAAAGACTTCCTAAATCAGACAGCAGCTGCACAAGAATTAAGGTTGACAGTTGACAAATGGGACCTCATTAAATTCAAAAGCTTCTGTACATCAAAAGAAACAATCAAGGAAGTGAAGAGAAAACCCACAGAGTGGGAGGAAACCTTCATGCAGATACATCTGACAAAGCATTGATTTCCAGAATATATAAACTACTCAAAAAACAAAGAAGAAAGAAAACAAATGACTCACTCAATAGATGGAGCAAAGAGCTGAACAGAGACTTCACAAGTGAGGAATTACATGGCTGAAAAACATCTTAAGAAGTGTTCAACATCACTATTAATTAAGGAAATGCAAATTAAAACCACTTTAAGATATCATCTTACTCCAATAAGACTGGCTAGGATCAAGAAAACTAATGATACCAAGTGCTGGAAAGGTTGTGGGGAAAGGGGAACACTCATCCACTGCTGGTGAGAATGTAAACTCGTACAGCCACTATGGAAAGCAGTGTGGAGAACCCTTGGAAGACTTGGAATGAACTTGCCACCTGACTCAGCCATACCACTCCTGGGTATGTACCCACAAGACTCATCTTAGTCTCTTCACAATAGCAAGGAGCTGGAACCAACCCAAGTGCTCCTCAACTGACGAGTGGATAGAGAAAATGTGGTACATCTACACAATGGAGTTCTATGCAGCGGTAAAGAAAGACAACATCATGAGCTTTGCAGGTAAATGGCTGGAGCTAGAAGATATCATGCTGAGTGAAGTAACACAGTACCGGAAAAACAAATGACGAATGGTATCCCTCATCTGTGGATGCTAGTGCCAATTACCTAATTGTATGGCAAACTGAGCAACGTTAATGTGGTGTGAAAACAACTGTGCTCTTATATTGTGAATCCCTTAAGAAAATGATAAAAAAAAATAAAAACTTAAAAAAAATTTTAAAGTTCAATAAATTTTTAAAAAGATAGGCTAAAGATCTGAATAGAGGATTCTGGGCTGTGTGGGTTTAGGTACAACTGCCTGCAAATTGGTTTTACATGAGGATGCTTGTATGCATAAATTATCGTTTATTCTAAAAAATGGAAAAAAAACTGAGAGAAAGATGCAGGACAGTTATGGCAGAATGCATGATCTGGGATGGGGTGGGGTGGGGTGGGGGAAAGGGAAATGGAAATATGCCTGAACTGAATTGGAAAATGATGTATGAAATAAAGCATCAATAAAAAAAAAGAAAAAAAAAGAAACTTCTTTTTTTAAAAAAACTGAATAAATAAAAACAAAAACAAAAGTAACACAGAGAGAGACAAAGTCCCTCACAAGGGGAGGGATCCAGAGTTGGAGTCCATCTGCCCTCCTGGAGAGCCTGTGCTTTATATCCTTTTGGGTAGGGCATGGAGTACAATTGCACTCTCTCGCTCTCTCACTCTCTCTCTCTCCTCTGATTGGATGGGACAGGATCCATTTGCTGGTTAGACAATTCATATTAAGGCAGGAATCTGGTGGAGTGTTACAGAGGCAAGAAGATTTAAGCTCTTACCTGGAGGGCTCACTTAGCAGGAAGAAAGCCCATCAAACAGACTGACTTGGACAAGAAGCCAGAAGTAAGCCATCTCGCTACGAAAACTAAACTACCCAGAGTGCAGTGCTGCTGCCCTTCCTAGTTGCCTAATTTGAGCCTAGCTATCCACACTCTCCCTCAGATGGATCATATCATTTATGAAAATTACAAGAGACTTGGCTGGAGATGTGTGTGTGTGGTGTATATATAATATGTGTATGTAAGTGGGCACATATCTCACCATACATATATAAAACTCAGGGGCTGGAGAGATAGCTCAGCAGTTAAGAGCACTGGCTGCTCTTGAAGAGGACCCAGGTTCAGTTCCCCAGCACCCACATTCAGCTAACAACCATCTTTAACTCTAGTTTCAGAGAATCTGATGCCCTCTTCTGGTCTCCATAGGCATCACATGACCTGGGTGCACTTATATACATACAGGCAAAACACTCATACACACTAAAATAAAAATAAATAATTTTTTTAGAAAGAAAGAAAAAGGATTAGAAGAAACTGTGAACAGTGACTAAACTAATCTCAAATCAGTTCATCCAAGTATAGGACTATAACTCTAAGTGAGGATATTCCTCCCTTACAAAGCTATAGTTGGTTCTTTCTCATTTTTTTAATATTTGTACATTCACTTGAAAGAAAGAAAGAAAGAAGAAAGAAAGAGAGAGAGAAAGAGAGAGAGAGACAGAAAGAAAGAAAGAAAGAAAGAAAGAAAGAAAGAAAGAAAGGAAGGAAGGAAGGAAGGAAGGAAGGAAGGAAGGAAGGAAGGAAGAAAGAAAGAAAGAGGGAGGGCGGGAGGAAGGAAGAAAATTTAGTTAAGCAAGATGTCTCCACAAATAAATTTTGTCTCTATAGATGTGTGCATACCAGGGTCCAAAGCAACATCTTTCAGCCAGCATGGTACAAAGAAAGAGCCATAGCTGTCCCCTGTGAAGTCGATGCCCATCTGAACCCACCAGCAAATCTGCTTCCTGCTTCTTAATGCAAGCACAGTTGGCAAGGATACTTCAAGAGAGGAAGAAGACTGAAAGACAAACAATCAGAATCCTTACCTTACCAAGCACCATGTGGGACATGTAAGAGACAAGTAAAAGTAAAGCCGTTAGGCAAGATGACTCGGCAGATGTGGATGCTGACAGGCAAGCCTGGTGACTTGAGTGTGATTCTTAGGACCCACATGGTGGAAGAAGTGAACTGAGACCTCTAAGCTGTCCTCAAACCTCCACCCACGTGCCCATACACATATATGCACATAAACCAAAAAAGTAAGTAAAGACAATAAAAATATCTTAAAAAAAAAAAAAAGATAAATGTTGGTGAGATGGCCCAGTGAGTGAAGGCACTTGCTGCAGAGCCTGAGTTTGAACCCAGGACCCACATGGTGGAAAGAGAGAACCGAATCTCACAAGTTGTACACACACACACACACACACACACACACACACACTCACACACTTTTTACATGTATATATTTTCTTGAATTTGCGTGCATTTCATACAGTACACACATACTTTTTTAAAATTAGAAATAAAAAGGTGAGCAAAGACTGTAATACCATTTTTTTAATTCAAGTTAATTTCAAGTATGCATGGATTCAAAGTAAATTACCTTCATCTGGTAAGCGTGGCTATTATTTTCCCCATAGAAGGTTCAGAAAAACTAATTATTTCAATAGTTTCAAAAATCTTGAGTTTAAAACTTCATCTTTGATTTTTAAAGCATAAATTCCAAGTTTTGTTCAAAGAAAAGAGCAGGTTATAGTCTAGAGAGATGGCTCATCATTTGAGAACACTGGCTGCTCTTGCAGGGAACCAGGGCTCAGTTCCCAGCACACACATGGTAGCTAATAACCATCCATAACTCTAGTTCCAGGGGATCCAACACCCTCTTCTGGTCTCTTCAGGCACCAGGCACATACATACACATAAAATAGAAATAAGTAAAATCTTTAAAAATAAAAAACAGGTTAATATTTCTTGCTAGTATGTTAAATGAGAGATTCTATTTGTTCTTTAGATTTTTTTCCTTAAATATATGTTGTTTTGAGCAGATCTTTGCATTTTCACAGAAGTTTATCTAATTAATGGTTTCGTGGGTCTGCGGTGCCTTTGAAGAGCAGCAAGCATTCAACTGCTGAGACATCTCTCCAGCCCCCAAAGTTTGTTTTGAACATCCTCAGTTAATGGCCCTGAAAACTATCATCCCTCAGTGGACTGAAGGCTTCAAGACACTGAGCTCGGAGGGTCCTGCAAAGGAGGAATGCTGTAGATCAGGACAGTGGTAACCCAGCTGGCGTATTATTCCACAACATGAGACGTGGTAGCATTGACCCCATGTGGAAGAACTTTCCTTCAAGGTAATACAATCTAAGGACTCTAAAATTAAACACTTGATTACACCTCTACACCCTAGACACCTTCGGTTGGTGCATTACAGAAGCTATTTGCACCTTTTTTTCCACTCCTTCTCTCTTTCCAATCACAGCCTCATTATGAACTCATGGCCCAGGACCAGAACTGTGCCTAACAAGTGTGCTTGATTGGTATCCAGCCACCCACCCCCCTCAGTCACTTGTGAAGTAGTATGATTGTTAGCTTTAATAGTTAACCTGACACAATCTGTACTCACCTCCAAAGAGAGTCTCAATAAGGGACAATCTAGAACAGGTTAACCAGTGGCCATGTCTATCGGGGATTGTCTTGATTGTGTTCATTGAGATGAGAAGACTGGCCCCTTGCAGGCAGCACCATTCCTTGGGTTTAGGTCCTGGACTGTATAAGAATGAAGAAGGGGGGGGAGGGCTGGAGAGATGGCTCAGAGGTTAAGAGCACTGGCTGCTCTTGCAGAGGACCTAGGTTCAGTTCCCAGCACCCACATGGCAAGTAACAACCAAGGTAACCCAAGTTGCACAGGATCCAATGCCCAAAATCATTATACACATGAGTACATTTACACACAGACAAAACACTGATACACATAAAAAATAAAAATAAAGCATATATAAAGAACAGGAGCCAAACAGGTCTGTGTGCATTTGTTGCTCTCCGATTTTGACTATGGACATAACGACTTCAAGTTCTTGAAGACTTTGGCTTCCCCACAGTGATGGACCATAACCTGGAACTATGAGCTGAAATAAGTCCATTGTCCCCTAAGTTACTATTGTCAAGATATTTTATGACAACCAGAAACAAAACTAAGTCAAGTACTGACCAGAATTACCAATAACAATTGCATATGTTATAGAGTATAGAAATTATCACATACTATGTAGAATTGTGACAAAATATTTTAATTTAATAGTTACACTTTACTGGCTTATTTAAGTGAGAGGTCAGGTGGGACAGGAGGGAGTCCTATAGAGGTCCATGCTAACCTCACCTTCCTCACCTAGCCAAGGATGGCCTTGAACTGTTGATTCTCCTGCCTCCACCTCCCAAGACCTGGGATCACAGGCATGCACCAGTATGCCTGATTGTGTTTATACAGTTCAGGGAATCAAACTCAGACCTTTATGTATGCTAGGCAGACACCGTACCAACCGAGCTATATCCTTAGCCCCTCACAGTCTTTTTCCCAAGAAATGTTTTTCTCATCCTAGAGAAATACTTAATTCAGCATTCCTAATTTATATTAATCTTTCCTCAAACATTAGTAGCTCTTAACAAGCAGTGCTATGCAGGAGGAAAAGGACCTTTGATATTACGGTGTGGTTTCTGTGGCTTAGCACTCTGTGCCTTTGTCATGCCCCTCCCTCAATCTCTGGGCACAGTGGAGACCTGAGTGAGCGCCATGTTGCTAAGCAACTCTGAAGGGCACCTGGACAACAGAGCTGTGTCCTGTGACCAAGACAAGGGAAAATGTTCCACACAGCCCCAGGACACAGTACAGACCAATCACAGATCTTGCCAGGCAGACACCATTTACACAGGCAAGATTTCTTTAACATAGACAGGGAGCCAGAGGGGCAAGAATAACAACCAAAGCCCACAGAAGTGCCTTATCCACATACTGGTACGGAGAGCACAGCGCCGATGGAATTCTCCTCAGAAAATGTCACGCTGTGCAGATGGAGCATCATCTTGTAAGAATTCAGCTATCCAACTTATTTCTGAGGCCATTTTTCAGCAAATACTCTCAGCAGGCCTGACATAAAGCCATGCCGCTCAATCCCACAAGGCTAAAGCCAGCAACTTCTTCTGCTTCTGAGACTCCCACCAACACACACACACACACACACACACACACACACACACACACACACAGCTTTTTTTCAAAGCCTTTCTATAAGGGGTATGCCAAATACTGAGACAATGACCAGGCAAATGCCGGCCTGTGGCTGAAGACAGGATCAACACAAACAAGACAAGGTTGCTTCAGCCTCTTCCTGAAGGCGACTTGCAAGCCACATAGCATTTTAAAATATGGGCATTTCCTTAGACAGTTTATAAATTCATTTCAAAAGATTCATTTTTCTTCCAAGAGTAGACGACTCATCGCTCTTGGCAATAAATTTAACATTTAACACGCAGAGTTCTAAACCAGGAAGTCAACAAGAGAGCAGAGAGTCACACTTAACTTTTCTGGCTTGAAGAAAAGTGAAAGTGTGTGTGTGTGTGTGTGTGTGTGTGTGTGAGAGAGAGAGAGAGAGAGAGAGAGAGAGAGAGACAGAGAGACAGAGAGACAGAGAGACAGAGACAGAGAAATGTATACATATATTCAGTATTCAATATACATAATCACTGATATGAGACATTCAGATTTTGAGCTGCTTGTCTTCAAAGCCCATAGACTAACAACTAATATACTTAAGTATTCAGTATATATCTGTTCATACCCAGTCTGTAGTAGGCTCTCTGTTAATACCAACGGTCAACAAATAAAATAAAGATCCTGGAATTAACATAATCATAACAGTAAGTCTGGGAAGATTGGGAGAGACTGAAATCATTTCTCATTGTCAAGGATTTAAAATGTTCGTAGGGCATTGGTTTCTTAGTTGATAGTCTAAAGTCTGATAATTGTGAACTCTTACAGATTCGATACAAAGACATCTTTGAGAAAAAAGAATCTGTTCGGGGCTGGAGAGATGCCTAGCGGTTAAGAGCGCTGAACGCTCTTGCAGAGGACCGGGGTTCGATCCCCAGCACCCACATGGTGGCTGAGAACCGTCTGTAACTCCAATTCCAGGAGAACTCCAGTTCCAGGGGATTCCGAGACCCTCTTCTGACCTCCGCGGCATTGCACGACACGGGTGCACAGACCTACATGCAAAACAGTACATTCATACACATAAATAAAATTAAATTAAATTTAAAAAAAAAAAGAATGTTCGTTTTATTTCTGCCCTCATTAATTTACTCTGGCAATTACAATGATAATTTTTTGACATCTTTGTTACTGTTATCAGAGTTCCTGGTGTTTGACAAATATTTGGTCAGACCAGTGAAATAAATTGTCATTTGCTTCTCTGAGTTGCATTTCCATGGAACAGTCTACCCGTGTTTGGCCACCAGATTTAAATACAGCATCACCTATATCAAGTGGGCACAGGATAATGTCAGACAGCCATGGCTAAAGTAGGGCTCAGGAGGAGCGAGCTGTACATCAGCAAGTGTGTGCTGGGGTCCACTCAGCAATCTCATCAGGTGATGCAGCGTCAGTATTCCAGTTATAAGGAAACTCCTCCATACTGATGGTCTCAGGCAGCAAACAGGCCCTCCAGTTTCTGTTGAAGCGGAGAATGAAGACCATCTCCTCATCACTCAATTTTAAGTCAAAAGATCTGAAAGTTCTCACATATGTGTGAGGGTGTCACAGACTTGGAGATCACCACCAAGTTCTCCTGGATATGGAACCTAATCAGAACCTGGGCTGATCTTTTCTCGTGCTTTTCAGTGATCACTTGAATCAGTAGCAAAGGGTCCTTTGGCTTGGCCCAAGGTCCATCTGGAGAACCCAGTGGGCTGTAGGCTGTGACAGGGTGATGCCCTTGTCCTGCTTCAGTCCAGGTTTGTTCAAGGGCCTCTCAATCTGGAAGTGGTTGAAGTTGGAGAACCCAGAGTTTTCACTAATCCCTCATCCACCAGTCCTTCCAGGACCTCTCAGGTATTCAAGAATGTTATTTTACTGGTGAGAACATTGTCTTTATCATCTTTGGGGACTAGCTCCTTCCCCCCCCCCCGGCCTGAAGATAGAGGTCCAGAGAGTCCAGTTTCAGATCCGTGAGGGTTCTATGGAAGGCTTCCTCCAGCAGTTTCCTCTCAAAGCAAGTGGCCCACAATTTTCTCAAAATGAAGAGGTCCGCTTCACAGCCTTCTCTTTGATGGCTTCTCCCGCCTTGTTCTCATTGTAATACATATAGGCACAGTCAATGTGGCAATAGCCAGCATCAATGGCCACCTTCACGGCTTCTTTGACTTGGCCTTGGGAAGACGTCCACATGCCCAGGTCCACGATGGGTATATTGGCTTTGGTACTGAACTCCACCAAGGTGGCTATGCATGCTACTGTATCTTTCTGAGAGAGCAGATAGATGCTTGTGTCCTAGTTAAGGAGGCAGGCTGAGGTTTTTCTATAGTGACAATTTGTAAGTACTCAGGACTCTAAACACTTAATTATCACAACCCATCCTTCCAGTCTTACTGTTTGCATACCTATGTTGTCCAGTATGACAGTTCTATATAGATATTTAAGTTTAAATATCTACTAATTAAAAAAATAGAATTCATAGGCCAGCAAGATGGCTCAGCAGGTAAAGATGCCTACCACCAAGCCTGACAACCTGAGTTTAATATTTGGAACTCAAGTGGCAGAAAGAGAGAACTGACTCAGGAAATTGTCTTCTAACTTTCACACATCACTGTGGCATACGTACATCCAGACATGGAGCAAGTGAGAGGAGAGAGAGAGAGAGAGAAATAATGTAATAAAAATTCTTAAGTAAAATAAAATTTATTCCCATGGCTTGCTGATTCTCATTTCAAAGACTGAGTATCCTCTGTATTATGAAATATTTTCATCACCAATTTCTATTGAGCAGAACTAGTTATTAATTTCTATCATAAGAAAATAACCTTTCCACTCAAACCCTGTTATGTTACCAAGCATATTTTCCTAACATTTGATTTGTTTATTTTTATTAATGTTAACTTTTTGACTCTTGTGGATAAAGTTATTCATCTAATGATTAGTGAAGTGGTAATTAATTAACATGTTTCAGGTTCTCTATCCAATAGCACCACCATCTGAGGAGAGCAAATTGTAATACCTTTTAGCTTTTTAATTTAAATTTGTAAGTACAACTTAGAATTAAAAACAAAGGGTATGGAGAGTTAGACAAGTGTGAGGGCTGCCCATGATCTTGGCACTTGGGAGGTAGAGACAGGATCCGTGAAGGAAGTGGCCTATTCAGGAAGTCTTGATAGAGACCTTACCTCAATATACAAGGTGGAGCAAAATCAAAAAAACACCTCTGCCTTCCACAAGCACATGTGTACACACACACACACACACACACACACACACACACACACGTATATATATACATGCACAGCACAAACATGTATATACACAACAAAACCCTAATACAGTAAGTTGTATGAATTAAATAAACTACTTATTTTCTTCATGAAACTTTTCATGGAAGATGCAATGCAAATATGCCTCTCTTTCTTAGATGTTTACCAACTACTTGCTAATGAAAATTGGGGAAATTCTGAATTTTGACAATATATCTCTAGATTTTATTTCCTAATACAGGAGAGATTGGAAGAAGAGATTTGCATTTATTTCTTCAATTCCAGATTACCTTTTATTTATTTTTTTTTTTTTGGTGTTTTTGAAAACTCAAGCTGAACCAGGTATGGCATCACATGCCTTTAATCCTAGCATTCAGGAGGCAGAAGCAAGTAGATCTCTGTGAGGCTGAGGCCAGCCTGGGGCTGAACAGAGACCCTGTCTCAAACAACAACAAAAATACTCAGTATCAAGTATGGTAGAAATTTACTAGTTTGGGGGAAAAGATTAGACTTAATGATAAATGGTCTCAATGTTCCTTGAATATGTCATAATGGTTATCTATATTCAACAAAGGAAAATTCAAGATGATAAATTTAAATATTCTGCTAGACTAGAAGAGCAAAATAGTAGTATGTGGCCACATCTTTCTAAGTAAGCTTTTGATAACAAGAGCATTTTTTAACATTTTATTATTTTTATTTTAGTGTATGAGTTTATTACCTGCATGTAAATCCATGTCATGCAGTGCCCATAGAGATCAAAAGGGGGCATCAGATCCCATGGAGCTGAAGTTACAGGTGATTGTTTGCCACTAGGTGGATGTTGGGAATTGAACCCAGGTCCTCTGAAAAAGCAGCCAGTGCTCTTAACTGCTGAATCATGTCTCCAGCCCCAACAAGAAGCATTTTTAACAAGGATTTAAGATGGCCCCACCTAACTTCTATCTCATGATTGTTCAGAGGCTACCTCAATATTTTCATTGTACATTTCTAAGTTCTTTAATTGTCTAATACTATACCTGTATTCAAAGGGTATTCCAAACCCTCTCTGGGTTGTGGAAGGATAGGAATACCCTTTGAATACAGGTATAAACCCTCTCTGGGATGTGGAAGTATATCTGTACTCCCCTAACCCTGTAAATTTTATGATCCAGGATATCTTCTGTCACCAGAATGGGATGACCTCGAGTTTGTATACCACTTCTATCTCTCAGCCTTGCACAAGTCAAACTTGGAAGTCTTAAGATTCTTTGACCCGAACAGAATGGTTTACATCCTTTTGTTGAAAATTCTTGATATCCTTGGATCTCCTTGGAAAATCTGTCGAGAGGAAATGAAGCAGGCTTCTAAAGAAGAAATACAGAAAACCGGAGATCAATTACACTGAAGATCGTGTAGAAAACTAATAGAGAAAACATTTCTTTAGAAACTCCCTTACTGTTCAACCAGACAAAGGAGTCACATGGTTTGGGTGAATTTTATCACCATTCCACTGTCTCTCTTTTATCATCCCTCCTTAAACCCAAAATCCCATTATTCTCTGCTATAAATCCAAGGTCACTGAAGCTGTCTTTTAAAGTAAGTTACAAGAACCGGATATGGTGACGTGAACTTATAAACCCAGAACTCAAAAGGATAAGCCAGAAGAACCATAAATCCAAGGTCAACCTGAGCCACATACTGAACCCTGCCTCAAAAACAACAACAAAAAAAGCAGCTGTGCTTGTCTATACAAGACCTGCACAAGATCAAGGCAGTTGACACTCCAGCAAGGGTGGGGGAGAGGTACACAGGCCCCAACCCCTAGCAGAGGAGCCATTGACAGCTGATTCCCAAGGGGAGGGAAAGTCGGTTTTCTTTAGGTGTGGCCCCCTGGTAAGTTGACCTTGCCCCAGAGGCTAACCCCATACCTATGCTGCACAAATATCAGGCTGCACTAATTAGACTCAGTAAGTTTTGAGAAAGAGAGAGAGAGAGAGAGAGAGAGAGAGAGAGAGAGAGAGAGAAAACTAAGTTTGGAGGATAGGAAGGAAGGGTATCCAGGAAAAGTTGGAGTGGAGGATGAATATGCTCTAAAAACACTGTATATGTGTATAAACCTTCAAAGAATAACTTTAAAATAGTATACTTTAGCCAGGTATACTGGCACATGCCTTTAATCCTAGCACTTGGGAGGCAGAGGCAGGCAGATCTTTGTGAGTTCAAGGCCAGCCTGGTCTACAGAGCGAGTTCCAGGATATCTGGGGCTACAAGGAGACCCTGTCTCAAAAAGACCAAAAAAATTGTACTTTACAAATAACTAAAAATTACCATTTATCCTGCAAATTAGTGGTTTACCTATTTATAGGTTCACAATTAATATAGTTATCTGTGAAGTTTTTGCTGTTTGTTTTTCTGTTTCTTTGTTTTATTTTGCTTTGGTTTGGTTTTGGTTTTGGTTTTGGTTTTGGTTTTGGTTTTGGTTTTGGTTTTGGTCTTTTTGAGACAGGATCTCCCTGTAGCTCTGGCTGGCCTGGAACTCGCTACATAGACCAGGCTGGCCTTGAACTCACAGAGATCTGCCTCTCTGCCTCCCAAGTGCTTGGATTAAAGCTGTGCACCACCATGCCCAGAGCTGTTTATTTTTTGAAATAGGGTCGCATGCTCGTCTTGAGCTCAGTATGTGCAGAGGCTGAACTTGAACTCCTTATCCTCCCACCACCTCCAAGTGCAGGGATTATAGGTGTGTACCACCACACTCATCTTAACAACTTGATTGAACAAACAACCTGTCAACCTCCACTGAATGGTGGGACTGTGGGGGTTTGGGCACAACAGTCTATAGATTGGTTTTGCACGAAGGATGCTTATACTCATGGATTATCACTTATAGCTAAAAAATGAAAAAAAATAAACCTGAAAGATGCAGGACAGTTATGGCAGAATACATGATCTGGGATGGGGTGGGGGTGGGGGGGAAGGGAAAGGGAAATATGCCTGATCTGAATTGGAAAATGATGTATAAAATGCACAAACCATCAATAAAAATTAAAAAAAAAAAAAAAATAATAATTTTAATCGGGGGCTGGAGAGCTGGGCCTAGAGTTAAGAGCGCCAGGACCCGGGTTCGATCCCCAGCACCCACATGGCGGCCGAGAACCGTCTGAAACTCCAATTCCAGGAGAACTCCAGTTCCAGGGGAATCCGAAACCCTCTTCTGACCTCCGCGGCATTGCACGACACGGGTGCACAGACTTGCATGCAGACAGTACATTCATACACATACAGAGATAAATAAATGCCAGGCGTGGTGGCGCACGCCTTTAATCCTGGCACTTGGGAGCCAGAGGTACGCGGATCTCTGTGGGTTCGGGGCCAGCCTGGTCTACAGAGTGAGTTCCAGGACAGCCAGAGCTACAGGGAGACCCTGTCTCAAAAAGACCAAAAATAATAATAATAATAATAATAATAATAATAATAATAATAATAATTTTTAGTCAAGATTATCCGCCCCCCAAATTCTGGTTCTCCTCCTTCTGGTCTCCATAGTTTCTAATGAAACAGCAACTGAGAAACCTATAGACACTGAAAATATCCTTGAAAAATAATGGAGAATAGAAATGTTAAGGAAAGGAAAATATGTCATCAAAACAAGAGACTTGAGTCTGGAGAGATGACTCAGCGGTTAAGAACACCGACTGTGGACCCGAGTTTGATTCCCAGCATCCACATGGCAGCTAAGAACTGTCCTTAACTCCAGTTCCAGGGGAATCCGACGCTCTCTTCTGACCTCCATGGCATTGCATGACACGGGTGCACCAATCTACATGCAGACAGTACACTCATACACATAAAAAATAATAATAATTTTTTAAATTTTTAAAAAAGAGACTTTGTCATCAGAAGATCCATCCTAGAGGCTAGAGAGATGGCTCAGATGTTGAGAGCAATTGCTGCTCATTCAAAGGAACCAGGTTAGATGTCCAACACCCACATAGCAGCTCTCAACTGTCCATAACCCCAGTTCCGGAGATCTAATGCCCTCTTCTGCCTTCCACATGCATGCAATGCACACGGCATAATTACATACATGCAGTCAAAGCATTCATATGCACAAAATAAAAACAAAAACAAGTAAATCTTTTAAATACTTTTATTTTATGTATATGAGTATATTACCTGCATGTATATAAGTGCGTGCATGCCATGCAGTGCTTGCAGAGTCAGAAGAGGGTGACAGATCCCCTGGAACTGGGGATATGGAAGATTGTTAGGCACCATGTGGGTGCTGGGATTCAAATCTGGGTCCTCTGCAAGAGCAGCCAATGCTGTTAACCATCCTTCTCCAGCCCAAGCAAATCTGGTTTAAAAACAGACCCACCCTAAAAAATTATCTTAGAGATGCTCTCTAAATGAAAAGGAAATTATTTTAAACACACACAGCATCATGAATAAAGAAGCATAAGTGAGGAAAACATATTAATTTTTAGAAAAATTAAAATATATATGGTGCCAAAAAAAAAAAAAAAGAAGCTGGGCATGGTGGCGCACGCCTTTAATCCTAGCACTTGGGAGGCAGAGGCAGGCAGATCTTTGTGAGTTCAAGGCCAGCCTAGTCTACAGAGTGAGTTCCAGGACAGCTGGGGCTACAGGGAGACCCTGTCTCAAAAAGACAATATATATATATATATATATATATATATATATATATATGTGTGTGTGTGTGTGTGTGTGTGTGTGTGTGTGTGTGTGTGTGTGTGTGTGTGTGTGTGTATGTGTGTGTAAAAAACAAAACAGGAATTTCTTCTCTTTTAAAATAAATATAAGGGGCTAGAGAGATGGCTTAGCAGTTAAGAGCACTGGCTATTCTTATTCAAATCCCAGCACCCATATGGCAGTTAACAACCATCTATAATTCCAGTTCCAGAAGACCCAACACCATCTTCTGGCCTCTGCAGGGTGTTGCAATTACATACATGCTGGCAAAACACTCAAATGCATAAAATAAAAATAAAATAGATATAAATGGATGCTGAATTCATATCATACCATCCTTATAATCATAACTTCTTCTTAGTTTTACAATAAATTTTTTTAAGTTTTATCTTATTTTGAATTATGTGTGTGTGTGTCTGTGTGGACATATGTGTGTGACAGTACAATACCCACAGAGGCCCAGAAGAGGACATCAGATTCTCTGGAACAACAATTACCAACAGACTCACTTCGATAGTACACATCTTTAATCTCAGCACTCAAGAGGCAGAGGCGAATGGATCTCTGTAAGATGGAGCCCAGCCTGGTCAACACAGAAAGTTCCAGGCCAGCTGAGGCTACAAGGAGACCCTGTCTCAAAAGAAAGGGGCGGGGTGGTTTACAGCAGTTGTGAGATTCCCAACCTGGGTTATGGATACTGAACTCTTGTTCTCTACAAAAGCAGTGAACACACTTAATTACTGAACCGTCTCTCCAGTTCCCATAAAAGTACTTTTTGAATGTATGACCAAAACAATACAAAAGGTGGCAGGCAACTTAAATCCCATTAAATGTCCTGATTCCCCCCCCACACACACACACACACATTGTTGGGTTAGAGGTAAGAGACTGTATATCAGGCAGTGATTAGCCAGCACTATATGCTATCCTCTTTAAAAGAGCCATTAAAAGAATACCTGCTTTAGCTATAACAAATATATTGGCATCAGAAAGTGAAATAATAAGAAAGCAAAGGACCCATCTCCAGGATGGATCAGAGAGTAAAGGACCAACCTCCAGGATGGATCAGAGAGCAAAGGACCAGCCTCCAGGACGGATCAGAAAGCAAAGGACTAGCCTCCAGGACAGATCAGAGAAAGAAAAAAACAGACTCAATAGAATGAATATCTATCTACCTACTTACCTATGTGTATATAGATATATAGATATAGATATATATGCATATATGTATATATATAAAGAGATCTGTGTCCTGAAAGACAAAAAGAAAAGTGAAATAATAAAAACATGAGATTTATCCTCAACTAAAAAGATCAGATTACAATTGTGCTTAAGCAATTTAAGAAAATCATGTAACTTTACAGACACATAGTCCAAGAGAACAGAATTAAGAGTTTAAAATCTATAGCCAGTTAATATTTTTAATTACATTGATTTGTTTTTGTATCTGTGTGTATGCCACAGTATACACAGTATACCTGTGGAGGTTAGAGGACAGCTGCTGGGAGTTAGCTCCGTCCTTCCACCATGTAGGTTTAAGGGATCACACTCAAGCTTGGCAGCAAGCTCCTTTACCCTCTGAACTATCCATCGGTCACAATTGATAGCCAACTTATGTTTTTACAAAGGCACTAAGAATCCATATCAAAAAGAGTACAGTCTTCTCAATGAGTGGCGGTAGGAAATTGGATGCAGAAGAGAAAAACTTAACCTCTATTTCTCACCAGTTTAAAGAAAAAAAAAAATCAAGGGGCTAGGGAGATGGTTCAGCAGTTAAGAGCACTGGCTTTTCTTGCAGAGGACCTGGGTTCAGCTCCCAACACCCACATGGTAGCTAACAACTGTCTGTAACTTCAGTTCCAGGGGATCCAACACCCTTTTCTGGACTCTGTCGGCATTGCCCAACATGGATACACTTACATACAATGCAGGCAAAATACTCATATACATGAAATAACATTTTAATTAAAAAATTAAAAATGGATTAGCAAATGTCAGACATGAGGGACTGAAGACACGGCTCCACTTTGATGAAGAGCACCATCTGCTCTTGCAAAGCACTTGAGCTGTGTGACCAGCACCCACATGGAATAACCATCCATAATTCCTATTCCCAGGGATCTGACTTGACACCTTATTCTGCCCCCTGTGGGTATTGCACACACATGGTATATTTATGACAAAACATTTGTATAAATATAAATTCTATAAAAATTTATTTTAAAGGGCTAGAAAGATGCCTCAACATTTAAAAGCGCTGGCTGCTCTTGCAGAAGACCTGAGTTCAGTTCCCGGCACTTATATGGCAGCTAACAACCATCTGTAACTCCATTTCCAGGGGCTCCAACACCTCTTCTGGCCTCTGACAACATTGCATGATAAGGGTGCACCTCTTTACATGCAGACATTACACTCACACACATAAAATAAAAATAATAAATATATTTAATTTGCTTAATGTAAGACAAACTATTAAAAAAGTCATAAAGGGGGCTGGAGAGATAGCCTAGCGGTTAAGAGCACCGACTGCTCTTGCAGAGGACCCGGGTTCGATCCCCAGCACCCACATGGCGGCTAAAACCGTCTGTAACTCCAATTCCAGGAGAACTCCAGTTCCAGGGGAATCTGAGACCCTCTTCTGACCTCCGCGGCATTGCACAACACAGGTGCACAAACCTACATGCAGACAGTACATTCATACACAAACAAAAAAGTTTTTAAGTTTAAAAAAAAGAAAAGTCATAAGGAACATGAGTTGGACATTGGAAATAGACAAAAAAATTTTTTTAGACAAGACCCAAATACGGAGGCAACAAAAACACAAGCAAATGAGATTATGTCGAGCTAAAAAGCTTCTGGACAACAAAGAAACAAAAGGAAAGAGCTAACATAGCAGGAGTACCTGCAGAATGGAAAGAATATTTACAAACTACACATCCGACAAGAGATTGGTACCCAGAAAATATACAGAATTCCAAAAGTCGAATCAAATAAAATTTTAAAATGAGCAATTAGCCTAGATAGATGTTGATCAGAAGACAAGTGAAGAGTCCACATCACGCTTATCGTCCCTAACCATCGGGGAAATGCAAATCTGAAATATAAATCACCACATCACTGTAGTGTTTACATTACCTAAAAGACAAGGTATAACTCATGGGCTCAGTTGGCAGAGTACTTGCCTGGCACGTGCATGACCCTGGGTTCCATCCTAGCGCCACACAAACCGGAAGTGGCAGTGCACGCCTGTAAGCCCAGCATTTGGGAAATAGTGGCAAAGAGATTGCTACAAGTTCAAACCCAGCGTGGTCTGTGTGGCTTGTTCTGTGCGGGGACATGTTTTCTGGTGGTAGAAGTTTGCTCGTTGTTGTTGTTGTTGTTGTTTTGGTCTTTTTAAGATAGGGTCTCCCTATACCCCAGCAGGCCTGGAGATCACCAAGTAGACCAAGGTGCCCTCAATTTCACAGAGATTCATCTTCTTCTGCCTTAGCAACCTCAAGCCCAAGACGCTGTATTTTTTTAAAAAACTGTTTCTTTTTAAGAAGCTGCTAAGGGGCTGGAAATATGGTTCAGGAGTTAAGGACACGTACTGTGTTTCTAGAGAACCAAATTTCAGTCCCCATATACCTATAAGTGGGGCTCATAAATGCCTGAAACAACAGCTCCAGGGGATCCAATGCCCTCTTCTAGTCTCTGTGGAAACCCCACAATCACACAATCACACACACACACACACACACACACACACACACACGCAAATAAATCTTTTTAAAAAGGAAAGAAACAAGGGAGATGTCTCCTTGAACACAGTATTATCCAAGCATGAAGAACAAAGTTTGGATCCCCAGAACCCCCAAGTCCCAGTGGCATGACAGCCCCTCTTGTAATACCAGTGCTCAGAAGACTGGGGTTCCCCAGAGCAATCTGACTAGGTAAAGTAACTGCATAAGAGAACTCTAGGTTCAACTGAGAGACCAAACCTCAATGAATAAGGTGGAGAACCATCCAGGAAGACGAATGTCATCCTCAGAGCTCTACACATGCATGAACATATACACATGAAAAGAAATGAAATAGTAAGCTATAATAAAAATAAGTAAATAAAAAAGGGTCTCTGAACAGTTCGTTTCACAGAGAAAAAGGTCGCCAGAGTCTGGTTAGAAAAGAAAGGGCAGAAGGGATCAGACAGGGTTATCAGTAGATGCTAAGTTATACTTAGGACGGAAATGGGAAGTTTGGTGTGATTTTTCACAGAAGAGTGACTACAGATAACAAGAATCCACTGCCTACTTCAAAAAGCTAAAAGAAAAGATTTTAAGTGTTTCACTAGAATTGAATGATGAATAGTTGAGGGTGTGCTTAACCTGATTTAGATATTGCATAATGTAGTCATATACCAAAACATGGTGGTCCATAAATACAAGTGATTTTATGCTTTATATGTATGACTTATAGAGTATGTACTGTTTTCTTAAAAAGAACATTAGTCTAACTAAGTTTTATCTGACAACACACCGAATGCTTTTAATTCTATGAATTGCAGTTGTCAACATCCCTTTCTGGTCTAAAGAGAGATGTAATCTCATGAGTACTGAGAAAAACTCAATTTTTAGAATAGTTTCATGAATACTGGAAGGTCGCACTGATTATCAGTCTCTTGAGATAGAACCCTAACTCGAGGCTGCATTAAAAAGATCAGAAATCCTGTTGTATGGTGTGTATTTGTATCAGTGTGCCCAACTCCAGCTCAAGCATTTATCGCCCCACTGAGTAAGAGTGCCCAGTGAATGTCCACGAAGGTCACGGTGGGATACTTGTTTCTATCCCCATTCACCGCTAATCATAGCCCTTTTCCCATAAATGTCCACATTGCTCCCATGGCATGCAAAGGGAGAGCAATCGTGACTTCATCTTTTTATATGAGGGTAATAAACAGTCTCTCTAGAATCTTCAATGCAAGACATTTCACTGCTCAAGCTAACAATTTCAATGAAAAACCCACACATAATGACGTGGTGCTGAGAGAAAGGATGTAGGCATTGGTTCTACATTGCATCCCATTAGGAGGTCAAAAATCAGATTTAAGAAAGGGCGGGGGTATGTGGAGATGGCTCCAAAGGTGAAGGAACTGGCCACGGCAGCCTGGCAACCTGAGTTCAGTCCCTAGGTCCCACATAGTGGAAGGAGAGAACCAACTACCTCAAGACACACAAACTAAGTAAAGAGAAAATTTGAGGGGTGGCTGGTGGGATACCTCAGCTATTAAGAGCTCTGGCGCCATGCATGGTGGCCCACGCCTTTAATCCTAGCACTTGGGAGGCAGAGGCAGGCAGATCTTTGTGAGTTCAAGGCCAGCCTGGTCTACAGAGTGAGTTCCAGGACAGCAGGGGGCTACAGGGAGACCCTGTCTCAAAAAGACCAAAAAAAAAAAAAAAAAAGGCTCTGGCTGCTCTTCCAGAGGTCCTGGATTTGGTTCCCAGCACCTGCTGGGTCTTAACAACCCTCCAAAACTCTAGTTCCAGGAGATCCAACGCCCTCTTCTGACCTTTGCAGGCATCGCACACATTGGTGTACTTAAATTCATGCAGTCAAAACAAACACATAAAATAAAAATAATAATAATTAACAATAATTTTTTGGTCTTTTTGAGACAGGGTCTCCCTGTAGCCCCAGCTGTCCTGGAACTCACTCTGTAGACCAGGCTGGCCTTGAACTCACAAAGATTCACCTGTCTCTGCCTCCCAAGAGCTAGGATTAAAGGCGTGCGCCACCATGCCCAGCCAAACAATAATAATTTTTAAAACACGGGGAAGAAAAGGTAACCAGAGTACATTATACACAAGTATGAATTTGTCAAAGAACTAACTTAATAAAAATAATGATGATGGTGATGACAATAATAATAATAGGCCTGGAAAGATGGCTCAGAGGGTAAGAGCATGTACTGGTCTTGCAGAGGACCCAACTCCAGGTCCCAGAACCCAAGCCGGGCAGCTCACGACCACCTGTAACCCTAGCTCCAGGGGACCTAGCACCCTTTCTGGACTCCCCAAGTACCTGCTCTCGTGTGAATAACCTATACACGTATCATTTTTAATGTTTTTCAAAACAATAGCAATGTTTGATTTAAATCAGATTTTACATATTGTATCAACATTCCCAGCTCTAAGAGAATCTTCCTCTTCACACTTGGACTCCACAGACTTAACTGAGACTCAGCTGGACACAGGGATCCTGGAAATGGTTTCATTTCTTCTGTGGAGGTTTATCTTCTTATTCTAGCATCACTCTAATTCTCAGTTAAAATAAGATTAGTGTGCTGATAATTGAAGGAGTCTATCTAGAATCCAGGGACCTCTGCTCTTCTTTCTTTCATTGCACACTTTCTCCTCCTCAGATCCAAGCAGGCACATGCAGAGATCAAACACAAAGTCCCCTGATCAAAATAGCCGCGCTATGCCACAAGAGGAGCTCTCCCCCTCTCTCTGCCAAAGGGTTGGGATGATCTCCCTGTCAGAGATGTCAAGTAGCTCTTTGAAGGTATCAGTCAATTGCCAACTTGAGCACTGCCAGACACGAGTCCTGCCTTCAGGAAGGAAGCTGAAATTTGCAGGGTTGGACTATAAAGGGCACCAGGACCCTGAGCCTCCTATCTGCAACCTGCCTGAATCTTAGGTCTGGATTTGCACAAGATATAGGCACAGAGGAAAGTAGCTTCGATGGAAGCTTTGAAGGGGGGTTCCTTTATTTCCAAAACAAGATTTAAAAACACCTAAAACTCAAAAGTGTAAGGTAGATAGAGAATCCCATGAGTTTAAATCCCATTCCTTACAGATTTTTTTTCAGAGAATTAAAAGACTTCCTGCTAAGATTTTTTTTTTTGAGACTCAATTTGAACTGAAAATCAAGAGAATTCCTGTTTCTTTTTGTCCTGTAGGATTTTTGTATCCTGATGTCTCCTACTTGGCTACTTAACATCCAAACTGAGAAGGAAGAGAGAGAGGAGCTAATTGTGTAGGTGCGTCAGCTTCGTGCCCACTGCAGGGAGTCCCTCATGGTTTATAAGAGAGGTAGTTCATAGAAAATTGGGGGGGGCGGTGGTATTTTTGAGACAAGGTCTCCGTGGTATTTTTGAGACAAGGTCTCCCTGTAGCCCCAGCTGGCCTGGAACTCCCTATCTAGACCAGGCTGGCCTTGAACTCACAAAGATCTGCCTGTCTCTGCCTCCCGAGTGCTGGGATTGAAGGCGTGCACCATCACACCTGGCATTCATAGAGTTTTTATGATCAAAGAGATAGATAAGCTTTGTTTCCATGTGGGTCAATTACAAGGGTTATTACTTACTTGGAAATCAAGACACATGTATATTTTTTCAGTTTGTTGGTATCACATGCATTTATTAAGTCACCTCTATAGATATGCCTGCCACATTTGCTGGTGCAGTCACTTGTGGTGAATTGTTCTATCTCTGTAACTTGCTCTTCGGAGGTAAATTGGCACTATTTACAAAGAACTTTGAGTTGAATTAGCTTCTACATCTTTTAAACTTCCGTAATCGGGTATGGCCAGAAACACTACCCATATTTAATTTGCATGTTGTTCCCAACATGAGGACATTGAACAATGACTATTTTATACCTTATGACGTTGCCCACTAACCTGGGGTGAAGATAACTCAGAGCTGATGGAAGTTGGCATTGAGGACTTTTCAGGTTGTGGTGAACCATGAGACAGTTTAGCACTCTTTCATCCTACTCACCTCTTCTTCCAGCAGAGCTGGCCTGCCTACGCATTTCCAGCTTAGCTTATTCCCACAGCTGTCTGCCTTGGTTATCTTGGTCCTGGGAGGCTATTAGCAGAATCATACTTCAGAGGTTCCAAGGTCTCCTGGGTTATCCATCAGGCCAACTCCATTTCCAACAGAAAACTATCTCGTGCACTCTGGTCAAACTGACATTTTCTCCCTCCCTACACATCACTAGCACAAAGCTGAAACGCCTTCAGTGTCCTTTAATGTAATAGGATTTTTACCAAATCTTTCCTCGGGCTCACTGGCTGCTTCTATCAAAAAATACTCATTCCTTCCCTTTTTGCTTCTTTTTCTTTAAAATTATGAATAAAGTGTTATTCAAACCTGAACCCTTGGAAAAATTTTATTTTATTTATTATTTTTATTTTATGTGTATGACTGCACCCATGTTGTGCAGTGCCTACAGAGGTCAGAAGAAGGTATTGGATCCCCTGGAACTAGAGTTAGGAACAGCTGTTAGCTGCCATATGGGTACTGAGAACTGAACCTAAGTCCTCTTAAAGAACAGTCAGTGCTCTTAACCACTGAGCCATCTCTCCAGCCCCATCCTTGAGAAATTTTAGTACTGTCCATCAACGTCAGCCCTCAATTCTGTATCAAATAGTATAAAAAGAATTTAAGCTCTGTAGGAGGGAAATGGGCTTCAGAGGAAAGATATTCATTGTCTTTACCTAAACAGAACTAACATTCTTTTTTGTTTTGTTGGTTTGGGTTTTTGCTTTGCTTTGTTGGTCTTGCTCTGCAGCCCAAGCTGACCTCCAATTCACAGTCCTTCTAGCTCAGCCAAGTGCTGGGATTATAAGCATGAGCCACGAACCTGGCCAGAATTAAGGTTCTATGGGAGATCTTTTTATATCTCTGTAAATTGTAGATTGCTGATAACAAGGAAAACTAATTCTTCTCTATAGAAATGCAGTTTCCACTAAGGGAAAACTGGCTTCCCTCTCCCAGTGTGGAGAGGACAGGATTCTCTTTTACACTTTTAAAACATCTACTCAATTCCAGTTAAATGGAGGCTTTCTTTTATAGTTGTATAGGAGCTTTCTTTTTCTTTGTTAAATTATGGTTTAGCTGCTGCAAATGAGCAGGGCAGGGAGTAGGGGGAGTTTAACTAAGGTATTGATCAAAGAAGTTACAAAATGTATATAAAGACAAAGGATCTATCAACAGAGAGGAAATCCATCACAGCGTCCCCTGTTCTTCTCAGCATAACATACCATAAGGTCAGAGAAATAGAAATGGAAATGAAATTATTCAATAATTTTCTCTAATTGTCACTCTCACATTCATATCGGAAAGTTTAGGAGGCTGGAACTGGAGGTTTAGGAGTTCAAGTCCAGGTACTGATACTAGCAAGTTTGAGGCCAGCCTGGGCTACATGACACCCTGCCTCAAAATAACAACAACAACAAATAAATAAATAAATAAATAAATAAATAAATAATAAACAAACAAACAAAAGTGATTAAAGCCTAGTGGTTATTATCTGGAATCACATCAAAGCTGATTTGCACCAACAAAGTTGAACTGACAAGGAACTCAAGGCTATTGTACCAAGGAAGACAGACCAATCTTAATTCCAATGAAACAAGGAGCCAGAGAGTTTTTAAAAAATCTTAGTCAGGTGCAGGGGGCACACATCTTTAATCCCACCATTCAGGAGGCAGAGGCAGGTGGATCTCTGTGAGATGGATGTGTGAATGAAAGTTCCCAGAAAAAAAAAAAAAAAAAAAGAAAGTCACATTGGACTTTCTTCTGCAAAGCTGATCAACTGATTAATGATTGCGGAGAGTTTGAAATGTTGCAGGTCCAGGGCCTAATTATCATTTATCTTTGGCCATGTTTAGGCCCCTAAATAGCCACTCTTTGTCCACCTCTGTTTCTGAGCTAATGTCCTGTGACTATCAGATAAAAATCTTTTGGAATGTATTAACTTAGCAGACCACCAGCTTGTACCAAATGTCATCAGATAGCATCTGAGATTTATAGTATAAAACCCCCCACTTGCCTATGGAATGTATCCACCAATGTCTTCAAAAAGTGTCTTGGTCCTGGTATGGTGGTGCATGCCTTTAATCCTAGCACTCCAGAGGCAGAGGCAGGTGGATCTCTGTGAGTTCAAGGCCAGCCTGTTCTACAGAGTGAATTCTGGGACAGCTGGGGCTACAGGGAGACCCTGTCTCAAAAAGACCGAAAAAAGTGTCTTGATTTGTGTTTTTTTTTTCCTTTGTTCTCTGACCATAAAAACCCCATAACACTGTTTCCACTCTAGAACATGGTATTTGGGAATCCTAAACCTGTTCCCAGGCCAGAATCACTCAGATTTGGCTCCAGAATAAACCATCTCTTTTATTCGTTTGAGATGAGAGCTGTTTGTTTCATCGACAGAGGCAGGCCTGGCTGCATAGCTAGTTCTGGGCCAGCTGGGGCTACAAGGACCCTTTCTCAAAAATAAATAAACAAGGTAGAGAGTAAATAAGGAAGACGCTGCCATTGACCTCTGACCCACACATGTTCATGCACACATATGCATGGATACACACACACACACACACACACACACACACACACACAAAGAAAAAAATGGGGTAGCAATGCCATAGAGTTATCTGTGCCTTGCAGTAAAGGAAAATAAACTTTCCTTTATCCTCATGACAGTAGTGGTTTTAGAACCTTGAAGCAAAGCCTTCCCAGAAATGAGGCTCCTGTTCACAGACAAGGGGATGTAGGGATGGCTATCTCCTTGATGGTTGCATTTCAAAGATTCTCGAGAATGACAGCCCTTAGTGCAGGCAAGAGGCTGGGAGAATATTTACATCTCAAAGGGGCAGAGAGAGAATTTACAATTACAATTTTTCATACATAAATGCTCTAAGAAAAGGGAGGTCAAGGGCCTGGAATTAGGAAGAAACCCATACAGAACTTATTAAAGCTGCAGAGACATTAAGGCCACCTTGGTCAATATCCATTATCATTTTCATCTTGCTATTTCACTGAAACTTGAAGTGAGCAGAAGATTCTAATCTGTCTCCTCATTTTCATCTCCATAAGTACTAAGATTCATTTTGCAGATGAGTTAACAAAGACTTCAAGAGGTCAAGCCATTGGCCTTAAGTCTCAAGTTCTTTTTTTCTTTTTTGTCTTTTAGAGACATGGTCTCCCTGTAGCTCCAGCTGTCCTGGAACTTACTCTGTAGACCAGGCTGGCCTTGAACTCACAAAGATCCGCCTGCCTCTGCCTCCCAAGTGCTAGGATTAAAGGCGTGCGCCACCAAGCCCGGCAAGTCTCAAGTTCTTAAAAGGAACATCAAGACTTATACCCAATTTCCTGACTTGCAGCTCAGTGCATTTAAAATGCCAGTATAAGTTTCTAATGCCACCCCAGCTGTGCAGTGCTAAGGTCACTCATTGATGAAAGCTCCTCAAATCCCACTCTAGTTACAAAATATAGTATCTGAGTTTAACAGAAAACCATAGTTTGTCCAGGTCGATGTGGTACCTGTCAAGAAAATAGAAAGTGGGTCCAGAAAGACAGCTTAGCAGTTAGAAATGCTCACTGCTCTCATAGAGGAAGATTGGCTCACAATCCCTGTACTCCAGCTGCAGGGCATCTGATGCCCTCTTCTGGTCTCTGTTGGCAACACACACACACACACACACACACACACACACACACCTAAATAAAAATAAATCTTTTTTTCAAAGCCGATCTTTTATTGAAGCTCTGTGCATTTTATACAAAATTACAAATCAAATCTAGACCCCTGTCCCCTTTCCAGCCCCCCCACCCCACCAGAGCTCATGCATTCTGCCAAAAATGCTTCATCTTTTTCTTCTCAGTCTCTCTCAAAATTCTCGATGCTGTTTGAAGCAGAAGTTCACCATTTCAGTCAGTTCTTTGATGCAGTCTTTCTGTTGTTGTTGTTGTTGTTGTTGTTGTTCCTTCCAATATGTATCACTCCAAAATATGCACATATGCTTGCCACATATATCATAGGTTTTAGCACCTTTGGCTTATGATTTTTTTTTATTAGACTGAAAGATGTCATGTTTGAAGTCTCCTCCTTGGCAAGCCCAAACCACCATCAGTTCTGCCCTTGTGATCCACACTGGGATTTGCCCTCCAATAGTCACAAAATGAGGTTCAGTAAGCACCGTGTAATAAAAATAAATCTTTTAAAAGAAAAAGAAAGGAGCTAGAAAGATGGGTCAGTCGTTAAGGGCATTGGCTGCTTTTGCAGAGGACCCAGGTCCAATTCCCAGCACCCACATGGTGGCTGACAACCATCCTAACTCCAGTGCCAAGGGACCTGACACCTTTTTCTGACCTCCTTGTGCATTGCATTTCATGAGTGCACTTACATACATGCAGTCAATATAGTCATACATATAAAATAAAAAATGACAAAGTATTTTTAAAAGAAAAGGAGAAATTATGTATGGTAGTACACACAAGATTCGGGATTTGGAGGAAGAAGAATTAGAAATTCAAGGCCATCCTCAGCTAGCCAATTTGAGGTCAGCATAGGCTAACAGGAGATCTTATTTCAAAAAAGAAGGAGGCAGAGAAGGAAGAAGAGGAGGAGGAGGAGGAGGAGGAGGAGGAGGAGGAGGAAGAGGAAGAGGAGGAGGAGGAGATTAAAAGAAAGGAGAGAGAAACAAAGAAACAAAGAAAAGGAAAAGAAAATCAACCAAATTGTCAATAAAGCAGTGTGAGGTCTCTGGGTTTTAAACCATGGGTACTTTCTGCTTCCCAGTACATTGCATTGTGGCACAGAGAGCCAGCCAGTCTGTGAGGTACCTCGCAGTTATAGTACACTGAAAATCAGTCCCTCAAAAGATATCCATGGACAGTGCTACCCCATATGACTAAACAGGAATCTTTGCAGATAGGATCAACCTGAGGAAGACCATACTGACATGAGACATGAGAAGACCAGACTGTAATATCAGGGTGTGCTCTAAATGCAATTATGTGTATCATTAAAGAGAGAGATGGAGGGGGATTTTATACACAGAGAGGAGAAGGCTATATAAAGCTAGAATAGAAACATGATTGAAGATCCTGGCCTTAAGGATTCGGCTGATGGAACCATAGCCAAGAAGAAATGCCAGCACATACCAGAAGCCAGAAAAGACAAAAAAATTTCTCCCCTAGAACTCCAGGGTGAGTAAAGCCTAGCTCACACCTTGAGTTTGACACAGAGCACTGATTTCTGACTTCTGGCTTCTAAAACAATCAAGTTTGTACTAATTTGTGACAGTAGCCACAGGAAACATCAGCAGATATAGGAACCAAAACGTGGAGTGTGGATGTAACAAATACCTAAATGGAATTTAATAGTGCAGAGCCTGGAGGAATTAGAGGCATATGGTAGGTAGATTGCTTCAAGCCCACTATCAAGAAATGTGGGCGTTAAAGGTACTGCTTATGAGAAGTCGGGTGGAATTAGAAGCCCAGAAGCTGGGACTGCAGCTCAGTTGGCAGAGCACTTGCCTAGCATGCATTAAGGTCTGGATTCCATCCATAGCAGTGCATAAACGAGGCATGGTGCTCCACAGCTGTGATTCTAGTATTTGGAAGAGGAGGAAGGAGGACCAGAAATTCAAAGTCATCCTTGGCCACGTGAGATCCTGTCTCCAAAAAATAAAAAATAAAAAGGAAAGAGAAGAAATGTGAAGCCTAATAGAGAAAAAGAAACATACCCTATGGTCATACCACCCTGACTGTTCCAGACCTTGTCTGATCTTGGAAGTTAAGCAGGGTCAGGCCTGGTTAATATTTGGAATGAAGAAAAGACCTAGATCATTGAGAAGGCATACATTGCTGCGAACAGATTATAGTGTAAATATGAACACTGTGGATGCTGTTCAGAAGCAAGTGAGAAATGTTAATGGAAAATGAAGCCTCACTAAATTGTGACCATCCCCCATTGTATAAAAAGCAGAACTTGTAAATGGTGTGCGAGTTCTTTGGTGAAGGATATTCTTTAAAATAAATAAATAAATAAATAAATAAATACTTTTAGGAGAAGGCATCAGATCCCCTGGAGCTGAAGTGACAGATGGTTGTTAGCTGCCATGTGGGAGCTGGTATTCAAACCCTGGTCTTCTGTAAGAGCAGCCAGTGCTCTTAACCAATGGGCCATCTTTCGGCCCAGGAGATTCTTTTTTTAGATTTACTTTAATTTTTTATTTATGTGTATGTCTATAAGAATACATATCACATGTGTGCAGATGCCCACAGAAGACAGAAAAGTTCAGTGAATTCGAATCCTCTGCAAGAGCAAGACACGCTCTTAACCAGTGAGAGCCATCTCTCCATCCCCATCCAAAGAGATTTTTTTCTTTCTTTTTTTAATTTTTTTTTATCTTTTATTTGTTTATTTTAAGGGATTCTACAATATAATAGCACAGTTGTTTTCAGATAACATTGACGTTACTAAGTTTGCCATACAATTAGGTAATTGGTGCATTTTTTGAAGTGAGCCAAATTATTAAGCATAAGTAATGAATGTAAGTAACATTCATGTAAAACCAACTTGCAAATATCTGTGCCCAAATTTTGAACAACCCAAGGTTCCCATAGTCCAGTTGGAGATGCTTGTATGCACAAGCATGTTGATCAAATAGGAATCCAGTCTATATTGCTGTAGTTTCACGATTCACCCTGATCTCTCTGCAGCCCTTAGATTCTACCATGCCTCCTCTTCCGCAAGTTGTTCCCTAGGCTTTGGGAAAGGGGCACAAGTGGGTGAGAAGCAAAACTATCTATTTTCTCTGGAGATGTCATTTTGGACTCTAGTCTGTTCAGGTTGTTCCCCTTCATGGGTTGACAGCTTATCCAGTGGTACCTTTTTAATACTACTAACAAAGCACAAGCAGTTGGATGTACAGGCATTTAAGCAGTACTAATTATTATGGTAAGCTAAGCTGTGAGCATAGACACAGATGCTTGGATGGTATGCTAATCCACAAACTGTGGTTTCTCTATAAAGTGTGACAAGTTCTTATTGTGGCTTATAACATCTCCTAACCACTAGAGGACATAAGCTTGTGGCATC